>WKFP01014878.1:165639-213107 GCA_011057875.1 Pterocles orientalis | reverse complement strand
GCGGCGGGAACGGGGGCCGGTGGCAGGGCAGGGCAGGTCGCGGGGGCGGAGGCGCGGGGAGGCCCGGGGGGCGGAGCGGGGGGTGCGGGGAGCGCTGTGCTGTGGGGGTACGTGTCCCGGGGCCGCGGAATGGGCCCTCCCGCCTCTGCCCGACGTGCGGCTTGTACCGGAGCCTGGGATGGGGCCTGTCTCGGTCGGGTGGGGACCCTGGGGGGCCCGTCCTGTCCGGTTACTGCTCGGGCCCGAGAGACCCCTGCCCGAGGGCGCGGATGTCGCTGGTCTTCTCTCGCGGTTTTGCCGTGGTTTGTCTCCTGCCGGGGCAGGTCAGTTCCCGGAGATCCCCGAAACACACGTTTCCTCGGGCGCAAGCCGCTCGGGTTGCCGTTCCGGTAACGGCACATCCCGTGCCCGGCCCGGTGCTTGCTGCCCGGTGTTCTCGGCCGTCCCGGCTGCTACCGCTCCACGGCACCTTCCAGTTGCCAGGATCTGGGGAAACAACCACCTCCGCCCAGGCATGATGTGTGGGCATGTTATATTAAACCTTGATGCAACAGCAACAATTAATATAATGCCACGTATATAGTCACACATTAACCCTGGCATACAGTTGTATTTTCTCTTCAGCACCATTGGTACAAGACGGCGTTACTGAAAATGCTCTTAGGTGTAACACAATCATGTACTAATAACGCTTGAAAAGCAGCCAGTGGGTTTATTTATTGTAGGTCATACCGTTCCTATATTGGTGTTTGCTGGATCTCAGCAGTACGTTGATGGAAATGTCTTTCGTTTCATTTCCTTGACTGTTTGAAATGAGTATTTGATAACCTATTGTGTATGCAATATGCCATTTTAACAATCCTGGAGCCTGGAGTTCTGCTCAGCCACAAAACCGTGAAGCTGACAGCAGGCCGGATTTGTACATGCTGCTCACCTTATGCTCCTTAATTGTGTTGTGCAGAGACCACGTCTAAGGACAGAGGTAGTTTTGTTTTCACGCCCATTTAATCCTTGGCTTCTCTACTGGGACTGCCATCAACTAAACTGGGATAGTGTTATGTTAACGATAATCCCATTTATTGAAAAACGGACAAAATGATTTTTTTATGTCAGCCACCGAAGAGCAAACGAAGATGATACATTACATTAGTATCAACCTGCTTCTAATTTTTGTGTGAATTAGAGGTGAAAAGTGCTTTAGACCCTCACCAGTAACTGCAATTGGTATTTCCCGTTCAGGATCATTAGTTGGTTCATCCAGTTTCTTACAGGGCTTCAGATAAAGGTGGTTTAATCTTCAGCAAGAAAACGTACCGTTGATCACACTTATAGAAGTCCTCTATGTTTAAGAATACTGTTATTTATGTAAAACTTCCTGTCTCTGTATGAGGATTGTATATTGAGTATCCAAATTGTATCCAAATATAGAAAATAAGCCCGCATTTCTACTAGGGCAATAATATTCACTTATAGTTTCTTTACTTTTTTACAAATTCTCTCTCCATCTTTAAAGAGCATCCAGTCCTCTTTGGAGACTACATTTATGCCTAGATTTAAATAATTAAGCTAAATTAAATACAACCGTCAGAGTTTGTAAAAAATAAAATTATACCATATATATATGTCCCAAAACATTAAATCACTTCCATTTCTTCTGGTCCAGATAAGGCATTTTCTTCAAATGAGTCAGTTTTGGACTAAGGCCAAGTATGAGAACTTCACCCCCTCACATTAAAAGCACTGAAAGCAGATTTAGAATTTCTCAGTGTACTGCACTACACTATTATTGGTGCTATAATAAAATCACTATTGTTTTTTCTCATGCAAACAATTAATCATTCCTATCTAGTACCCAATAGTGTATCCTTATCATGATTAATATGAATGGCTCTCTGTAACTGATGTCCTCCATCATGAACTCTTCAAGGCACCTCTTTTATGCATGAATTATCACAACTTTTTTAATGTGAAAATGTTCTTTGGCAATGTTTACTGCAAATTGCCCAATGCATTTATTAATGCAGCAGGGTAATAGATGGGTGTGGGAAATTTATAGCAGCTATTGCTCCCATGGTGAATCTACCACAGCTGTAACGTTAGTTTCAGTGTTAGGTACTGTTTCATTTACAGTTTTAGACATCAAAAATAAAAGCCTAGCCAAAGCCTGCTGAAACTGTAGCTAGCTACACCACAGCTCCTGAAGACATTTTACATAGACAAAATACAACTACCTGTACAAATTAAGAAAATACCAGGAGTTACCTCAGGGATTTAAAAGTGCTATAAATACCAAGATAGTATTTAGATTACAGCTTCAACAGAGTCCTCAGCAAGTTTAATTCCCAGAGCTGGTAACCCAGTTACCAAATAATTACACATTAAGTGCACAAAGTACAAAATCTAGAGTTACATAATGAGTCTTTCAAGTGGGACTATGCAACAGATCCCACTGAAAGTTTAAACATTCTTTACACACAATTTCACAGTAGACATCAAGCCTGAACTCCTCTCATTCAAATTTCTATTTTTATATTTGAATCAGAATACTAGTAAGTACTGCCACAATATGCAGCCAAACTGAAAGAACAGTTGGCGAAACAGCCACCTCTATGTTAGTCCCTTTCAATGGTCTGAAGATATGTACACAGGTTTTTCAGAGTAACAGGGTTTTATTGCAGCTTTTCCCTCTTCTCACTGCTGTTGTTCGTTACATTTGTGTGTTTCCACGTTTCCAAGAATTAGATTGAAAGGCCTCCAGGATAAGTGCTTCTGCTTATTAAATGCTCTGGTGGTGGAGCATTGAATGGTGGATTTTAAATTTATTTGAATTGGGAGTTTTGGACATCATTGAAATATAAAAATTAATAATTACTGGAAGTAATAACTGACTGAAAGACATAAAGAAACAATAAGTAATCTTCTCTTTAACAAGTATATATTAAAATTTATTTTAGATACTCTAAATTTGCACATGGTCCATTCCAAATGTCTTACCATAACATTTTCTGAATTTGTCTGATTCACAACTGGGCTACACCACATTTATGCTGGTGAAATCAACGCAAAACTGGTAGAATTCAGTGGCAATTAAGTCTTAGAAGTATATTGTTAGGACTTCCTAAATGCATGCCTATGTACTACATTTACAGAGAAGCAAAGTAACCAACCTCTGTTCAGTCTAACTTTGATACAATCCCAAATTTACACTGGTTAAATATTGCATTACACCATACAAAGAAGTTTTCTCTGTATTCGATTGCATTATTTTTCAAATAGTAAAATCAAACAGAGCGATGAACATAAATGTATTGTGTGACTAAGTTTTGGAGTGTTACGCAAACACCAATAGAAAACCTTTGTAACACCACAACCCATTTTGTATATGCTGTGTTCCAGAAATGGTCAGGAATGTTTCAGAGTTATTTTTAAACATTTTATTGTGACTTTTTGTTTGTATTTCTCTTCCTTGGTTACCATGGGTGACTGAGGAACACTTGGCAAGGCATTTCACATGGGGGAGGAAAGACAAAAAGGTGATGTTAAGACACCTTTACTCTTCCCTGATTTGGACTGCTTTGCTCCTGGACAGTCTCCTTAAAACAGACTTTTAAGCTATGTGGTAGCCTCTTAGCCTGAGAGTCTGTTTTGACAGTTGATGCCCCCACATAAATCTTGCTCTGGTCAAAACAAACAGAAAGGAATGAAAATGCAGCCAGGCTGTGTGAGGACACAGACATCTGCAGATCATAACCGTCAGTCCTTTACTTGCAAGCTCCTGCAGAGCTGATTCTGGCCACGCTGTGGACAGAGAGTTAAACGTGAAGTTGGCAGAAGGAGACGACTATGAATTTTGCCTAAAATAAGGTATTTGGTCAATGTATTGCCTGTTCGCCAATGATGGTTTTGGATTGCCTTTGGTAAGGTTCTTGAATCCAAAAAAGAGTAACAGTGAATGCTGCTGAGGATATTTGTGTCCAAAAAGCAGTGCTAAAAGAACACTGTACCAACTCCTAATCAGATCTGGAAAAGCATTTCTATAGGAAATCAGTTACACTTCCTCTGTAGTAGGTCTGTAGAAGCTTTATAATGGTTATATTGCTTTTCCAACATCAGTAAGTAGTGCTGCGTCCTGTAGGAAAACTGTCACTCCTCTGTCTCCACTGGTAGGAAAGCACAATTTCTGTGGCAACTTTGTTTAAAATTAATTATGGTGGGTTTTTTAAGTTGATGAAAACCCATGAAAATGTGTTCTGGAGTAATAAGTTGGTGAATAGGTGAGGTGTAAATAGACCCTGTAAATGTTATCACAGATATCATTCCAGAATTATTCTGTGTAGGCATATTTATGATAGTGATACCCATCATGCTAACCATTAAATAAATCCAGATTTCTCTAACAGCAGGATGAATTGCATTTGCTTTACATTTTCTGACTTCCTTATCTCTATTCTTAACAGTAATTGTTCTTACAAGGGGCTTAATGCTGACAATACAAATTTCTCAGTAATTTTTTGCAACACCATTGTATATGTGTACGCTTAACAATTTTCTTACTTTTTCCTTCTCATCTTATTTTCTCTGAATAATTTCTGTCACACAAAAATAAAAGACTAACAATATGTGAATTTCTGGCTTCAGTGTTGGCTCAGTGATGTTAAAGATTGAATTTTTTAAGGACTACCATGTTTGGAACCACAGGTTAAATCCTTTTGAAGCAAGGAGATCCAGACAGTCCAGTGAGATGAACTATCCTGTCTCCAGCTCCGTTACACTAACAGGTTGTACCTTAAAGTAAAGAGGTTTTCATTTGTAGAAAAGCTACTATGGAACATTTTTAGGAGATTTCAAAAACCAATCCTTTTGATTGTCCTCCACATGCAAAATAGAGTTCAAGATAAAATATGGCTTTAGTTTGGGGAAAATAATTACTTTTTTTAGAATCTCTTAAACATTTGTGGATTTTTTTTTATCATGTAAGAAATTTAAGTGTAACTAAACAAGAATCAGTTTGTCTTCCCTGATTATCTTCTTTATTAAATCTCCAGTTCTCTTTCATTAGTTATTTTTGCCCTTTCTTCTCCCCACCTGAGAAATACAAATGACACAGTTCTAAATGCTAAGAAATATACCCCTTCTCAAAGTATTTTATCGCTTCTCCTTCAAACAAAATATAAGATATTTCCCTTGTATGAGTAGCGTAACTAAAAACCATTATAGACATTTTTAATCTGCCTTTGGAAAGAATGGTTTCACAGTGGCTTTTTAAAATCTAAATCAGACATTTTTTCAGTTACATCTGTCCTAAATTCTAAGGCATGGTTGTTGCAAGCAATAAAACTAAATTAATATTTTAATATTTTAATTCACAAGTTTAATCTTCTGGTTTCTCCATCAAAAAGATATTTCAATACATGCCTTACATGGCAGATATGTGTAATATGCTTCATCAGTAAGGAAATACTGACTTTCCAGGCCACAAAGGTAAAAATGTTATGTATTAACTAATTTCCTTGCCTGCAAAAAAGCAAAAGCTCTCAACAAAGAAAATGGCTTTCCCAAGTGCTTTGAGAAGAGCACTTTAGTCTAGAGCTGCAATTACTCTGTATTATGATTTGTATAAATAAATTTTTAAAAATATTTTACTTGCTTAAACTGTTAAAAAAATGCATAGATTCTTAACCATGCTACTAGCACCATAGCAGAGTTTACAGCTGAGAATCATGACAGCATCAACACATTTTCATGAACATATTTCAAAGTGTTGTGAATTAACAGTGTACATTCAGATTAAACAGACACACAAATTTGGCGGGAAAGCCCCCCTTTGAATTTGCACAGAAAATATTTAATCATAGAAAAAAAAATCATAGAATCATAGAATGGTTTGGGTTGGAAAGGACCTTAAAGATCATCAAGGTCCAACCCCCCTGCCATGGGCAAGGACACCCTCAACTAGACCAGGTTGCTCAAAGCCTCACCCAGCCTGGCCTTGAACACCTCCAGGGATGGGGCATCCACAGCTTCCCTGGGCAACCTGTTCCAGTGCCTCACCACCCTCACAGTGAAAAATTTCTTCCTAATGGCTAGTCTAAATCTGCCTTCTGTCAGCTTAAAACCGTTACCCCATGTCCTGTCACTACACTCCCTGATGCCTCCCCATCTCTCCTGTGAGTCCCCTTGAAGTACTCTAAGGCTGCTCTAAGGTCTCCGTGGGGCCTTCTCTTCTCCAGGCTGAACAACCCCAACTCTCTCAGCCTGTCCTCATAGGAGAGGTGCTCCAGCCCTCTGATGATCTATACGGCTCTCCTCTGGACTCACACCAACAGGTCTGTTTCCTTCTCATGTTAGGTGCCCCACATCTGAACACAGTGCTCCAGGTGGGGTCCCACGAGAGCAGAGCAGAGGGGGAGAATCGCCTCCCTCAACCTGCTGCTAATGCTTCTTTTGATGCAGTCCTGACACAAGAAATAGCCTTTGCCAATTACTGTTGGCAAATCAAATCCACTTAAACCTAAATGCAGGTGGCACAAGAACCTAATTAATGGAAAAATGTTCAGCATAAAATACAGTTGCTGTTACGATGTCACCCTGAGGGCACTGCTTTCCAACCTTCATACAGTGGTCTGTCTTAAGCTGAAGTCAAAATTTGTAGTATTTTTTTCCTCTTCCTCCCATACACATTGCATTTGCTGTAAAAGTAGGAGAAGTGTTTCATTTAAAAGTTTACGTCACTTCTGTGCATTTTGAGAGTAGTTATCATGCCCTGGCTATTATAACGTGTGATACAAGTGAGACCAGGTTTGTAGAAGAGGTGATATCTTTAACCAGACCAGCTGATAGAACCGGAGAAAACAAACTTGTGGACTTGACTGACATCCATTAATCAGATCTGACAAGTAGCAAAATCCAAACTAAACAGAAGTAGGACATGATTGTTCTTAGTATAATAAAAATATTTTAATCAATTAAACCACTGGAGAGGAAACAATTGTTAACATGAATGTACAGGGATGAATCAGCAAGAAAAGTGTAAGCTTTAAAAACAATGTTGCTATTGAGTCCACAGTTTGTTCAACCACCATTATGAATGTAGTTCCCAGGATTAATTTTTGAACACAACTTGTAGGTCCCCTCTGAGGACCTGGACTGTCCAAGAGATGGATTAGTTTCTTGGTGAAAAAAGTATTCTCCTGTCCTTTGCTGTGTTTTTTCCTTGGTGATTTATCTTTGCGAGTTCATTGCAGTGAATAATGGTTGATTTCTTTAATGCACGTAATTCTCATGAGGGCATGTGGTGTGTTTAATGTAGTTATCACATTTTTTAAAGTGTATGAAGAAGACCCATGGAAATTAATAGTTCTTTTATGCACCGACATCAATGATGTTAAATACATCAATATTCATTAATTTTACATTTGCTGTGCCAGCAAATTGGTTCTAATGACTGTTTGTTAGGACAGAGGAAATTTGCTTTGGCTTGTGAGTTTAATACTGGAAGCGTTGTTTGAAAAAAAGAGGTGGAGGAGGGCTCCAGGAAGAACTCTTCAGGGAAGTGTTTTAATAGATGCTGTAATTATTTAACAATTTTCTGTATATATACCAGCATCGAGTATTATGTAATAGACAGGAAGATACTGTCAGTGAGGGGTTCCTTTTTGCATTATTTGATTCATAGATGGTATTTGGGTGGTTAATTCAAATACGGAGCCTGCTCCTTCCAGGGCAGTTCTAGATACTTTAAATCTGTGTGTTTTGCATGGCTGCTGATTTTCTGAAGAGTTTGTTAATTTGTGTTCTCCTCTACAGGATAATTTGTATTGTCACTTTTTGTCAGCTGTGTTACCTGGAAAGATGATGTTCATATTCTAGTACAGGAAGGGCAGTAAATATTGAATTAGCAGTGGAAATCAGTGGAGAAGTTCAGGTGATAAAGATGTATCTTTTTGATACAGAGTAAGTTTGGTGGCACAGTTCTCTCAGACACCTTCCCATGAGTCATTCATGAACAGGGTGCCATCCTGGTATGAGGGACACATTTTAAAATCTTTTCAAATTTTGGTTGCCCCATCCTGCTGACGTGCACAATTCTTTACAAGTAGCAGCCACCTCCATCTGAAAACCATTGATTTAGGTGTATCAGCATTGTATTAAATGAGACAAACAATTGTACCGGTTTTTAGTTCTTTCTTTACCTTTGACAGAAACCATCTTGAATAAAGCCACTGTACAACCAAGGGGGCTTTGGGACAGAACTCCTCAAAAGTGGGAATCTTCATAAACGGCTTTTTAAGATATTCACATGTTAAATGGCACTGTCCTTGTCAGGCCGTCCAGCATTTTACATCTGCATAGATGTTTTCTTACGTGAACTCTGAAGAAATAGGAAATTGCCAGGGCATGGTTGCGTTCTTTTCTACCACATACCTATTTTTACTGTACGAGCTATTTTACCTGTGGTTCAGCCATGTATTTATGTTTCAATACAGCCATTGATAAATAGAGTTCTGGAGATACATACACACACACACATCAATCCACTGAAGCCTAAATCTGAAATATGAGACATACATATTTAAATCATATATGTGGCATATATATATATATATATGCGCAAATATTTAAGGGATAAGCATTCACGCTTATAGTGTAAAACACCTATAGAGTTTGTTTAATTACTCTTTAATTTTAAGACAAATAGATGCCAATAAAAATGTGTGGACATGAAAGCTATGTGTATCACATATCAGTTTGGAAAAAATGAGTGATGTCCCAGAAAGTTACGTAATTCAACAGGCATACTGCTGCCATAGAGATTTAAAATATAAGGATCTGTCTTTTCAAATGCAGAGGTATTTTTCACATGAGTAAGCTTATTGCCTTCACTGAGATTGTTAAGAGAAACAGAGTTGTACACCTGACTCTAGATCTGTGACCTAAGGGCTTGTTTACACTGAGTCAGAGAGGTACAGTAAATTTATGCACTGAAACACCTTAATTTCATGTGATACAGTTTTAGTACGTACTAGCTGTTGAGATAACTTAAACCTATACACCCATTTGAAGCTTATTAAATGAGAGACACGTAATGTTTTACTAAGCTATTGCCTTCCCACCTTTCCCAAGCTGAGAATATCTTGGAGAAGGTAAGAAAGCCTGTATTTGCACCTGAATTCTGCTTCCTCATTACAACATTGGAGACTCACAATACAGCACTGCAAGCTCTTTTTATCTCCTTGTTCTGCAGAAATTAGATATGGAGCTTCAGAGAGTGCTTATGAACCATCCACGCCCTTGTGACAAACGCTCCCCTCATACAGTGCAATGTGGAAGGAGCTCAGACCTTGTTGAAATGAGGACCACGTCGATCTCCAGCTGCCACTGACAACTCACCACACTTGTCCTACTGCTCTATTGCCATGCCAAATAAAAATACCATAATCCACTGCAGGGGAACAAAAAGTAGATAACCAGCAATTCTCCTTTCACCTGCATATGTTAGGACAAGCCTGACTGGATTTCGTCATGGAAAAACGTATCAAAGTCCATTTACTGTAGGCAGTGCTGACGCCAGTGTACACACTGAAGACTCTGAGGCTGACACACTCTGTTGGGGAGAAGACTCACATGAAAGCCAAGAGTGCTTTGCCCAAGTGCCTGAGCTTTGGCTGGATACATCCAAGGGTACCAACAGGGGTGTTCAATTTACCCATCTTATGGACTGCTGAGGCTGGCAATCCTGAGAAAGGAACAGCAGCTAGTAAATCTCCTCATTCTGCCTGCTTAATATGCCATTGATGTGGAAAGTATCACAAGAGGTAGCAGTCCTGTAGTTTTCAGGTGAGGGAGTATGACTTGCAATGTTGCTGTGGACATGATAAATTTATCTGCTCCTACCAACCCGCTGCACCTCTGCAGACCTCCTCTTTCCTTAACTTCTTATTTCAGTTGCCTTCATTTGTATGTTCCATGCAGTGACCATGCCAGAAGTTTCAAGAGCTGTCTAAAAACAATGATGTCTCAGCAAATATAATAGTTCAGTCACTCTCAGCTGCTCAGTGGAAAACACGCCGTTCTTTTTCTAGCTCTCCTCTCCCACCACATACATTTCCTCTTTCACCTCCCCCTCAACTGCTTGAGCTTAGAAGGGTGAAGTCCTGAAAATTTCAGTATTTCAGCAAACAAGTCAAAGCTCTCTGCCATGACTTCTCACCTCTTCTTAGAGGCATAAGCCACTGTTAGCTACCGAAACTTTGAATAACCAAGCCTCACTTGAAGCATTTCTCAGGGGAATAAACATTGAATTTAAGATGCCAAAATTACTATTTTACAGCTGTTTTTTCCCTCATTCCAACATTGAAAGTGATCCCTTCCCAATCATTTGTGACTATGCTTCCAGAGGAGATCAGACTGTTTCTGTTCCACCATGTATAGGAAATGTCCTATGAATTCTTTCTTCCTATAATGATTGCATGAAGAGGGAAATCACCTGGAGCACAGTGCTGCATTCTGTCTCCTATATATGGGACTGCAATAAAAAGAGGAGTGTTTAGCCACTACTGAACACTGAAGCTCTTCCTTCCTGGAGCTGAACGAAATAGTTCAGCTGATCTTCAGAGGAGGACTGGCCTTAGAAGGGTGAAGAATGGCGTGATAAACAGAGGTGTTGTCGTCCCAGCTGAAGAAGAGTGCTGCCTTGGGAAGAAGAAAATAAGTCCAGGCAGACTGCAGTGGAGTGAGTTGGAGAAGAGGCCAGTTCTACCACATCTAATATCATGCAGCTGGCCCAACAGTTGCTTTACTTTTTTATGTGTGTAGTTGATAAATATACTGGCAAACTCCAGTCAGACTGCCTGTGTATACAGGCTTCTGGGGATGAAGAAGAAAAAGCAAATGTTAGTTCCCTTGTAAAGGAAGGATTAGCAATCTGAAAACTATGGGAGTTGATTCTTTAGGAAAGAAATACAAGTAAAGAATCAATTAAGGAGGCTACTGTGTATGGAGTAGCTCCTGACACTGAAAAACATGAAGAATAATACTTAGGAAGTAATACGTGTTGGTGACTACAGAGGAAATGGATGCGAGCAGTTAGTATGTACTCTCAAACTAATGTACAACTGCAAAGAGATGAAGGAGATAAGCAAAAAAAAAATTATCAAATAGAGCAGAAGGATATCCAGTGGTCTTTGCTCAAAGCCTTGGGAGAACAAGGAAGCAGTTGACAAAGGAAACGAAAAGAGCTGAACTGATTTTCAAACTAGGAAGATACAGGCACTCTGAAAAATCATTCAGCAGTATAAGCAAGGAAATGCCATTAGGGTGAACACCATGCCAGGCAGAAAGCTGCCGTGTCTGTTTTCTTACCACAGTGGCAACAGACATACCTCCCTTTCATCAACTAGTCTGTCCCTCCAAGGTAATTTGCTTTTTTTCTCTTATGACTGTACTGAAGAGCAGAAGTGACGGTGTGATGGAAAATGAGGTAAAGACAAACAAAGGAGTGGGAGAAGGGAGAAGTCATTAAGTCTGTAGGTGAAAAAGACTACAAAGGAGAGGGAGATTGGTAAATGAAGGGAGAGGAGGGAAGGGTAAGGAGAGGAGAGAAGAGAGAGAAGAGAGATGGAGAGGTAATAAAATACCCACCCTTGGCCCAGCACATTACTCCAAACAGAAAACCCCAGACCTATGCAAATATCAGACTCCACCTAATGAAATAAATACATAGGTAATGTCAAGTCTCTAGAACTTCTGGCAAAAGGTTTAAATGGGATTTCAGTAATTGCCCATTTTTGGCCTTACACTGCTTTGCCAGAGCCTTGTGGTCGTTTACAGCCACTTGAGGATTGAAGACTCAGTATGTATTATATTATATTATAATATTCTTTTAAATAAAAGGCTAGAAACGTATTCTGTCATTCAATTCCATTTGTTTTTGGGGAAGTAAGATTCCTAAATACTTTCTCTGTTGTGGGCTGGACTTCTTGCTCACAAAAACGGACAGTTACAATGCAGGTCCTAGGACTCTGACAATTTATTCCTCTTGATAATCCTCATCACAGATGTAGGAAAAATCCACTGCACCAGTGCCATAGTGCAGCAAACACAACCTATCTGAATAAATGATATTTTGCTAGTAGTTAGCAAGATGTACTCAGAATATGCTTTGTTAATCTAATGCCCAGTTTAAAGAATTAAACTGGGACGTATTTTAGTTGTTCTCTAAGGCTTGAAACTAATTAGTCAGGTGTTAAATATCATTTCTATTTGCTGGAAGTATAAAGCTGAGGCATCCAAATGAACCATATTACACACAACCATTTTTTCAGACAACTTGCTGCCTTTTACGTGACTGAAGTAAATACATTTTCTAAGTATGATACTTGTAATTTTTAAAGTTTCGTATACTTTTTGCATGTCTCCTTACTTGACTACTGAATAATAAAAAAATGGAGTTTCAGTTTATGTGAGCTTTGCTGTCTGATTAATAAAATTTTAAACAGAGTAAATATTTTTTTCTATATAGAGGCATTTATTCACTAGTGATTTTTTTTTTTAAGTGTGGAAATATTCCTTTATTTTTTTTTCTTGTCTGACTTGCTTTTAAGAAACATTTTAATATATATTGAAGCTGACTGATAATACCCTCTAATGCTACATAGCTGACACCATTGTAAAATCCATCTTTCATACATACTCTGCTCTGAAATAATACCACTACTTGTTAAACCTTGTTGACAAAAAATAATAAAAGAGTGGACAAGTCACACTGCAGGACAGTCTACATTTCTCTTATAAGTTTCCCATTTCCATTGATGGCAATTTACATAACACAAACCTAAGTTAAAATGAATTCCTTGTGCTGTTTTGGGAAAAAATAACACACAGAAATACTTTCCTGTTTCCCTTTCCCATATTCAGATATTTTTGTGCAGATTTCAGATTTTAGTTACAAAAGGACAAAGTAAACACAGCAGTGAAAAAATGAGCTCCATTTAATCACACTTAAATATAGCTGGTTCCCCTTCTTTTTTTTTTCTACAATAGGCAACCATTATTTTCCAGGTGGGTTGTCCCATGGCAAAGAAACACAAGACAAACCTCCTATCTGTGTATTTATAGAACGTACAAAACTAGCTTGAGTAAAAAGGTAGCATTTCTAATGATATCGTTGTTCAAGGACCATCTTCTGTTTATCCACACTACAGACTGCTACTTTACAAAAAGTGACAGCGTTACATGTATCAAGTGAGCACAAAAAATGGTTACTGCCTTGCAGCAGCTGGACAGTACAGAGAAATAGAGGCAAAGGCAGAAGTTTGAAAGCTACAAGTTCTGCTAAACACACTAGAATAAAGGTCAAAGACAAACTTTTCCTGTAGGTCTACATTTCTTTCTCTTAAAAATGTTCTCAAAAAAAAGTTTTAAAAACATCAGCCAGATCTCATTAAGAAACAACTATGCCTTTGACACTGGTAGCTTCATATGGGAAAAGGGACAGATGGGCCTACTCTCCGACTGACATAAAATCATCAGAAGATTCTCATATTTTGCAAAATCCCAATTAAAAATGTTTTCAGTTACAAATTAAATTAACTGTTACGAGTATTACATTAGTCTTCATCCAGAAAACACAAATCCAATATGCCTTAAATATTAAAAACTTAGCTTTTTATATCCAACATGAGATAAATAATTTTATCTTATGTTTCCCAGCATTTAAGATTTTGTTTTGAAAAAAGGTATGCTGCATTTCTCACTTAAACCATGCTCCTGAGATTCTGAGCGACACCTGTTAGTGCTGGGAATTTCCTGATGACTTATAACTCAAAACTAGATTTGGAATTATAGTAATAAGAATCTAAGCAATAAATAATAAGAATCTTTAAACCCTACTACTAGTTGGAAAAAGATTGACTCGTTTAGATCTCTTAATGAAAATGGATGCTTAGGTTGTAAAGAGCTGATTTTCTTTAGGCTAGGATGGAGAAGGAATGTGCTTTTTAGCATAATAAAGCTAAGCATAATACAGTGAAAATAAAATTGCATTTGTTTGGAGTTCTTTTGTGTGGTGCATTTTGACTGTAAAATCGATCATTCAGAAGTTAGAGGTGCTAAATGATGTGCTAAAAAAAAAGCAGAGGCAATTAATTAATTCTATTCTGTTTGTTCGTTTTGTTATCCAAGATCCAGTACTATTTTCTCCAGTAAAATATTTTTCTGGATGCATGTACCGCTTGAACAATGTTTTATCTGAAGAAATTAGAAGATAGTGGCTAAAGTACAGGTTTAGGGCATGTATGTTACTGCAACTTAGGCAATATGGTAAGAACAGGAATTGCTTTTTGCTCATCAGAACAAATAAAGCGGAACAACTAAGATTTTTTCTTTTTAAATTAGAAGTAATCTGGTTTCATCGGTTATTTAGAAAGAACTGTTTAGGACACAGAAAAGCAGGTTTTAAAGTTAGAATAAACAGATACAGTTCTGTTCCAAATCTGACACCTGTACAGTAGTCATTCCATGTATCACTCGTGGAAAATGCTTTAAGGAATAGCATTAGTATGCTGTGGCATTATCACACATTTAATAGAGATACTGGAATCTTCTTCTCAGTCATTCAGCTCCACTGAAATATTGAAAGCTCACTTAAAAATAAATTCTAATATTTATCAATGGTTTACTACTTCTCTTAGCCTTCAGTTCAGGAAGGGACTGGAGTGCTAAGGTAGACATGTCACCATTACTTTTATTACTCTTCTGTCTTTGTGCACTGAGAAGTGTTTTTTCTAAACCATTTTCCTGCTTGAGTAACTGCTAAGTGGGACTGTATATTTCCACCACTACCTCCACTAGTGATGTTGCACTTAGGCTCCAAGAAAAAATACCAGACTTTTGCAGAGGCCTTAGAAATTAAGCAAGAGACAGTGACAAACAGTCAGGATTATTAAGCATATTCTAACTATATAGCGCATGTCTCTAGTGTTGCTTTCGAGGAGAAAAAGACCTTGTGGAAGGGGTGCACTAAAAAGAGCATTCAATAATCAAATAGCCAATCAGATAAGCAAAACAGGCTGATTATATAGTTAAAATTGGCTGAATGGAAGTGGCTACAAGATTTGCTTGAGTTCATGGAACTCTTAGGTATCTTGATGTTTTGTTTTTCTAAAATACTCAGAATTTTCCAAAGTCAAACAGCTAAATATATATTTACAGTGCTCTGCTTATTTGTAATACTCCTACCCTGTTGCTTGTTAATGACAGTTACTAAACATTCTTGTTGTAGGAATTTATTGTGAATCTTGACTGTATATACATGTGTTAGATAATTTCAGAAACATATTTTAACTTATTTTAACTTGACAACTAAGAATAATAGTTTATGAAATTCCCATTGAACTTTGATCCTGGCATATACGTTCAGCTCTAAAAAATCTTCCATTTTAAATCACATATCTCTAAAATAACTAAGGCTTTTCTCTTCAATGTTCATGTGCCGTTTTCCAGACAGAGAGAATTTAACAAGCAGACTGAAAGCAAAAAAAGACTGACATTAAGGCATGTTTAGACCAAAACACAAATGTCAGGCAAATATGTAGCCTAATTTACAATTCAGCCTTAATACCATATATATAACAATGGTTTGGAAAAGAAGAAAAGACATTTCATGCCAACAGTTTATCCAGTCATGCAGAATCAAAGTCTCCCCATGCAAATAGTTCTATAATGAAGTGAGACTTTAAAGGGATATATGCTATATCACAATATTTGGTGCAAAGACTTGGCTACAGTAGAGGAATCTGCATACTCTTTTCTCTGTAGATTCACAATTTTTAAAGCTAGAACACCCTGTGGGAAAACAAAAAAACCCCAAACAAACAAACAAAAAAAACCCCTTTTCCAGTCCTCCAGTGCAGGCAGGCTTCGTGCACAGAGCCTTATAACAGGAAGGGGAGCCTCTTGACTCCAGAGCTGGAGGAAGACGGCCATCACGCGATTTATACCCTAGGTTAATTGCATTCCTGGGACAAAGCAGGCAGCAGGGTCCCGGCTGCTGGGAGCAGCAGTGACTCGGTGTCACTGCACAGCCACTCTGGTGTCACAGGGTAAGGAAAGCAGCAGGCGTTTTCTCCCCACTCCCAACCCAGGCTGTGAGGTTTGCACTTTGGCCCCGATTAAGGCTAGGGCTGCAGCATAGCCCACGCGTGATATTTATTCCTGCCGTCAGCCAACAGGCAGTGACAGGCGTGAAACAGCCCGAGGGGAGGGCTGATGTTTGACAGCTGCTCTGCTAGAGCCTGATCCTGTGACATGTGCAGCAATGTGCTGAGGGCAGTAGGATCTATACAAATGTATAAAATGTGTTTCCAGTGTAAGGACACTCCTAGATATTGTATAGTTCTGATTTCAATCCACAGCGGATTTCATACAGGTAAATTATAAACATCAGGAAAAATTAATGGAATAATACAGTATAAATGTGAGTTTAAACCCCTAACAGTGAATTTCAATGGGAAAGTGGGAGTTCCTCACTCTGGGAATATAGTAACACTGGGAGATTGCCATTAAGCATCAGTACGGCTCTGCTTTCCTTCATTCTCATTGTCTGCTGGAGTTTTGCTGTAAATGAAAGCCATGCTAATAACCTAAATAATCCACCAATGCAGTATCACAGAAGTGGGATAGGATGGATTGTTATTATTATTTAATTTTACTGGACAGCATGGATGTTCTTTCTCAAAGTGACAAATACTGATGGGAATGCAGATCCAGTCCTGCAAAGATGTTAAAGATGGTTTTTCCACTGCTTATATTCTTAAAACACAGGTTTCAAGCAAACACATCTACAATGAGGTCATCTTTTCTCCCCTCCCTCCTCAGGGCTGTGCTATGTAGTCCTGGCAGCTCATGGGCACAGCCACCGCTGTACTCAGAAATCGGTGTCTAAAGCTGAGACGAAGCACTCTGAGACCAGATCAGGTTAACAGAGCCTTTTAAGGAGACATTGGAGGGACACATGGACAAAGCTTCTTCCATAGCATGTACTGAATTTAAATCTGACATTACCAAACCTTTCACAGTCTCCACCACATGCTGAGTGCACATCCAGTGTAGGACAGGGGACGGTTGCTTTTGGCCCCACAATGGGTACATAAGTATTCACATGACAGGACATGTCTCCCCGGTGTAAACACCCACACCAGGCAACCAGAAGGGTACGCTGAAGTGTGATGTTAACAGATATGCATCCACCATGTTCTGGGGTGAGGAACAGTCTGGGCACTTGCTCACCCTGACATTTCTGTCATTGCACTGCAGTGCTGCTGTGGTTTGAGTGAAGTGTGTGGGAAGGAGTTGGATGGAAGCCAGACCCTATGGATGTCCCCACAACACCCAAAGACATGCATTCACCATGACTCACTCCATTGCACCTGCAAGAACCTGGTCTCAGAGGGGTCACTCTGTTGCTCCATCGTCAGCAGACTGTAAAAAATACAGAGGCTGCAGGTGGCAATATTGTAAGGAAGAAAGAAATAAATCTGTTGTGAAAGGTGGTGAAGGGGAAGAAACAGGGAAGGACCACCTCTGCTGCAAGAGAAGCTAGGGAGAGCGTGTGGCTGGATTTTTCTGAGACATCAGCTGAAGTCTCCTTTGAGTTCTGCACTTCTTTGCCACAGATACATTTTAAACACCAGGTTTGTCTGTGACTTTTTCTTTCCCCGAGACAATTCATGATTTTGGACTGTCTTCATCTAGTACAGCTTGTGCATAAAGCAGTCCTTCAAACAGACAGGTCATAAATGTCAGGAAAGAGTTTATAATATAAATTCTGAGACCGGCCTAAGTGCCCAGTGCTCTGCACCACTGTGTGCACCCAGTCCTTTGTAAGAAACCTGGCCCATTAAAACTCTTGTTTATGGAAGACCCACTTGTTCTGACTCTTAGTGGCATCTAGGATGTCTGCAGAGTTGCTGATCAGGACAAACTACTGCTTCTAATGCCATTAAGCAGAAAACTTCAGTGTGGCAGCACTGTGTATTTAAGTACTGGGACAGCTGCTCTTTCATGGAACAAGTTATTTTAAAGTATTTATAATGTCATGGGAGCTATTAAAATATGACATGTCAGTACCTGTATGACCAATGTGGCACTTTTACACTTTACCATCAGCACTGTGGTTTGTTTTTGGTTTTGTTTTTGTTTTTAATTAAGTATACATGCAGTATAAAATCTAAATATTTTACAGTTTGAGGCAATTTAATGTAACAGTTTTTAGGTGGCCTGCTGTTATCAAAATCTCTCCCAATCTTGTTTTCAGAGTGAAAGGATAATCCTGTTAATTCGTTGATCTAGTATTTAGAAGCACTGGACTCTGCATCCTAATCTGCCACGGACCACATGTTGCAGGAGCACCATAATTCCTCCAGCCTCGGATGGTACGCAACCTGGGAGAGGGAACCTCCCTCAGTATTTGCAGCACTCAGATCGCTATTGTAATATAAATAATAGGTGCTGTAGTGTGAGAGGAACGATCAGAGTCGCTTAAGCTGGTCATGTGCCAACATCTGCTGAACTGCTGCAGGAAATGGGACTGACCAAAGCAGGTCGGTTACCCAGCAGGGGCTAGGCTACAGCGGCACGCCGAATCCAGCCACCGCTTCTATCAGCAGGGCTGTTTGGTGGCTGCTGTGATGTGACCAGCAGAGTGAGACCAGCTGCAAGGGGACAGAAATAGCCATACCTTTAGCTTCTGGGATCTGATGAATGAGTCCTCCTGAACTGCCGGCCAACAGCGGAGCTGCTGTGCTGGCCCCAGGCAACCACAAACTGCTTACACCTAGCAGGGAAACAAGAAGAGATAAATCAAACTAAAAGGCAGTTCAGCTTGATAAACCAGATAAGATTCTACACCTGCAGGATCGTGACATCTAAACGTTATGATAATAGCTTACCAGCAGAGCAGCAAAAAAAATGATTGTGTTTTCTTTAGCCATTCAAACTCCCAGGGCTGGCACAGCCCCTCTATGGACTTTGGCATGCCGCCCGCCTAACAAAAGCCTGCGATGCTGCGCTTTGTTGTTCAGGGGTGGTGAAGGGCACAATATGTTTGTATTCTGCTGTTTTCTTCCATGCAAGCCAGCCTCAGACCTATGAGAAACAAATATTTTGCCAATTTAGTCTGCCAATAAGAACAGGTGGTTGCACAGCTTCCTCTAAAAGGTGCAAAAAGCCACACAGCCGAGGAAGCACAAAGGGAATAAATAAAATTATGTGGGGACAAACTCAAGTGCAGACGCAACCCAGGTGAACGGTTTTGTTGTCAGCACAACACAGCTCCCCATTACTGAAGGTACCAATGAAGGCAAATCCAAACACAGGAACTGCATTTCAGTGGGATATGAGTTGCAGCATGGGCAGAGCGATCCCTCTCATCTGTGATCAGTCATAATAGCATTTATTGGTCTCTTTCCGCAAAGTGGACATAAACATTGGTGCCAATATGTGGAAATGGTTCTGCAAAGTGCTGTTTTGAGGCATTTGCATCTTGTCCTACCTCATGCATAGTCCTACCTTGTCCGAGCCCCTGCTCTGGAAGCTTTTTCTTTTCACTGAAGCACATCCATATTTGCTTTTCACACGATTCTCTCTCCTATCCTTCCTACTTTACCACTTTTTTCCTTCAGTCTCGTCCACTTCTGCTTGATAAGAGTCCTGCTTTCAAACACAGACACTTAAAATGACGGCAGTCAATTATTAAATATTTTGCACATAAATTTTAAGTGCCAGAAGAACCAGATCAACCATCAATTTCACCTGCAGGCTTGCTGTGTTAGATTCCTCATCTCCAGAAGACAGTTGTTTGCCCACTCTGCAGAATGCAATTGAAGATAAGCAGAGCATGTTATTGCATATTCACAACAGCTTTTCTTTCATTTTTTTCAGTTTCAGATGATTGTTGTTTCTATTTAACCCAGTTAGTGTAAACATCCTTAACTCTGCTATTTCTTCATGTCGACACTTTCAAGTAGGCTATCCCTGGTTTACCCTAGGCACTTGCTCCAAAAGTTCTGCTAGATTTTTCTATGAGGGAAATTTGGATAACAGCCATTTCTCTGACACAATGTAAAATAACATCATACGTTCTCATTTAGCTTGCTTGTTTTCCAACTGCAGAGAACTCTGAGTTTTCAGGAGACGGGACATCAGGCTCTCTAGCTGGCCTGCTCAGATGCAGAGGAGGCTTTTTGTCTGTGCAGCTGTGGAGATTTATAAAGAACCAGTTTTCCCACATTTCTCTTCCCAGAAGATTTCTTTAAAGCATTATGACAGCGATAAGTGAGTGAGACACCTCCTCTGCTTTAGTCCAACTCCTACGGGGCTGGAACATTTGTCTGACAGACATGTCCCACATGACAAAGCAATCTGTAGCTAATGTGCAACCACACAGAAAACACAAGAGTAACATGATGGCTCTTCAACCTTGGGTGTAATGACACTAGTAAAATACAAAGCTGGATGAAGACAAGAGGATGGCACAAGATGTCTTAGCCTCATACCTTTGTCTCTGAGTAAACACCCTATTGAACTTTGGTGCTTGTAACTGGTTTGTTTCAGTAAGTGGCAGGATCCAAGGAAAGCAGGTGGGCTCTACAGCATAAACAGCCTGAGAAAAAAGTATGTCTTGCCCTTTCCCAGTACAGGGACTAGTTGTGGTTAGTAACCACGTCACTTGTCAGCAAAATAACAGCAGCACTGTATAAATGTTATTATCAACAATTCTTTCTCATTCCCCTGCCCCCAAGTCTGCTAGCCATTGAAACCACTTTTTTTTTTCTTTTCCCCTAGAAAACTTAGACCCGTCACTCTGAATTTTATCCCTTGCTAGAGCATTAAGGGTTTTTCTGGGTAGAGGACAGCTTAGCTTACGAAGTTGTAAGGTATCTCTTAGCACGGAAAAGCCCTGTGAACTTAAATCAATATTTCCTTGCTTGAAATTAGGGAAGATAAAACATGCCCAAATATTAACTATGACTTATTTTAGATACATAGAAATAGAAAACTGATCCTATGTCATAAAAGCAATGCCAAGAATAAAAGGAAATAAATAAAAACAAATGCAAACATTTAAGGTCCTACATTCTGACAAGTAATTTAAGTGCCCCAGTTTTCAAAATTGATCATCTTCCAGTTCCTCCTTAAATTTTAAGGCACCATATATTATTTATATATGATTTATCTACTGTTCTTATTTATTTCTTTTAAATAAACAGGATAGGCATAATGTCACTGTAGATAGCAGACTTGTGAGTGAAATTTAATATAAACTGCACAATTGAACAAACTTGATTTAGTTTAAGTAAAAAGAAATGTATTAGCTAATAAAGAATTTTCTTTTAAAATGCTTCAGTGCTAATCAAAGAAAAAAAAATTTCTAGATGTTAATATTTCCACAAGCAAGTGAAAGGAATGAATACTACAGAATCCTTATGATCATTATGATGTCATTTTTTTAAAACACCCTATGGAGGCCCCTGTCTGTAAAGCCAAACATTTTGCTCTCCTGTTGAAGTGCTCATGTTGGAGCTTCTTTTGAGCTCTGAAGCTCACCCAGGCAGACAGAGGATACCTTACGACTTTCTCTCGCTCACAACTCCACTCAGATGACTTCAGAACTTTCACTCCAGAGCATGGAAATGTCATGCTTGGCTTTAAAGAGCACACGAATAACCATCCACAAGAGTCTGGAATCATTGTTGCTTCATAAAACTGTGAGTGATTTGCATTTACAACATGTGGGGAAATACCACAGTTACGTGCTAAAAGCCTAAATATGTAGGAAGTCGCTGCAGCTGATGGCAGCCTAAGTAAGTTTAACACTGGCTGTAGGTCGATGACATAAACCACTCCAAATACAGTCTGTTTACAATTTCAGACACGCTCAAAGCCCTGGTGGGAATTTCTTTTTTGAAATTTGCCTAGCAGACAAGGCCCAAGAGTCAGGAAGTGGCAAAGCTGTTGTTCTCAGCCCAGAAGGCTGCAGAAAAAAAACCCAGTTGCTGAGTCAGACAGAATTTCCCCTGAGGACTCTGGCTGCCACCCAGCCTTTAGAAGACCTGCCAGCTCACCTAAGGGTAAAAATTAAAGCTTTAAAAAAAGCCTATACAGCTCACAAAGACCGAATCTCATTTTTTAGGATATGTGCTTGATATTTTAAGTTAGATCTGTGGCAAAGAAATCTCTGGAGTCTTGGAAAGCCTGTATGCACGGTCTGTGCAGTATCTCTCCAATCTCAGCCCCCACTGATGTAGGTAGCCAAGAGTTCTGAGCCACTGGGCTGAATGCTGCTGTACCTGCTCCTGTTACCATGGAAATGGACACTGGCAAAAGTAGGATAAAAGCTTTAGAGTAATTACTAATATAATTAGCACTTTCACCTTTTTGGAGATTTGCTCCCCCAAAGCCCCCAAATACTGAAACTGCCCAATTCAGAGTCATCAATACAGCAATTAGTGTCTAAAGAGGCATCAATTAACATGATCAATGTGGGAACGGCACAAGAAAGGAAGGCATTGTTGGAGCCGGGAAACAGTGGATTCCTGTGGTCTGCTTTGCTTATTACTAATAAGAAACTCTCCTCCTTTGCTACTATGAGTCACTGTCCCAGTTCACCCTTAATTAATTCAGAGTCAAGAGAAAGGGCACTAACACGAAGAGAAGCTCCCAGTGATGGCTCAATAAAGTTTGCAGACGAGGGGGAGGGGAAAGAAGTCATTATAGTAACAAGCCTTTGAAATAATAGAAAGGAAGAAACCTCAATAGACATGCTGTATGGCTGCCATACAGGAAAATCTAAGTACCAGTGTCATGCTTATTACAATGCAACTGTCTGAATGAAATGCATCAGACAATGAAATGCTCGTCAGAGCAGCATCCAGCATTTACGCACATCACGAATCTTCCATCCAGGCAGCAAGTGCATCAGTTAGTACACTGTGATCTGCGTAAGTTTCTACAATATTGCAAAACCCATCAAAGGTCTCTCACCTTCCCCAGCAACTTCCCCTTTACCTACAGAGGAGTCATAAGGGAATTTTAGTTTCAGATAAATAATTTCATGCTTCTTCACTAAAAACACAATAGCCTGCTTGTATTCAGGCTGAATACAGAACTCACCTTCAGTGACCAGTGCAGTGACTGCTGGCATAATTATTACTGTTTCTAACAAAATTAACAGTTGGCTGGATACAGCCTGAAAGGCTGTGGCTATGGTTATTTAGCAGAAACAGACGCACTTTCAGAAGAAACCGATGAATGCTCTGAAGTACGTTAAGGCAAGACAGTCAGTAAAATTTTGTAGTAGATTTCTTGTTATTTCTACCAGATTTTGACAACTTCTAAACATGTACTGTAATTTTAAAAAATGGATACAAATTACCTCTGTTCATCTCATACTATTCTTTCAGGGCCTTATGAGACTGTTGGCTGCCTATAGGCAGGGCTGGGCAGTAGAGCCAAGCTCCAGGTAGAGCCATCTAAAACGAAGCTGTGTCCCTGGTGATGTCTTTTGTTTAAGCCCTACTCACTAGTGCTTTGCCCTTAACCCATTTCCTTTGGAGTGTCTTGTTACTTAAATGTTGTCACACAGCTTAATCACTGTACCAGAGAGCAAATAAAGCTTCTTTGTACCTCCCACCCCCAACAAAAGGTACTATGATGATCTTTCACTTTGTTAACTAATAGTGGGTTTTCTTTTTTTGCTTTAAGCTATGTATTGTTGTACAGCTGTTTCTCAGGCATCTGGATTTTCAGGACCCTTTAAGATGACAAGTAATTTTCTCTTATACAGTGCAGGAATTTTTCTTAAAGACACTGAAATCCAAAGCTGCTTCACCAAAATACCATTGAGACACAAGATTATATCATCCAGATCTATTTGTCATAGTCTGTCTGTCTGCCTACTGCTGTTACATGTTTTCAAATGAGTGTGAGGGCTAGGCGAAGTTCATCCATTAAGGGCAAAACATCACTATGGGTGGAACACTTCTCTGCTTTCACCATGACAACATCTACCTAATTGGCTGGGCAGCTTCCTTCCAATAGAGAGCCCTTGAGACATTTGCGTATGTGAGACATACACATTTTTATCATGGCTCATTTCAGAGAACATTGAGGGTTTTTTCCAGGAAGAAAGGTAGGTAGGGGCAAGTGTGGTGAAGATCATGCAGGTGCAGAGTGCTAGAGGGAACTGTCATGCCATGAGACTCGGCAGGAGGTACTGTGGCTGCTAGGCACTGTGTTTCACTCCAACACTCAGTTTGGAGAATTTAAAAAAATAACAATATCTGCTCCCAATGCTCTGAGAAGCCTTCAAGATTTGTGGGCTCCCTTAGTGCTACCCTAGGCATTCCTGAATAGCTCTCATTCGCCAGAAAAACAAGACTGCCAAAGCCCTCAGCAACAGCTTTACTTTCGTCAAAGTTTACTGTCAAATTTCTTCACTAACAAGCTTAAAAAAGTTAAATACATCCAGAAAACCCACTGATGCTTGCATTAACCAAGTAACTGTCTTTAGCAATAAGAGGGTCACAGCTGATAGAACCATGGTGTGTTTCATAGGCCAGCAGAGCTACACCAGACTGAGCTCCAAGGCAAGTACTCAAAGTGTTAGGAGGTGCTATAATTAAGGTACATAAGGTTAGGAGGTGCATAATTATGTTCAACCATAATTACACCCACTGGTGACTGTGCTTTATGATATAGTCTTCAATTACATGACCACCTCCTTTCTCCTTTTCCCTGTGGGATCTCTGCTTGTGTCACGACCGTCTCCATGGCACAGCACTGCAGGATTGCCCAAGTTGCCCTTAAATGTGCCATTTATAACATTTGCATTGCACTATGTAAAGGGCAACCAGCCTTCACATGAAGTTAGGCTCACGATAGAGATGTCTGAGGCATAAGAAATCTGAGCTCACAACTTAAAATGTTCTCATGCATATTTGCAAAAATTTACAGATTTATATGCCTGGCTTGCATATTATTAAAGCCTGTCTTTAGAAATCTCTGCTGATATGCAGCATCTTTGTAAGCTGCTTTCTTAACTATAGGATAAGAAGCTACTTACCAGGACTGAAATTTTGCACAAAAGGTCTTATCCAGCTTCTATTTCTGTGGTAAAATTCATATTGACTAGAATGGGAGCAGTATCATGCCCCTGGTAGCTGCTATCCTGCACCACTCCTGACAAAAGCGTTGTTCAGTTCAGCCATACCAAAAGGAAAAACTCTTCAAGAGTAATTTCTCAGTTTGTAACACAAATATATGCCCACAGCATGACAGACTGAAAGGCTGTTACTGTTGCTTACACTGAAAAATGAGCTGGTTTTTCAGATATACCTGGCAAATCTTTGTGTGCATGCTGAAAAGCAGAATGGAGCACTCATCTTTTACAGGCACTCACACGTCTGCATCATGAAGAAATATTTACATTGTGAGCAGCTAATAGCAATCTTTCGTAACTGCTGCTTGTTAACATCTCCATACTTTTGAAGCATAGTAGAATCATAGTTTCAGTGATACTTTTGAAATAAGTAATGCAATGGCAATATAGAAATGCAGCTATTCACAATCTTTGTCTGTCTGCCCAAAATGAGTGTAAATAATCTATACAGCAATTGCATTGGTGGTACTAAAACACAGTCCCAAATGACAGATACCATTAAACTGTCTCCTTATAATGTAAAACTAGACAACTAAATCATGGAGATGATCTATAACACAAGTGTGCTTGAAAATTCAAGAGGCTTACATGCAATGGGTGAAGCATATGAAGATCTTATTTCAGTTTAACTATCAGCATAAATATCTAACCTCTGAAATAGGAAGAAACGAAAAAAAAACCACCCCAAAATATGCATCTACCAGACAAATATGCAAAACAAACACAAACTTACTAAGGGACACAAAAAAAGAAGAGCTTCCAGAATTAATTTTTGATTTGCTGTGACCAACTTGGGAAACCAATCTATTAAATAATTCAGTGAAAGTACTTGCTTTCCTGCAGAAGATGACTTGGCATGGCATCCTTGTTCAGGACCACAAGTTCCAGCAAGATTTTTGGCAGCAGGAACAGAACTATGTCTACCTTCATTTAATCACACCGGACAACCCCGGATCTGTTGTGATTCAGTGCCCTCGCAACAGCTGGAGAAGGTTATCTGATATGTTACATTACACCAGGATAAGCAGGATTAAAGATCTTATTATATATCTGGAAACAAAACAAGTGTTTCAATAAACTTGTGTTCCTTTCCTCCATCTTCACACAGCAATAAATATTTTTAACCCCAATCTCTTATTTATATCCTGTTTATAAGCACAGTTTTCTTACCAATATCTCATTTACTCTTGTTCATACTTCTGGTGATCTTTTCATGTTTCCAGTTTTAAAAGTTAATAAATAATTCTATCAGATTTCACTGATAAGGAAAGATTAACTCTGAAGGTGAGGATTACAGTCACCTTCCTGTTTACTCCTATCGTTACTACTCACTCAAGTGTCATCCTGCTTTTAGTTTCAACATGTTTTCCAATGAAGTACGCACTGCTGTCATTTGGCAAGTTGCTTTCCTGCCCTTGGCATTAAATACGATGCTCCTTTCTTAGTGTGTGACATCTACATTCACATCTGTCAGCCTGACATCCTTTTATCCACATCTCCAAGTGCAAGGCGCAGAGAAGGCACATGGATATTTAGCCCATTTCACTTGCAGCAGCAGCCTTGTGAATAGTTGTTCTCATTAGTAACTGCCAGTTCTGGCTTTGATGTCCTGTGTTGTGGGTTTGCTTCTGGGAGATAGTTCTAATTTCTTAATTCAGTCTTTGAGCATACAATTGTTTGAAATAACTACCTTGATAATAGCCTTAGCTGACACAGAGTATCTCTATGTCTTTCAGGCTTTTGCTTTACAGGTTTGTCCACAGAGTGAGATTTCAGGTCTAATTTGAGAACCTAGATGTAGCACTAGCACATATCAGTTAAATAATATGATGGTCGAAGTAAATCTATCTATTTTATCTTTTTAAAGTTAACAGGAAAGTTACCTTAGCAGACCTTTAAATATCTGATGATCCTCACAGTTTACTCTGTTAAGCAAGCTGACTAGATAGCTCACTTAACACAGCTAGCTCCACTGACTTTTATCAGACCTGTATCAGTGAATCCCTGCTAAAGATACAGCCACCTGAAAACACATCTTAGGTTTTACTCTAACATGCATAACTCTAGACCTGATCATTCTATAAAAACTTTTCTTTTTGTGGAAAGGAATATTTTGTAAGCATCTCAATGAAAAATTTAAGAATTTTCTCCACTTATATTTCAGTGAAATGTTTTAGGGAATTTTTCAACTAGTCCTCCCACCAAGTAAAATTTAAATGATACAGAAACATCTGATGAAATACATGTTGCTTAAAATAAAAAATCATGTTACTGAAATTGAGGGCCCCCAACTAAAAAAATTTATGTGAACATTAAAAATATTAAAACATTTTAACCAGTACCAACTCTGACAAACCATTCCAAGAAACTCTTTCTCCACCTACTTTTAGAAATTATCATATTACACTTCAAGTTACTTTCTAAAAGCCGTAAGTTATAGTTTGGCTTATAGACCTACCTGCAATCTAGGTTGCCCAACGCTTCCTGTTGTAATAACCTGTTTTCAATTGCTTTTAAATTTGCCAAACTATAACTGTTTGAGCTGAAACTTCCCATGCTGAATATACTCCCTAGGCTGCTTTTGGTGAGGAAAATTTCATCTGAATTACTTTAGCTGCTTCTGAAATCAAAGCAAGGAATTATACATATTATTTAAATATCTAAAAACATCTAGTATCCTTGCTTTAGAGTAAAGATTAGAAATTTGGAAGAGAAAAATTTTGCTTTGAAATATCCTCTTTGCTATACTCATAAAGATACACCTACATTTACTCTGGTTGTATACCTCTAAGAATATGCAGATCAGCAAAAATTTGCTGCAGATATATACCTAAAAATATCTGAAATCCCTTGAAATACTTGAATCTCCCATACCCCATTTGCTCAACTGCAAATGAGTCATTTTATCCCATGCAAAAGCTCCCTCCAGGCCACAACCACAGGGCTCAATTTGGGCACACTATAATAACAGCTGCTAACCAGGTCAGGCTACAGCAAGACAAACCAGCAGAACTGTGGAAGTGCAGCTTGTTCCCTCATGTGCCCTCAGTGACAGATTTCCTGGCGGCAGATAAGGAGGTGGGACGCAGATGCTAATGCAGAAGGAACAATCTGCAAGGGGACTGACTGAACAATTTTTCCCGATCTTAAATCTAAGACACAAACTGCAGATTGTGAACTACAGTCAGTTGTTGCACATAAATCAGTGTTGTAGAAAAGATTATCTAGATATGTCATTATTTCCTTTCCTTAATTAAAACCAAAATGTACTTTGTGCCCTGTGTTTCCTAGTTAAAACTTAATTATTGTCTCCTTGTGACATGTATTTGAAACAGATGCTATTTCTCTCCATGCCAGGGACTTTTTTTTCTGAAACTGATGATCTAGTTCCTTACCGGCACCGCAACAGCACCAGCACTTACAATCTGTGAAGATAATAGCACTGGTGTCTGTAATGCCCAGCATTAAAGGGCCCCAACTCTCTTCACCCAAGCTCATCAGCTGCTTTGTTATAACAAAATTCAGTGTCAAAAGCAATGAATTACAAGGTTTAGAATTTAAGGCTCTTTAATCAACAAAGCATTTGCTCAAGTGCTCTCAAAGTAGAGGTGGACTTGAACCCATGGTCTGTGTTGAATCAGGCAGACACCATGCAAACTAAATCATTCTTTTCATAGCAATTCCTTTTGGGCATTTTGGTCACTAAAATTGTACTAGTAAGCATAAAAGAATCTGAAATATTGCCACTTCCTCCATATGAAAATTACTCCAGTACTTTATATGCCTCTTTTTATAACAGATACTAAATACTGACCCTTAATTTTGTATTTCTGTGTATATAATAAATTATGCATTCATATTGTTTTTTTCAGCTATACAGTTCTTCCAGTGAAGGGAAATTTCATCATAATGTTACTGATCTCTCCCTATTCATATTCACATTTCCTGCAGTCATACCAGATATCTTCTCCTTTTCTGGCTGAACATAATTCCTCTTCCCTGTCCCTCTCCGCCCCCACCCCCCCTCCAGTGAATTAATTTATGGCACTCGAATGCAGGTTTGCTAAAGAAAATGGAGACACCGTCATCCCCAGCAAGTACAGCATAATGAGAAAAGCATCCTTGCTTCCATTTTCAAATCTCATTGTTTGACACCTGCCAAAATACCTTCTCTAGGTCTCACTTTTTTACATGTAGAGAAGGATATTCTTATCCTTGTTATCCATTCTGCAAAATGCTTTAGACAAAAAGTGGTCAGTAAGAGGAGTATAAAAATTTTTAGATGTTAGGAAAGTTACCATAGTATGATTTTTCACCTCCCTTAACAATGACTCTCATTGAGCTTAACAGTTCCGCATTCTTTGAAAAACACTTTACTGAAATAACTAAACCTTGGGCTTTGTATTTTAACATGTAAAATTGAAGCCATAAAATGCTGTTAATAAATAGAGGTTACATATTGTCATGGGTTAAGCAGAGAAGAGTTAATTTTTTTTCTTTCTTCCTTCTCTTCATAAATAGTTAGCAAGAAGCTATGTTTTGGATTCCTGCTCAGGAGAAAACTGATAAGAAGGAACGTTTATAGTTATTGCTAGGATACTCTCAGGGACAAACACATTCAGCCTCCCTCCTTTCCACAGACAGAGCGGGGGGCGGGGAGAGAGACAGTACGGCTTCTAGCTTGGGATTTGCTTTTAGGTTAAGATTGAGAAGCAGACTGACCAATTATTCCATCCCATGCATGTCATACCCAGTATATAGATGAGGACCCTTCCAGGAGATCGCCCTCTTTCGCTTCCCCTGGACTCCGGATCATCTCGCTTCGGGTGCTGCATTCGCTCTCCCAAGGCCTTTTTCCCCCCCACAGATGCCGTTAGCTCTCGGCCTGGGACGCTCGTTATCTCCGTTCCGTGAGTTTCGGGATCCTCCCTCTCCGGGGGGGATCATTAGCTGGTTTTTTTCCCCTGCTTCAGTCAGCTCTCAGCCTGGGACGCTTGGACTGTTATCTCTGTTCCATGAATGCCACCAGGAGCGGCGCACCGCCCCCTCCCCCCCACCTTCCCCCCATTTTTGGGGGGAATCATGAGTGCGATTTCTGGGGATCATTAGCTGGCAACAGGCTGAGCCTTTTGGAGGGGGCAGTATCATTGTGTATCACCTATTCCCTCCCTCCACCGGGGTCATTGGCTGGGAGCGGGCTGGGCCTTTGGTCATCAGGTGGGGAGGGGCAGTATCACTGTGTATCACATTGCATCTTTGTATATAGTATTATTTCCAATATTATTGTAGTTTAGTTATTAAATTGTCCTTATCTTAACCCACGAGTCCTCTTTGCCATTTACTTCTTTAATTCTCTCCCCTGTCATTGGGTGGGGGCAGGGACAGTGTGAGCGGGTGTGTGTGGTTTGGCCCCCAGCCAAGGGCCAACCTGCCACACATATATAGGAGTTATACTTTGTGCTTGGGGAAAAGCTACCTGGTTATTTAGATTCACTCCCCCCTTTTCTGCCAGCAGAATGAACAAAGTACTTACAAACACAGAACATGTCAAGGTGAAAGCAGCCACAACACAGGTGAAGAGGCTTCACAAAGGCATAACTGCTACCAAAAGACAAAGCATAGCCAGTACTTATGAAAAGACATAAGGGGAACTTGTAACCTTCATGCTCAAACTGTGTTTGCAATTTAAGAAGATTCAGGTTCTGTAACAACAACCTGATTAAAAGTGAATATAGAAATGGTACTTTAAACTATTCTCCACTCTGAAGGCTCTTTCAAATGTATTAAAGACATATCAAAAGAACAACATATTATTCAGAGGTGTGCTGTTTCTTACACTGACATATCAACTTGCAAGTCATGTACAGAAAGTTTTCAAACACTGGAGGAACCATCTCAGAATTCACTAGCCTGAACTCTTTATATATTATCCGATTATTGATAAAACTGTGCAACAGCCAAATCTAATTAAATATCAAGAACAAAATTATACTCTCTTATACTTTCTTTTAAAGTAAAGCAATTATTTTTCATTAAGTCTATAAAAGAAAATTGTCTCTTATTTTCTTAGACCTCGTTTTTATTTGTACAACCTACAGCAGTATTTTACAAGTAAAATAATTATTTGTTTTATATAACAAATCAAACACCTTTCCTTAGCAAAAATTTATCCTTTGAGGATAACCAGCCTAAATAGAAGAGAAAAAGCCAATTAAAAATGTGTAATGCCCCAAAATTAGGTATCGCGATATCAGTGAGATGCTAAGCTTTGGGATAAAATCCTGGGTCAGACATTCACTGCTAGAAATGATTGAGAGATTTATTCTGTTAGATCTAAAATTTTGCTTCTGAAAACTCTGATTCTGCTGCTGCCTAAATTTCTTATCCTTTATTTTTACGTTAAATTCAGCCTTCTTATCATAATCCTTTGGCACAAAACCAAAACTGTCTTCTTCCTCAATGAAGTCAGCAAAATCTTTACACTTTTGATGCAACTTCCATTTTAATTAATGTTGCACATAAATAAATAAAAGGAAAATTGTAACAGAAACTGAAATATCTTTGTTATCACGAGGAAATAATCTAGAGATGCATCATTTTTGCTACAGATGTTAGCCAGCAACAATAATAAAAAAGTTTCAATATCCATTATTAATATTTTATGAACTTTGTTGATAACTAAACAAACGCTACTGTGATAGACATATTAGGGACCTATTTGGCAGTGGCAGTCACTCTACAGTGGTATAAGAAGTCACACGTACGCAGCTTGCCAAACGATGTAATAAGTTACAGAACTGAACCCATATTAATCACGCAAGTAGGACTTCTACTCTCCAGTCTAGAAAGAGGCTTGAATTGTCTCTTTCCCTCTTTTTGTTTTGAGATAGTCAGTCAGTCTCAGTCTCTGCTTTGGGTGCGGACAGACCAAAGCAAAAAAAACTTAAACCACAAAGCTACTGTGTCAACTTCTCAAGATCAGGGGATTAAAAACCCTGTAATCTCTATGGGTCTTAATTATGAATTTTCAATAGGTAAAATTCTCTTCCTTCTTGACTGTGCAAAGCATTTGACACTGTCCTACACGACATTCTTGTCTCTAAATTGGAGAGACATGGATTTGACAGTTGGACCACATGGTGGATAAGGAATTGGCTGGATGGTCACACTCAGAGATGTGGTCAATGGCTCAGTGTCTGGATGGAGACCAGTGATGAGCAGTGTTCCTCAGGGGGCAGTACTGGAACCACTGTTGAACATGTTTGTTGGAGACATGGACAGTGGGATGGAGTGCACCCTCAGCACATTTGCTGACGACACCAAGCTGTGTGGTGTGGTCGACACACTGGAGGGAAGGGATGCCATCTATAGGGACCTGGACAGGCCTGAGAGGTGGGCCCATGCAAACCTCATGAAATTTAACAAGGCCAAGTGCAAGGTCCTGCATGTGGGTTGAAGCAATCCCAAGCACAAATACAGGCTGGGTGGAGAATGGATTGAGAGCTGCCCTGAAAAGAAGGACTTGGGGGTGTTGGTTGATGAGAAGCTGAACATAAGCTGCCAACCATGTCCTGGGCTGCATCAAAATAAGCGTGACCAGCAGGTTGTGACCTCTGCTCTCGTGAGACGCCACTGGGAGTACTGCATTCAGCTCTGGAGTTCTCAGCACAGGAAGGACACATGGAACTGTTGGAGTGAGTCTAGAGGAGGGCCATGGAGATGATCAGAGGGCTGGAGCACCTCCTGTACAATGACAGGCTGAGAGTTGGGGTTGTTCAGTCTGGAGAAGAGAAGGCTCTGGGGGGACCTTAGAGCAGCCTTCCAGTACCTGCAGGGGGCCTACAGGACAGATGGGGAGGCACTCTTTATCAGGGAGTGTTGTGATAGCACAAGAGGGGACAGTTTTAAATTGAAAGAGGGTAGATTTAGATTAGATGTTAGGAAATTTTTTCCCGTGAGGGTGGTGAGGCACTGGCACAGGTTGCCCAGGGAAGCTGAGGATGCCCTGTCCCTGGAAGTGTTCAGGGCCAGGCTGGATGAGGCTTCCTGATGTAGTGGAAGGTGTCCCTGCCTTCTTCAACCAGAAATCAAAGGACAAGTTTATCCTGTGTCACGTGGAAAAACATTTGTCTGCTTGTTTTTTTAATAAAAACTTGTAGATCTCACAATTATGCAGGTAAAAAAAAAAAAACTATTTCAGGTTAACATCTTTGCTTAATTTAGAAGTACTTTCTCCATTTGTTTTTACTTTGCACTAGTGGTTTAGAAGGCAAGAAGCCCTCTGCAGTGAATTCCACTGTATAGTTTTACATCTCTGTCCTGCATAAACATGCAACAAAGTTTTTTTGCTAAATAACATTTATGGAATTGGAAAGTTTTAAAGGGAAAAAGGCCCATGAAATCAATCTGATTTGTATATCACCAGCCATTCCATTTCATTCAGTTACTCTGAATGAAGTCTAATACATTGTGTTTGGTGAAAGCATATCTCCTAGAAGAGCTTTTACTTGTATTGATTTGAAGATATGAAGAACTGACAATCCTACCAATTTTCTGAGCAGTTTGGCCCAATATTTAGTCTCCTTCACTGTTAAAAATGCTGTTTCAATGGTAATTCTACACCAACAAGTACTCTCTGAGAGCAGTTAGCTGTTCTTAAGCCGTTTTACATATTTTCTACTGACACCATATAGCGTTATTACAAATGAAAATATACAGCATTAAGACAAATAGCCCTTATGTGAATCTCTCTACACTCACCTTCATCAGGCTTTTAATGGCCATGAAGTATTCTATCAGGCTTGTCTGACAAATTTCATAAAATCACTTGCACTGTATGAATTACATTCATTATTTGATTCTTCAGCAACAGAACCATATTTATTCTTTCCCACTGTTTTGCTGAAGACAGATTTCAAGCTATGTGATCAATAGTCAACTGTTTGCTCTTTTTGAACACTGGAACTCACTATCACTGTTCCAGTACAATGGTATATGACTGGTATCCCAAGATTAACAGCACTGGGAAAAAAATCCCCCACCACCAATTCTTATAGGTTTATAGAGTGCAAGTTATTCAAACCTACTCATGAAAAAATGTTTATTCTTAGTACATATTGCTTAATATCCTCACTTAATAAGGGACTGGAAAGTACCCCATTGTTCTCGTATGATATGATTATATCACATTGCTTCTTTCTAAATGCAGAATAGAAACAGTAATTTAAAACTGTCCTTTCTGTAATTTTCAATATTAGAATTTCCATCTACTAAAGGGCTGTAACACAAATGAGATTTACTAGTTATTAATACATCAAGTTATACATCTTATTGACTATAATCCTTTCATCCATGGTTTATTTTTATTGAGTCTTAGCTTTCTTTATAATTTTTAACACTTTAAAATTTCTCATTTTATAACTATTTCCTACTCCTGACCCCTCCCTTCTATTTTGTTTATTTTTAATAGCTGTTTTTACTGGCGAACAGATTGGTTCTTAGAATTGTTTTCAAAAATTTTAAATTTGTGAAATCGTGGGATTTTGGATAAATTACTTTTAAAGACATACCACTTCTCATTCACAATTTTTCTTTCAATAATTTTTACTCATAGGTTCTCTTAGCACTGGTATCTTTAGCCTTTTAAATTAATCAGGAGCACAGTCCAAGCAAATATCGGTTGAGTTTATCCTCTGTTAATCAATACTGAAAAAAAATAGGTCATGATTATTGGTTTCTAGGCAACCACTAACTTTCAATTAATTTAATTAATTTGCCTTTACCTATCCTAAATAGGTCTAAACCAGATTGACTGTTGTTTGGTACCATGTCTTTTGTAGGTTCTATTCTTTTTTACAATGGCTAATGATGATTAGCTATACAGGATTTCCAGCACAGGCCCCACAAACTGAACTTCTTCCATAACATCACACTTTTTTCCTTCCACCATGGGAAACTATTATTTAAATTATGTTCATAAATAAAATAGTGGTGAAAAAAAATTAATCTCCAGATGTCAGGAAGAAGCACAAGCATTCAAGCAAAATGCTGGTGCATAATTTTATGTTTTTTGGCATGAAAATAAAAGGATAAGTAATGCATTAATAGACAAGCATGACTTGTTTCTTATTCATAAAACAATGAAAAGTGTTCAGAAGCCTTTCACAAATCAGTATGCATTAAGCTACTGTCTTTTTCCTGCTATCTGCCTCTGACATCCACTCCAACCCTTCTACAACTATTGTCAAAACACCCTTCTGCAACTTCATCCTTCCACCTACTGCTTTCCCTCCTTTTCCTTTGACTTGTGCTACCACATGACCTCCTGATGTCTAGCCTCTCTAATCCCTGTCAGTAACCGCTTGCTATTCAACCAGTTCTACACTTCTGGAAAACCCCTCCAGGAGTCTCCATTTAGCTCAACTACTCGCCACTACCTCTCAAGGTATTTGCAAACTGTTTCATTTTTCAGAGAGGAAGCTGAGATCTTGACCTTGTGATTCACTTCTTGTTGCAGTAAATTTACTTCTCCCATACCATATGACTACAGCCATTAGAATTAGTTGCTGTCTGATTATCTGTTAAAACAGCATTTAACAAAGTTGTTTGCCAAACAAGGTCAGCAGTTGACTGACCCTGATTACTGATTAAAATGAATGTCTTTATTCTGCAATGTTGTTATATTAATAATAGCATACAACACAACTATTTGTATAGGAAAACCAACTGTAGTGCTACTAGAAGCTCAAGTGACAGTCAATACTCCACCTACTATCTCTACAAACATGAGCTCCCTACATATTAATGGTCTCTTTATTAAGTCAGCATAACAACAGATAACCACCACAGCTCAGAGTGCAAAGCCCAAACTTCTTCTTCAGACTACTTTCACAATTTAGGTTTCACCACATGACTTGTGAGCGATCCAGAGTCAGCCTATCTGCTGACATGCCTGTCAGACAGCTAGCAGCAGCAGGGGCTGCTGAGGCCATCACCTAGCCTTGTTGTGACCTAGCTGCATGGCCAACCCATTCCATCTCTTGCAGTGAAGCAGCAGAATGAGAAAGCCATTGCCTATTATCCACTTACTGAGCGGTTGCCACCACTCTCTCCCAGGTCTCCCATTTTACCCTCTCCCTTTAATTTGAAGCTTGTGTTATGAAAGCAGCCAAAGTCCAATTTGAATTTCTGACAGAAGGAAAAAAAGTAATCCTGAAATACTATACAATTCTAAAAAGATATATTACTAACTTGAAAAGGCAGCTGTTCATTACAGACTAAGATTGCAAGTTACTTTTTTATTTATTACAGTGAATACTTAAAGTTGGGTTGGAATAAACACAAGCTTTTGCTGTTTCGAAATTGAATTCAGTGGAAGCATGGGTCTAGCAACACTAGAATAGGCTAGGTTCTGCCAGATACTTGCCTCTTGGCATGGTTATAGATACGTGATTGTTTCTGTGCAGTGTCGAGGCAATCAACTTGTGTTTCCAAAGTAGAAGAAGTGTTCCCTGTTTTCTTGGGGGACTTATGTCACAACCTTGTACCACAGTGTCAGAATAAATTGTTTCCTATGCAGACAAATTTTCATGCCTATGATGAAGAGCTGCAAAACCAGAAAAGATGTCTTTCTGCAGGTTATCTTTTCCATTCCAAGATCAGGTCCTTACAATAAGAAACGTGAACACGAATTTAATAGAATCACAGAATAATTTGGGTTGGAAAGGACCTTTAAAGTTCATCTAATCCAAACCCAATTGATTAAGAAGGCTCCATTAAGCCAATATAAAAATTAGCAGATAAGTTTGATATGTTACCACATTAAGATGTTTCAGAAGCACTTCAGAACACACCCTGTGTCTTCTGTGTGAGTGCAGTTTTAGCCATAAGATGGTATGTCTTAATTATTGCCTGATGCAGACTGAGGAAACTGGCTTCTACAAAAACAAATTATAAAACATCCTTTTCTTTGGGACAGGTATAAAACATAACACTTTCATCTGTGGTCACAATGTGGTTTAGGTTTTTCATTTCCCTACACACATGGATATCCAGCTGATGCTAGCATAACTCTACAATCACATAGGCATTTTCACACACATATAACAGCAGACTTTCTCCTGCACTTCAGTATCTTAGTTACTACATTCTGTATACCTCACACTCTACAGAACAAGAAAGTAAAAAAGTCAAATTATCATCATTAGCATCAGTACTGTCCTAAATTTAACTTTTAAATCATCACATATTTTTTCTTATCATCACATGTTTTTGCTTATAATTACTATATTTGCAATTATCTATCCTGAGCTGAGACTCCTGGTTTATTCAGAGAAAGGTCTCCCTCATGTGGAAATCTGCCTATGAGCTGTAAAATGAAAACTGCATTTTACTTCTTAATAAAGGTTCCATTGCTTAGATTTGCAGATTCATTTTCGGAAAGTATCACTTGGTATATTTCTTACAACATTTTAGTTCATCAGAGCTAAAATTACAATGTGAAAGGAAAAAAACTTTGATAAGATAGGATGACCTGAATTCAAACACATTTAGAAAGAAAGCAAAATACTTCAAAATCCAGTCAGAATCTAAGGGAGCTTAATCTAGGGAAAATTTACAGGTTTTAGGACAACCTTGCATCCATCAGTTTCCTCAGTTTTCTTTCATAGCTGTTGCAAATACCATTCAAGATGTTTTCATATATGTGATTTTAATGTATTACATTTTCCTGACTCAGCAGAACTGGAGTCTAAAACTGTAACTGAAAATGAGAGTTAGAATTGACTTAATTATGTGGTCTGGTAAGACTACATAGTTAGTATGCTTTGGCTACAAATATTTATGCTTCCTCACATCCATAACCAGTGTAGTTCAGAAAAAAATCCTGCCAGTTTTGCCATTTCAGAAATTAATGAAGCTCCTTTTGTCCCCTATTTTAAATGCTTTAAAAGAAACATATACAGAAATAAAGTTTCAACTGAATACTCACAATTGTGTTTCCCCCCCCCCCCCAAAAGACATAGATTTGACCCAAAGTGAATGCTTCAGTTTTCTTTTGCTAGATAAAGAGGAAGTCTTTTAAGTTGACCAGGCAAATTTTCTTACTTTGTGGTTGAACAAGCAAATAAAAATACCAACAGTGTTCACAGTTACGGTTCAAAAGCCTAAAATATATTAGCTAGTAACCAAAATAAAAGTTTCATCATATACCTGTTGTAACCAAAACCAAAGTAAGGTATGATATCTAAAGACAAGAAAAGTGTATTTGGATTAGCAGTGTTATTTGGGTGGTGCAGAGTTGGCTTGTAAGACTCATTTTTCCTGATTTGCAGAAAACCTGCAAAATAATTCCTCCATTACTTTCACACCCCACAGCTGAAATCATTAAATCTATGAAGCTTTTTTGTAGCACCTCTGCATGCTACACTGGAAAGCTTTCCCACTAGGGACATCTTCTTCCCTTCCTTATATGTATCTCAAAATATTTCACAAACCAACTGAAACCATAATAATTGCTTAGGTATAACTTTTCAGTGCCCATGTTGATATAATTTGGAAAACAAAGACCTAATCTATGATCGTCAACAAAATAGAAAAAGTGGTGGAAGAACTGCCAAGGTCATAGATTTCGGCTGCTTTTCATGAACGAAGGGAAGACAATGGCAGGTCAAGTGGTAGGGTTTTTTTTTTCTTTTTAGTGATGGTATATAAGTTTATAAATGATACAATAATTTAAAATGCATCAGAATGAAGTGTAAAAGTATCACACAAGTATCTCTGCTGTGAAGCTATCTAGGGCAGGTTCTCAGTTTTGAAATTTGTTGGGAAACTAGACTGAACCCAAACCATGATGAAATCAAACACACTTCCTCTCCATCAAAGACACCGGTAAGCCATCAATACAACAGAAGAATACAGAATAAGAATGAATCTGCTTCTTTTATTGCTGGTAGTGCCCTTTTTTCCCTTTCAGTTTTAAAATTTGTTCACAATACATAGTTGAAATGCATCTATTAAAAGAGAAACATGGCAGCAACTCTCCGTAATTATTAGCATTATTTCACAACAATTCAAAAAAATTACCATCCAAATTCCTCAGCTTCTGCCCATCTCAGAACTTTTTCCCTGATGTGTTGAATTTTGTAGTCCTATGAATTTTTTAAAAATTACATTTTTATTTATACAATTTAAAAAATCATCAAAAAGTGACCCAATCTCCTTAAAGTGATACATTAAGATGTGAAATACACTGACATTTCCAGCTTATTCTATACTTACATGCCATTACAAAGGAAATATAATTTTACTCAACACATAATCCCTTACTCAATAGGAAAGCATTCTGGCTTGGTTTACGCTCCAAGAAATTTTGTAGCATATCCATCGCATCCAAAGATCCTCCAGGTTTCAAAATTAGGTTTCTGTATTTCATCCCAGCCTGATAAAAGATAAAACTGAATGTTAGTATTTATTTTCTTGTGAACTACCTCTTTTCTATATTTGTTACATATTTAAAAATCTGCTCATGATTAAACACCTTCCCTCCTTCCAGATTTTCTTAGTACCACATCAGGGTACACCACAAGTATAATTTGGATCTATTGGAAGAACTCAAGAGAGCAGAAATTGAACCTACCCTTGAAGAAATAATTTTTCTTGTGGTTCTACACTGTTTAGGAAGTTGCAATCACAACTTGTCTGGAAGACATTCTATAAAGCATAACGTGCACAATCTCCAGACAATCCTCAGTGATGTATTATCCCTGTGACTGACTGGCAGGAAAACAGAGCCTAAAATCCATTCTCTCAACTGATGCTTTCTCTTTCTTTGATCTCTGTTTGGAGAACAGAGATGACAGTTCACAGATAGATAGACACAGTGTTCAGGAACGACATGGCACATATACACATATTATACGAGTAGTATATATATAATATATACAAACACATCTAATTCCCCTATTAAAGTAACAGAGACTTGACTCAGGTTTTATTTGCATGAAGAAACGTTATTACTTCAGAAAAAATAGATTCCTTTAAAAAGCTTCTGAGACAACAGTAAGTAATGAGGACTTCCTTATCAAGAAAGTAACATTTTAAAGAACATATCTGGAGAATTTTGGGCTTCTGAGACATGACTATCAATGAGAAAATATTACTTTGCATGCAGATGTCCCAGATGTTTCTCATATTGAAGAAAACAAATATTCTTCCTTTTAGTCACTGTATATACACACATACACTTCCCCCACATGTCAAAGGTGTGAAATTACAGGACCACACTGCTTTTTTGCCAGCTGTACTGCCAAAACAAGCACACATCTTTTTAACTGATGGACTTCCATGACTTAATTGTATTAGCAATTGCATTGGCTGAATTACAGCTAGAAAAAAATGAAAATGCAAAGAAAAAAATTAATTGAAGCATTACTTATTTGTGCTAGTTTCCTGAACATCAGGAACAAATGAAGATATTGTTTCTTGTAGTTTAAAAGTGTTATTTGAATAGACTTAAGTCTTTGCTGTTGTCTCTCCAGAGCCAGCACGCTGCTTAGTTCTAAAAGAGGTTATTTCAGATGACATGCAAGAATTAAGGAGTGTGACAACCAATTAATTTAGAGTTAAGTGTTTGCTGAATAATTTTTATAGAGACAGCCTCTGAAACTAGTTTCTAACTGTTGATCAAAACAGGAAGAGAGGTTTTACTCTAACAGGAAGAGGTAAGCCAAATTTCTGAAAGCCCTAGTCATAATACTATAACTGTTTTCCCTTCCTGTTGTTGTGAAGACTATTTTAAATGTAGATATAATGAAATACAACTACAAAAATCATACTGGTATCTACTGTGTGTTTATAAAAGACTGTTTGTCCCATCCTGTGGAACACTATTACACTTACACGGAATGCAAATAAGGAAAACAAGTTGAAAGAGACCAATCTGAGAAGACAGCATTGCTCTGAAGAGGGAGGGAAAAAATCTCTACAGTTATCCCTGCAGTTATATCAACATTCAAACAAAGTGTGCACTCATATGCTAGAGAGCGAGTGACACAGACAAAGCTAATAATTTTTCTTCCTCACTTCTTAACCTGGACTTCACACTAAAAGAGGCACCATTTACTTTTTAGGTGAACCATAGCAAATATTTGCTCCTAGTATAATTAATTCACTCTCAAACCCTCCCATACACAAAGAAAACAAAAATCCCCACCAAAAAAAATTCAAAATAAAAGACACTTTCATCCCTCAGGAGCAGTAAAGGTCATACAGCAATTCTGGCAAAATATAGCTTAGAGTTTTGACTATACAATCACTTAGAACACAGTTTTGAGATTAGGGAGTTGAACTAACAGAAGAAAATATCTGTGATGACACTGAAGGGGTGTTGTGTGTTGAAACAGAGAACTGACACAAAGTCCTACAAGTCTGACCCCAGCACCCTAATCTAGCTCTCTCAACTGCTAGCAGTTTAAAAAACACAGCAAGTCTGACCCTCTCCCCAAATGCAATTTTTAAGATCCACATGAACAGCTTTTTACTAAAAAGTAATTTTATTCTCTCATTTGACATTCTCTCTTTTCTCTTGCTTTTATTTACGAGTGACAACATTCCCATTGAATAACCAGGTATGCTTATTCTCACATGGACCTGTCAGGAATCCCTAACACTTCAAAACCAATCTTGACCTCCAAACCTTTTGTTACCTCTCCTCTTAAACTATTCAGTTTGCTGCTTTTCTTCATAAAACCCCTTTTGGGTTTTACTGGCCTAACCACTGTCTCACTTTTCTAGCCCCTACCCCATCTCCTCTTTGGACTCCTCTCTTTGTCCAGGCCAAAGTCTAATCTTATTTTCTTTTTCCACCCTCTAGAAGGAGGGACAGTTCTAGAAGTTCTAGATGCTGTGATAAGAAAAGGGAGGAAGGAAGGCAAATTCCAGGAGAGGAAGAGGAAACTCAAGCATTTTCTACTCTCTCCTTCTGTCTTGTACACATTTATTCGAGGGAAGAACTAGTGCTGGCTGCTAAATCCAGAAGACATATAAGAAGATGAGGAAAACCAAAAGGTGTTTCCCATGACAGAACTGCAGCATCTCAACTCACAAGTCTAATACAATTATCTCTGAAAAGTAAAAAAAGTTGCCAGCATCAGCAAGACTACTAACCACATCACTAACTATATTTTCTTTCTGCTGGAGACAGAAGAGGCCAGAGAATTACACAAAGTAAAAAAAGCCCAGTAAATCTAGAACCTGTCAATGATCTGAACTTCAAAAGCTTCTTGGGACAAAAACTAATGAGAAAAAAATTGCAAGTTATGCTATGCTGTGGAAGAGAAAGCTCAAAAGAAATTCAGTTCTCTAAATAATAACCACATAAAAGCACCACATATTTGAGGTACTATTAACGGACACAGAGGACCATTATCATATGGCTTTTACAGCAGAAAAACATGCATCTGCTCTTGCAATGGAGGAATATGGCTTTCTCACCTAAAATTAAAGAGGAAGGCATTAGTCAATGAGACACAATGTCTCAAAAGAGACATAATATAATATTAAATATATAACTATGGAAGAACTGTATTAAAATCCGAGTGCTCTTGGAAATTTTAAGATCATTTGTTAAAGTAATTAAGTTATTTATACCCTTTTTCTGTTGATCTGAACTTGACTGGTACAGAAGAAGTACTTGAGATGTTACACCTATGGATGATGATTGCAATGCATGTGGTTTCAGAGACAGAGTGCAACAAAAGTCTTTAGTAAAAAGTATTCATCACCTACCTTTGGATTCATTATTCCTTCTTGTTTAAAGCAGCTATAAAAAATGTCCATGGAAAACACTTCACTCCACAAGTATCCATAGTATTGACCATCATAACCACCTGCCAGATGTCCAAAAGTAGCTGGCATGTTTGTTCCTTGAAAAGTACATTAAATAACTTATTTAAATTAAATGCAGTTATTTCTTTGATGTATACAGTACTTCAACTTTAACAACACCATAATAAGGAATTTATATAAACTAATTTGAAACTTCTAACATAAAGGGTCTGAGTATGCCTCAAAATATTGGCCATATTCTGTTGACTACAAATGAAACTCAATTTCACATTTCAGGCTAGTTGCACATCCAACAGAGATGTGGCAGAACATCTGAAGTGGTATTCACATCATATCACTCTAAAATACCTGCATAAGGTTAAGTTTTATATTTACCTTAATCTTCCTTCAGAAGAGATCAATAAGATCACACGAGTTTCAAAGTAATTATTTCAGCTTCATAGTAGATTCTTTTATCATACAATCATAGAATCATAGAATGGTTTTCGTTGGAAAGGATCCTAAAGATCATCAAGTTCCAACTCCCCTGCCATGGGCAGGGGCACCCTCCACTAGCCCAGGTCACTCAAAGCCTCATCCAGCCTGGCCTTGAACACCTCCAGCGATGGGGCATCCACAACCTCCCTGGGCAACCTGTTGCAGTGTCTCACCACCCTCATAGTGAAAAATTACTTTTTAATGTCTAGTCTAAATTTACCCTCTTTTAGCTTATACCCGTTACCCCTTGTTCTCCCACTACCCCTGATAAAGAGTGCCTCCCCACCTCTCCTGTAGGCCCCCTTCAGGTACTGGAAGGCTGCTATTAAGTCTCCTCGGAGCCTTCTCTTCTCCAGGCTGAACAACCCCAACTCTTTCAGCCTGTCCTCATAGGGGAGGTGCTCCAGCCCTCTGATTAATTTTGTGGCTCTCCTCTGGACTCTCTCCAACAGGTCCATGTCTTTTTTACATTGGGGACCCCACATCTGAACACAGTACTCCAGGTGGGGTCTCACGAGAGCAGAGTAGAGGGGGAGACTCACCTCCCTTGACCTTCTGCTAATGCTTCTCTTGATGCAGCCCAGGACACGGTTGGCTTTCTGGGCTGCAAGCGCACACTGCCGGCTCATGTTGAGCTTCTCATCAATCAACACCTCCAAGTCCTTCTCCTCCAAGCTGCTCTCTATCCATTCTCCGCCCAGCCTGTATCTGTGCTTGGGATTGCCTCGACCCACTTGCAGGACCTTGCACTTGGCCTTGTTAAATTTCATGAGGTTTGCATTGGCCCGCCTCTCAAGGCTGTCAAGGTCCCTCTGGATGGCACCCCTTCCCTCCAGCATGTCCACCACACCACACAGCTTGGTGTCATCGGCAAAATTGCTGAGGGTGCACTCCATCCCACTGTCCATGTCTCCGACAAAGATGTTAAACAACACTGGTTCCAGTACTGACCCCTGTGGAACACCACTTGTCACTGGTCTCCACTTAGACATTGAGCCATTGACCACCACTCTTTGAGTGCGGCCATCTAGCCAGTTCCTTATCCAGCGAGTGGTCCTTCCATCAAATCCATGTCCCTCCAACTTAGAGACAAGGATGTCATGTGGGACTGTGTCAAAAGCTTTGCACAAGTCCAGGTAGATGATGTCTGTTGCCTTTCCTCTATCCACCAGCGCCGTGGCTCTGTCGTAGAAGGCCACCAAACTCGTCAGGAACGATTTTCCTTTGGTAAAGCCATGTTGGTTGTCGTCAATAACCTGCTTGTTTTCCATGTGCCTTAGCATAGATTCTAGGAGGATTTGCTCCATGATCTTGCCAGGCACAGAAGTGAGACTGACCAGCCTGTAGTTTCCCAGGTCTTCTTTATTTCCTTTTTTAAAAATGGGGGTTATGTTTCCCCTTTTCCAGTCTGCGGGAACTTCACCAGAGTGCCACGAATTCTCGAATATGATGGATAGTGGTTTGGCAACTTCATCTGCCAGTTCCTTCAGGACCTGCGGATGTATCTCATCAGGTCCCATGGACTTGTGAATCTTCAGGTTCTTTAAATGGTCTCGAATCTGATCTTCTCCTATAGCTGGCAGTTCTTCCTTCTCCCAGTCACTGACTTCGCCTTCTGCAACCTGGGCAGTGTGGCTCGAGCTCTTGCCAGTGAAGACTGAGGTAAAGAACTCGTTAAGTACCTCAGCCTTCTCTACATCCTGGGTCACTAGGTCTCCTGCTTTCTTCCGGAGGGGACCCACAGTTTCCCCAGTCCTCCTTTTATTGCTGACATACCTGTAGAAGTTCTTCCTGTTACCCTTAATGTCCTTGGCCATATTTAATTCTGTTTGGGCTTTAGCTTTCCTAACCTGATCTCTGGCTTCGTGGACAGTGTCTCTGTATCGTCCCCAGGATACCTGTCCTTGCTTCCACCCTCTGTAGGCTTCCTTTTTTTGTTTGAGTTTGCTCAGGACTTCCTTGTTCATCCATGCAGGCCTCCTGGCATTTTTGCCTGCCTTCCTCTTTGTTGGGATGCATCGCCCCTGAGCCTGAATGAAGTGATCCTTGAATATTAGCCAGCTTTCTTGGGCCCCTCTTCCCTCCAGGGCTTTATCCCATGAGACTCTTCCAAGCAGGACCCTGAAGAGGCCAAAGACTCCTCTCCTTAAGTCCAGGGTATTGAGTTTGCTGTGCACCCTGCTCACAGCCCTGAGGATCTTGAACTCCACCATCTCATGGTCGCTGAATCCCAGGCTGCCCTTGAGTTCCACATTCCCCACCAGCCCTTCCTTGTTGTTGAGAACAAGGGCCAGCATAGCCCCTCTCCTGGTTGGCTCCTCTATCACTTGGAGAAGGAAGTTGTCATCAACACATTCCAGGAACTTCCTGGCCTGCCTATGCTGTGCTGTGTTGTTCTTCCAACAGATATCAGGATGGTTGAAATCCCCCATGATGACCAGGGCTTGTGAGCGTGAGGCTTCCTAAAGAGCCTGTATCCCTGCATTCCAACACTCCAGTCGTACGATCCATCCCACCATGTCTCTGTAATGCCAATAAGATCATAACGCCGCAAGTGTGCATGCATCTCCATCTCCTCTTGTTTATTCCCCATACTACGTGCATTCGTATAGAAGCACTTAAGCTGGGCTCCCAAGGAGGCTGGACCTCCTATCTGCTGCCCACCAGCCACCCTCAGGCCAGCCTGTGAACCTTTTCCAGGCTCTGGGCATTTGTTGCTGGCTTTTCTGTTGTTAAATACCTCTTGCTTGTTGCTCATACTGCGTGCAATAGTGTAAGTGCACTTGAATTGAGCTGTAGAGTCCACTCCTACCCTCACTGTACCACCCCTGGGCTTGTCTGTAATGGGCCTGGGAATTTCCTCTTCCCCCTTCGAACCTAGTTTAAAGGCCTCTTGATGAGCCCTGCCAGCTTACGAGTGCAAATCCTTACCCCCCTGTGAGACAGGTGAACTCCACCTGTTGCTAGCAGGCCTGGTGCCACATAAGCCTTCCCATGATCAAAAAACCCAAAATTACACCTCTGGCACCAGCCTCTGAGCCAGGTGTTGATCAGGTGTGTTCTCCTGATCCTCTCAGTGTTCATCCCTGCCACTGTGGGGATTGAGGAGAACACGGCCTGTGCTCCTGTTCCTCTAATCAATCGCCCCAGTGCCCTGAAGTCCCTTTTTAATTGCTTTCGTACTTCTCTCCACAACCTCATTGCTTCCAACCTGCATGACCAATAGCGGACAGTAATCAGAGGCCGTACCAGACCAGGGAGCTTCCTGGTGACATCTCTAACCCAGGCCCCAGGGAGGCAGCAGACTTCCCTGTGTAAAGGGTTTGGTCGACATATTGGGCCCTCTCTTCCCCTCAAGAGGGAATCACCGATGACCATTACCCTCCTTCTTTTCTTCGCTGAGGCAGTCACAATGTGTGGGGCCGACTGTCTCAGCTTAGGCGACCCCCTGGATGGACCTTCGTCTTTGTTCTTATTTTCCTGGCCGTTTAGTTCCAGTGCTTCATATCTATTGTGTAAAGTCAACCGGGAGGGTGAGGAAGGCTGGGAGGGGATTCGCCTCCTCCCCCGGGCTGGGACCTGTTTTCATTCTCCCCCTTCTTTTAGGTTGCTTCCTTCGCCCTGCTGGCAAGAGGGGAGGGGATCCTCTGCTTCTTGTGGAGCCTCTGTCTCCTGCCTTTGCCTCAGGGATGGTAGGGTGCAGCTCCACCAATCTATCTCCTGCCCACACTCCCTGATACTCCTCAGTCTTGCCACTTCCTCCTGCATTTGGCCACCTGTTCGAGGAGCTGGTCCACCTGGGCATACCTATTGCAGGATGGTTTGTCTCCCATCCCCACCCCAGGAGAGCAGTTTAAGCACCTCCCGCATACCAAGGTCTGTACGGTTGCCTCTGCCATCTGAAGCTCTGTCTGTGTGGAGGCATCGGCCA
>WKFP01014878.1:137186-165454 GCA_011057875.1 Pterocles orientalis | reverse complement strand
AAAAAAAAAAAAAAAAAAAAAAGAGAAAAACCCAGGACTTCCCCCGCTCTCCCAATTTTAAATGGGCAAAGTTGGTAGGTAAAAAAGGTCACATGTAGAGGAATGCGGAGGTATTTTAGTCCTGTGGGTAGCCTGGAAAATCAGAGTTGCTACTGTTCTTGCACATAGTGGTATCTGTCATCATCGCCTTTATTAATGGTGGTACTCATGCAAATAAACCCAGAAAGATAAGTGTACACACACAAGAAAGGTACTGGGCTTGTTATGTTTGTCTTTAATGTTTTTCTCCAATTTTTTAAATGATGTATTTTTCAAGAAACGTGTAGATGTGGTGCTTAGGGACATGGTTTAGTGAGTTAGGTGGTGTTGGGTTGGACTTGATGATCCTTGAGGTCTTTTCTAACCTTAATGATTCTATGATTCTATACATACGCTGTGGGGAGAGAGGGCAGAGATATACCTGTATTAGCCAGTCTAGAGGCAGCAAGTTTCTCAAGGAGAGTGTGTCCAACAGGGCTCTCATCTTTATAATGTCTTGACATTTGCAGCAGTGGTTCTTTTTCCCACACCCAGTTCTCAAACACTTGTGATGGTACCTCTACAAAGTCTGTTTCCACATTAGTTCCACTAAACCTAGCAAAATCAGTCTAAAAGGAAGAGTCATTATATTAAATGAAAATAGAAGCTAGCATTTCTAGCAGAATATAAACTTTCATATGCCAAAATTTCAGTGTTAATCACAGCAAAAGGAAAAATGTGAGCAGGTCAATAATAATAACAACAATTTAAAAATTGAATTTAAAAAAAAGGAGGGCAAAAATTCAAGTATAAGACTATCACCAAGCAACAAAACAGATTACTCAATAGTTATTTCCTATATTCTCTACTGACGTGTAACTGAACTTCAGCTTTCTTAATATTATTGATTTTTACCTTTTAGGTTATGACAGCAACACAAATATTCCCATGCTGTTTCATAACAATGATATTATTTGTAAACCGTTTTAAAATTTTATTACCCCAAAGTAAATTAATAAACTCCAGTTATAAATTTATAAAATAATTTGTATTACAGTAAACCACACTGATTTAAAGATTTTACATGACCAGCTTATGCTATTAAGCTTTGTCCTAATTGTCTTCATTCATATGCACATATAGCACAATTTTTTGAGCCAGTAATATGTGGCCTGAAATAAATGAAACCTAGCAACTTTATCTGTGAAACATTTCCAAGTCTGCTACTCAATCACTGGTAGAAGAATCTTCCTTCTGAAAGCTCAGCACATTAACGCTTTTTATTTTTTTTACTTTAGTATCGCCAACCACTTCATGTTTAAAAAGCTCCCCCAGACACTAATTTTGAAGAAAAGTTTTGCACAGTTAAAAATCTTCATTAAAACGTATTCCAAACCCAAAATATTTCTAAAATGGAGCAGTCACTTTGGAAAGACAGTTGTTCAAAAGCCAACAGAAATTATTTGGTCTCACTCCACACTTGCCTTGCAATAACTCTACCTCCTCTTGCCAACCCAATTTCATTGTTCTTCCCCCTTCTCAGCAACATTCTAACAAAACATTTCAAGTGCTAAAAGAAGGGAATTCTCAGTTTCCTAAATGCCCTCTCTAAGATCTGTAGGTATTCTTAGGTTCCATCCTCCATTGTGGAATAGATGCCTGCAGGAGTACTGGCTTTTGAACATAACTTTCTTGCAGGGTTAGAAAAAAACCTCATGTATAATATAGGGCATATGTTGAACTGACAGCTATGTCATATGCATATATATTCCTCTCATGTCTTCAGAAGAACAGCAAACAGGAGAAAAACATTTGCCTTCATTTACACTTGCGGGTTACCAAAATCCATAGCTGTAACAGGCTGGCCCTTCTTACTGTACTTGCTGAAAGCAGCTGTGAAGAAAAGCTAGGAAGCATCAGCTGGGAAGAACTGGTGATAGAAGTGGCTAAAGCAAAAGGCAAGAGGGGTGCAAGAGTTCATTGGCCTCCTGATATCCTCATTTACACATACACAAGTGCACCATGCTAACAAAGAGTATTAAGGTATTCTGCTCAGATACTTGAATAGCTCCCCTTCCCTAACAGCACAAATGCTGCCTTGACATCTTACTCTCTGGCAGACCCCCAGTACAATACAAGCAGTATCAGTCTCCAAAAGGTGACCTTTACCAGCAGCTCACGGATTCCCAGCCAGTCCAACCTCTGCATAGTCTTTAAATGTCAACTTTTAACACGCTTAAATTAACCCTCATATGATACAGGATAGTGCTTTGCACACACAAATCCCAGAGGACAGGATGTTCTTGTGTGGGACTAGCAAGTTATTTGCAGGTGTGCAAATAACAATTTGCATGAAATACAACAGTGGTAAGCACAGTAGCTATGCACGCAGAAACCACCTGAGCAGTGGGAGTGACAACTGGAAAGCAGGTCACCCTGTCTCCAATTCCACAGCAAGTGAAACACATATGCATTGTAATTGTTGGCTTGGGCTGCCCAGAAAGTGCTCTGCAAACCAAGGCACATCCCTACAGGTTATCAAAATGTTGTAGTCAATTTTGAACCAATGTTGAATGTGTCTCCTTTATAAGCACTTCTAGGTAGTTTAAAAGTTTTATTTCTCAATTTCTAAGCTCAGAAACACCTGTCTTAGGGTGAAGATGATAAAATAATAATTATATTTCTACCTTCAACATGATGCAAAAACATCTAAGCAAGTCTAGCTATGTGTTCTGAAGTTTGCTTGATCTTAATTTGTTTAGTTTTTGACGCAATATATGGATTTCTATGCCTTTCCTTCTTTATTCTGCATTCCTAGTCTCTAGGATCAAGGTCAAGAATTAAAATCCAATGTGTGTCATATTTCTCTGATTTTATTGTTTGGTACTTGTTTATAAAGAAGATAAAAGCAGTGCAATGCAAAGTCTGGATTTGTGGCTAATTGTGCAATTTTTTTTGCGAATTAATACTGAAACTTGTCTCTCTCAGAAATATAGAATTTTCATTAGTCCAATAATAAATTCATCATCTGGCAGAACCAGTTTTACATGTAAGTAAAAATGAAAACATTAATTTTACAACTTTATTGACATCTTGATGCAAAATATTCAGACTAGCTTCAGTTCTTCCTGGTCACTGACTAAAACCCCTGGAATCCTGACTGACAGACAGGAGAACAGAATATAGAATAGCTCAGGCAAGACCTGCTTCATGCTTTTGATGTCAAGAGTGATAGCTCTCAAGTACTAAATGCCAAAATGCTGGAGGTCATCTGGATACACAAATCACTTGAATTCCTAGGGACAGTGCCCTTTTTTTCTGCTTCTAATATCCAGCATGCTATTAGAAGTAATAAAAAGTCATCTGAGAGCTGTAACAGAAGCCACTACCGAGCACCTTCTTTAGCTTATGCATAGATCTATTCACTCATCACAGGCAGCTGCACGGTGCAAATGCCAAAGTATATGTTCCTAAAAAAATGTTTTCCTAAGAAGGTGTATTCATTACTGTAGTTTTAAATAAAAATTAACAACAAAAAAACCCTCTAACCTGCCACTTTAAAAAATAACCAAAATACAGCATATGTACTGAAATGAGAAACCACCAAAACAGACTTATACCTTGCTTTGAAACTGTGGAGAAAGAAGTAAGTCTTACACTGGAATTGAAACATCACTAACCTGTGCACATATCTGATGCATTACATGACCAAATTCATGGAAGTAAGTCTTTACTTCATCATGTCGCAGCAATGATGGGCGATCTGATGCTGGCTTTGTGAAGTTGGTTACCAGAGCAGCTACAGACATCATTCTGCTGCCATCAGACAGAAGACAGCCGGGTTGGAGACCAAAGCATGCCGCATGCCCATACTTTCCCTCTCTGTATAAGAAAATATATCAGACAGTACCTTCAAACCACAAGCTTGGTTGCCAGAATGGCAAAGCCTATTCAAGAACAGGGACAATCAGTCAGTGTCTCTTTAAAGCTTTACACAAAAAAATTGTATCTTTTAATGACTTCTAAGACTCATTAAGTTTAAGTTCCTGTTAAGAGCACAAGGGGAAATAAACCCAGTACTTAAATTGCATGAGTTTATGATTCACAGCAGCACTTTTACTCATATACTAAAAGCATATTTACTTTAGATGTCAATCCTATTTTAAACTGCTACTGTAAAAGGAGTACAGTAACAGGAGTTTCTGTCCTCTGAAGCACAATTTTTTCTTTCATTACAGGAGACAGAAGAATACAGTTTACTGCCTTTTCAATGTGATCCAAGTGTTTACAGAAAAATTATTTTGAAATTTTTGCCCTAAACCTGAGTAGTTAACTGGGTAGTCAAGTCAGAAGAGTCTTACTAACAAATAGCTTCAGCATACTTGAGTATAAGTTCAACATAAATGAAAAGTAAAACATAGTATTACAGTTAGGAAGGACAAAAGTTCATAGAGGTGAAAATTATGGACAACTGACTTGACAGCATACTACAGAAAATGAACAAAGTAGTAATGCTTCAGAAACTGAACATAAGCAAGAAACGCAGTAGCACTGCAAAAAAGAAAAGAAAGAACTGTGAACACTCTGAAAACAGTCCAGAGGACAACTTAGTGAGCACAGCAATAATCTTGTCGCTGGGACGAATATTTGCTTCCAAATGCACATAATTTCAACCACACCATCAACCCACTAAAGCCAATTCAATTTTAAACACATAAGTAAAACACTAAGTCATAATCACCTGGGGTAAAGGTCCAAATAGAACTGCCCTAATATTTCTCCTGTTGAATTATCCTTTACTGTATAAAGAGTAACACTGTCATGCCAAACATGAGCAGTTTCTACTTGCTCAAACACAAGTCCCAGCAGCTTCTGGTAAATATTCAGTAAACCTTCTGTAACAGCCTCAATTGGGAAGTATTCCTTCAGCTTTTCTTGATCTATGGAGTACTTCAGCTCTTCTGTTTTGTTCATATAATAATGAAGATCCCATGCATTGACTCTTCCATCATAATCAAAGTTTCTTTCTTGACACTCCTTTTTCTTCAAATCTAGAAGTAATTCTCTTTCTTCTTCAGCCAATGGCTTTAGCTTCTTACTCAAATCATCTGAAAGAAAGATTGCCTTGGAATCAACTTCTGTGTTCCTTACTGCAATGTGCACTCCTGTAAAATACGCTCATAACTTTAAACACATGCCCAATGACTGTTAGAGTATTCTATTTGTTGACTATCAGCAAGCAAAGTGTCTGCTTTCTTGTCTTAATGAATTTTAATTACAGGCATGTTACAAATAGTACAGGAGTCCACATACGCCTAGCAGTATTGTGAAGGGTTTTGATAATTTTAGACTTTTTCAAAGACATCAGAAAGGGAAAGTAACACTTAACGCTTTTGCTTTAAGCCTTTTGTTTTACCTCATGGAATCTCAGTTCTCTTCATGTGTTTCTGCAGAAACAGCTAAAGATTACAACTACTATTAGTTACTGGAAGTGCACACACAAAATTCAAACACTACTTTTTCTTACAAGACTTTTCAAAACAGATTATGACCTACTGGATTGAGTTCGTATGGTGGGGTTTTGTAGCAGGGGAAAGGGCTAAAGGGATGCCTCCTGTGAGAAGTTGCTAGAAGCTGCTCTGGCTCCAAGACCGAGGAAACTACAGGCCGGTCAGTCTCACCTCTGTGCCTGGCAAGGTCATAAAGCAATTCCTCCTGGAGTCTATGCTAAGGCACATGGAAAACAAACAGGTGATTGGCGACAACCAACACGGCTTTACCAAAGGAAAATCATGCCTGACGAATTTGGTGACCTTCTATGACAGGGCCACAGCACTGGTGGATCAAGGAAGGGCAACAGACATCATCTACCTGGACTTGTGCAAAGCTTTTGACACAGTCCCACATGACATTCTTGTCTCCAAGTTGGAGGGACAGGGATTTGACGGAAGGACAATTCGCTGGATAAAGAACTGGCTAGACAGCCGCACTCAAAGAGTGGTGGTTAATGGCTCAATGTCCAAGTGGAGACCGGTGACAAGTGGTGTTCCACAGGGGTCGGTACTGGGACCAGTGTTGTTTAACATCTTTGTCGGAGACATGGACAGTGGGATTGAGTGCACCCTCAGCAAGTTTTCCGATGACACCAAGCTGTGTGGTGGACTCACTGGAGGGAAGAAGGGATACCATCCAGAGGGACCCTGGCAGGCTTGAGAGGCGGGCCAATGCAAACCTCATGAAATTTAACAAGGCCAAGTGCAAGGTCCTGCAAGTGGGTCGAGGCAATTCCAAGCACAAATACAGGCTGGGCAGAGAATGGATAGAGAGCAGCCCTGAGGAGAAGGACTTGGGGGTATTGGTTGATGAGAAGCTCAACATGAGCCGGCAGTGTGCGCTTGCAGCCCAGAAAGCCAACCGTGTCCTGGGCTGCATCAGAAGAAGCATTAGCAGCAGGTCCAAGGAGGTGATTTTCCACCTTTACTCTGCTCTTGTAAGACCCCATCTGGAGTACTGTATTCAGATGTGGGGCCCCCAACATAAAAAAGACATGGACCTGTTGGAGAGAGTCCAGAGGAGAGCCACGAAGATGGTCAGAGGGCTGGAGCACTTCCCCTACGAGGACAGGCTGAGAGAGTTGGGGTTGTTCAGCCTGGAGAAAAGAAGGCTCCGAGGAGACTTAATAGCAGCCTTCCAGTACCTGAAGGGGGCCTACAGGAGAGATGGGGAGGCACTCTTTATCAGGGAGTGTAGTGACAGGACAAGGGGTAATGGGTATAAGCTAAAAGAGGGTAAATTTAGACTAGACATTAGGAAGAAATGGGAGCTCTTCCAGAACCAGCAAAAGAACCTGCAATGGAGAGAGGAGTGGGATGCAAGAGAAACAACTATGCAGACACAAGGTCAGTGAAGAAAGGAGGGGGAGAAGGTACACCAGAGCAGAAATTCCCCTGCAGCCCATGGTCAGAGGTGGAGCAGATATCCACCCGCAGCCCATGGAGGACCCCACGCTGGAGGGAGGAGATGGCTGCACCCAAAGGAGGCCATGAGTCTGTGGGACGGACTCGTGCTGGAGCAGCAAATGGAGAACTGTAGCCTGAGGGAAGGACTCATGTTGGAGAAGTTTGTGGAGGACTCTCCTGTGGGAGGGACCCCATGCTGGAGCAGGGGAAGAGTGTGAGGAGACCTCCCCGGGAGGAGGAGGGATTGGCAGAAACAGCACATGATGAAATGACAGGAACCCCCACTCCTGTCCTCCTCTGCTGCTCCAGATGAAAAGTTAGAAAACCAGGAGCAAAGTTTTTGAGCATGGGAAGAAGGAAGGGGTGGGGGAAAGGTGCCTTTTCAAGATGTGTTTCTATTTCTCATTAACCTACTCTTATTTGATTGTTAACAAATTAAACTGATGGGTTTTTTCCCCAATAGGAGTCTGTTTTTTGCCCATGGCTGTAAGCGGTGAGCAATCCGTACCTGCCCTTGTTTGAACTCACAAAGCTTTATCTTTTGTTCTCCTGATTCTCCTCCCTATCCCACTGGGCCAGGGAGAGAGAGGAGTGAGTGAGCAGCTGTGTGGTGCTTATCCCTGGCTGGGCATAAACCACAACACTTACTTCTAGCTGAAGTGCTATTAAAAGAACAAGAGACTCAAGAGTTCTTGCCTGTACAATGGCTAGATTCTAGGCTACCGAAGCCACTGGATATCTATCTCTACGATCCAATTTTTTTCCAATATAGCTTTTTGTGGACAAGAAAGGGTCATAGTACTATGAATTCAATATATTGAATATCAGGTATTTAAGCTTACTCAAACTCTCATAAAGTACATACTAAGTATTTCTAAGTATTTCTGGACTCAGACACTTTTTTCTTCCTTATGAATTGAGGTTAATGTTCACTATTGGTATCCAGAACGTAAAACTTAGGAATTGCCACTCCCATTTCTAGGTAGGCTTTAAGGCTGTATATGCATTTACATGACTGAATAGTGTTTGCAGCTTGTATTATGTGAAATTTAGAATATGTCCCAGGACAGAATGCTTTTCTTCGTAGACATAAGATCAGCTTATGAACACTGATTTAAAACACGAATATATATGAACAAAACAAAGCAAATTATACTGTCATGCTTGTGGCTGAGGACATATCAAAAGAACTGAATAAAATCTGACAATTAATTTGATGAATATTTTCCCTCTATGAGAATTACCATGAAGCATGGTATTTATGAAAAGTATATGATCTCATACTGTGACTAGTTATTTCAGCTTCAAAACAAATGAAATAACACAGTATTAAATAAGCCCATTTAGAATTACAAAAATGTAATGGATAGAAAAGGGTCCAAACTACTTTAAGTATACTTTAAAAAATCAGCTAATTCTAACATTTAATTATAAATTAAAATTAAGTCTAAGTTCATTGACAAATATACGGACAATTGGTATTGCCAAATACGAAGCTGAGCTCACACCATAACAGGAGAAATGCGACAGAATTATAGGTGAAAGAAGAGGTGCATTTGAACCTCTTTATCGATGTATAAACACAAAAAATCCCCTACCACCAAACAGACTTAATGCATTTTTTTCAGAAAAAAAGACAGTAAACAGACACACAAAGAAATTCCACCTAATCTAAGGGAATTAAAAATTGCATTTGTTATGCAGCTTCTTGAATTGATAAAATAGCTTAGGCTGCATGTTATTCTATTTCTAAATTAGGATAAATACATTTTGGGGCAGAGAAAGACATAACTGCTTGCCTATACTGGCTGTCACAAGGTAGTTATTTTCAGATTTTTGTCTTGTGCTTTCCTGTTTTGGGAGCAATTGCATGTGTACAGCTATGGTCTAAAAAAATATATGCCAGAATAGAGGCAACAGAGAGTTCCTTTTCTATCTAAACATGATGGACGCTGTGACTCAATTATGTATTTAAATTTATCTTGGCTGAGGAGTCATGTTGCCACACCAAATATAAATGTATTGTTTATAAATAAGAACAAACCTAAGAAGGCTGTTACGTTATCTGTGCTCTTTGCAGTGTTTACCTCCAGGACGAAGTTGGCATGTGTATTATAACCAAGAAGCTCTGCTACTTTTGTCCTTAGTGGAAGTAACTGCTGAAGAATTTTTGTGTTCTCCTAAAACAGAAAGGAGACAAATTTTAAAGTGAAACCAGAAAACATGTTAGCGAAGCAATTATCTGAATAATATCCGTAATCATAAGAAACAGATGACTTTTAAAATTTAACACTTTAGCATATAGAGTAACGTAAGTTTAGCTAGATTCTTAGCTAGATGATTTTTTTTTGTCACAGTATTTGACTGCAGGTAGCTAGTTTTTCTTGTCAATCTGCGTCATTACTCTCCCTTTCATATTTTATCTGTTTTAATTAACCAAAAGATACACCATTTCCTTTTAGGATAATAAATCTTTGACTATTGCTAAGATTTTATTTCCTTTATCAATCAGTTAAATGTGAAAGATAAGAGGGAAACAGCTGATAGCAGGCTTAATTGCTTGTTAGTGCTGAAGACAGACTGGAAAGTTATTGCACCATCAGTCAAAGCTTGATTACAAATTTCCCTCTTTTGCCACTCTGACAACAGCAGTGAGAGAAAGAGATCTGAAACACAAAAATCCCAGGCCCTGACATAAACATGGTAAAGATTCCGTGATAAGCTGAAAATGTAACTGTATTAACCTCCAGTTCTGGAAAAGTGAGATTTCTTGGGAAAAAACCTGTTTTTTTCCAAGCACTAGGTTTGAAAAGTGTCCCACAGTTTTAAAAGAAAATCCCTTTAAGTGTGATGACATGCAGAATAGTCAGTTCTTGGTGCCATTTTATCTTATCTTGTACTCTTCACATTTGCCAGCACTTCAAGTACAAAAGCTCAACTTGCCATTGTTCTTTAATGAATGGTTGGTACAATTGCCTGCATCACACTTCTATCCTTTCTATCCTTTTCATTATTTTTATACCTGTCTACGTGCCTGGTCTCATCAGTATCAAACAAATTATTTGTGAAATTATTTCTCCTTTTTATAAGGCATGTTTCCAGCTATTTTTCAGATAATTAAACAAAACTATTATAACAATCAGATGCTTTTTAACATCTAATTAAAATTCACATCAATATGCTAAGCATTAATTTCACATTTAATCACCTCAATTTCATAATTAAAACGTGTGCTTAGATAACCTCTCTGATTCTAAAGAATCCCAAAGTACTACAGAAGCTACAGTGGGATGTCCTCTGGGAGGGAAGTGCCAGTAAGCAGCTGCAGAACACTGTAGGGAAATTTGGCAAAAAATCAGAATCCTACTTCTATTTACAGCACCAATGAAACTTTAAGATACGTAGACACACATAGGTGTCACAGGTGCATTATCAACTTCTAAGGCCTTCAGACATCAGAAAAAACTGGAGCAAGGAACTGTTAAAGATCACACTGATAAAACCAATAAGTTTGATAGAACTCTAACATTTTAATGTCTAGCTGCACTTTTCAACTCTGTAGGACAGTCAATATACAACATACCTCTTTGCATCTTGAGTTAAAAGCAGATTCCATTTTTCTCCTGGTTTCTGAAATGCAGCACTTCTTCATGACAGGAAAATAGTGGGGATACTTTAAAGTAATTTTATATTTGTCTTCCGCAGTCTTCTCTAAACTCTTAATAAAGTCATCAGGAAGGCCTTCTATACAACACAGTTTAATAAACAATGTTTACCAGAATTACCTACTCCCCTCTCTTTTTGTGAGATTGTTGCATTTGTTTTGCTGCTATCTAATTTGACATCAGAAATCTCCACAGAAATATAACCCCTATTTTTACAACTATTTGCTAAAACTTTTTCAACAAACAAGCAATATAAAAATTGGAAACACTTGTGAGAGTAAGAGAAATAAATGTAATGCTATGAGATAAAAATTGACATTAAAAATCTCTGGTGTTATTAAAGCACATTTTATGCCAAGGTCTTGAGAGAATGAATCCCCAAATTTTCTGTCACATGAAATCTCTAGATCAGTTTAAATGATTGAAGCAGCTAAAATATATTGCAGGACAGAAAAGTTTTTCCAATAATTGCAATTAATATAATACACACGGCATTGCCTGATCATGGAGAACTGAGAAAAGAAGCAGAGAAGAGTAAAGTTATGGAAAAAAACAAGTAGGACAGATACACTAACATGATGCAATACAAATACTTCAGAAAGCACGTATCTATGAAGAAACCATAAACACCTGCAAACAGTAATTCTAAACTGACTTTGGGGAAGAATTGGAAAATGGTCAGAATTTAACTTAATCTAACCATCATTCACTGGGCCAAAAACAATTACTCCAGTAAAACTGCAAGGCTGAAGAAATGGAAAAAGCAAGCATATTAACTCACCAAGTTCTTCCTTAGAAAATACAAGAAATGTGTTTTCTTCATTCAGGTTTTTGTTAAAATCTATACACAGCTCACTCAATTTTTTCTTCATTATCTTTATCTCCTGTATTGGGTATAAACTGAACTTAGTGGAAAAACAACCATCAAATTTAGCAATTACTATCCTCCACGTAAATTGCATTTCACTTTTTCCAGCTAGGCTCTCTACTAGCTGACAGTGAATACTAGCACTGAGCAAATAACACGGTCTAGGTAGCATCACACTTTGCTCCCCCTCCGCATCCCCTTTGTCTTTCTTTTGGTCCTGAGCATTACTGTTGCTAGTGAACCCTGGTTTGCAGTTATCACTCTGACAACATTTCAGATGTGTTCTCAACTCAGAGGGGCCTGACTCCATAAACATGTTTTCTGAACAGCATTATGTGCCAATGTTTAATTATTTTCTTTTATTTGAAAAGACTAAATTGCCATTTTAAGTGTAAAAATATCCACTAAAATCAATGAGGATCAAGGGAGTGAAAATGTGTGCAACCTATTGAAGAAACACTTCTTTGGAATTATACAGTTATGACAAAAAAGAGAGTACTCACAAGACAAGACCATTCCCGAACCTTTTTCAAAATCCTGATATTAACCCATCTGAAACATTTTCTAATGTATCCCATAGCATGTCTCTACCCATTACTGTCAAGTCCACGTACACACAGTAGTTACCAGAAGAATACACATCAAATACAAAACTTGGCAAAGACTATCATTAGTCAAGTTTTTACTAAAATGTAATTCAACTATTGTCTCCTAATAAAGTATTTCAGAATTCCTTTAGAGGCATCAGTTGCCCTTAAGCAATGCAAATACTCATGAAACTGTTCCTACTAACTGAAGGATTTGGATGAAGAACGATTATTTTCTCCAAAGGGTACAGTTTATTCAAGAGTCATAAATTGAGATTGTTATACAACGCTACTGAGAATTTAAAGAGAATTATGTCAGGATCTCAGATGTTGACAATTTTACTTCACGATTTTCAGAAGTGAGAAGTGCTTTTATATTCTTGAGTAAATCCTCCCTTAATGGACCCAAAATTCTCAGTGCAGCTTGTTACCTCAGGTTTTTTTCAGTCAAAATGCTAATATCTTAGACAAGTTTTACAACATGGGCTAATAATTAAAATTAAAATAGCTCCGTCTTTGTAACAATTATATGCACTTCTGAAGCTTGAACTCACAAACAACATTTTTCAGAGGTCTCTTGGCTAGGAATCTATCTAATTTAGACATTCTCTGTAATCAGAATGTATAACAAAACTTCCATATTTCATCCCTTCAACAGTTTGTCACATTTGCTTTACAAACTAATAAGCCATATTTACATTCTGCACTTCTTTAGGAAGATGGAGTCCATTTCTTTTTCCCACTTGAACTGATTTCTGCAGGTATCGCTTTGTTTCAGGCTTTACATTTTCAAGATCACAGGCTTGCTGAAATGACAATATAGAATAATTTAATTTATAACGGTGTAAGAAACACACTTAGCATTAGAAGAGTCTGAACAGAGTTGTTCTTTACAACACCACCATAGTAAAAAAGGAACATCCCGTATTTTAGTGTGAAGGACTTTCCAAAACCAGTTATGTTATAGTGTTCTTGTAGTGATGTAGCATGGTTTAAAAATAATTGTCTTTTACCAAGTATCTCAGCACATTTACATGCTGTCATAATGGCAAACCGTTTTAGTTTATAGTACACTGCACTTAAGCTTTTTATGTAGAGATAGCTTTCTTATGCACATTTGAAAAAAATCAGTGCTATAAAATAACACTGTACCTTAAAATCTAAGAGGGACTAAAAAACCACCAAGGATTAGATGTGTCACTGAAGGTTATCAGATGACATAAAATTTGGGGCATATACAACTTCTCTTTCAGAACAAATCAATCAGTGACAACAAATAAAACAGTATTTTTTTGCTCTGGTGATGCCATTATGAAGATTCTTGAATGGTCATTTCCTAAAGCAACCAACATTAAGAGGCAAGATACTGGTTTCAACAGAACATGGATCAGTCCTGTGAGGGTCTTCCTTCAAACTGACTACAGCATAACAGTTGAATTCAGAAACTTGCCATTTTGTCCTAAATTGAAAGTAATGCTGTATACATTCTAATTTTATTTTCCCTCATATAAAAATGAACACTTTAAAAAGGTATTAACTTATAGTGCTTGTTAAAGAGGACATACTCTATTTAAGTTCACCTTCAAATCTGAAGCTGTTGGAATTAGCTCTGACTTGTCCTAACAGCCCTTTCATCAGCTTACCTACATACAATTAATTCTTGACTAGCACATCTGAACAGTAAGGATGTTGAAACATGCAAATTTTATGAAAGAGTTACACAACGGTGTACAGCTGTCAATTAATGACCTGTCAGTGCAAATCACCTGTTTTCCTTTAACAGAAAAAAAAGAAGAGACAGGAACCTAGCTGTATTCCAAGAAAAAAACAAATAAGAATAAAACCTCTGAAACAGGTATTTTCCAAACTGTCATTTAAAAATAATTCACACAACACCACAAACTTTCACTGTGAGGGTGGTGAGACACTGGCACAGGTTGCCCAGAGAAGCTGTGGATGCCCCATCCCTGGAGGTGTTCAAGGCCAGGCTGGATGGGCCCTGGGCAGCCTGCTCTAGTGGTTCGCAACCCTGCCCACAGCAGGGGGGTTGAAACTAGACGATCTTTGAGGTTCTTTTCAATCCAGGACATCCTATTATCCTATGATAAACAATGTCTACTCCCACCAGTGCCCTGTATAAAATGAAAAAACTAGTGGAAATTGGTTTTTAGAACCACAAAAGGGAACAGTTTAACTTTGTTTCCACTCTGCAAAGAGCCACAAGTCCCAGTTGCATTATGCTACAACAGAACTGCTGAGCATTAGTACAATTGTGCCTAAAACTCTTACACATATACCAGTAGCCTACATGTAAGAATTTCTAAGTCCAGTGAAAAAAATTACAACAATCACTTCACTTTGTGATAAACTAACTTTTCTAAAGCAATAGGTAGATTTAACTTGTTTTACCAATATTGGCATATGATGAATGATGAATTTTTTTTCTTTTTATTATTATCTGTTTACAGGTAATTTTAAAAGAATCCATAGACTCATGAAAGGATGACCAGCACACAGCTAAATCAATTATCAGTAAGCCATGTGATTTCACGGTATGCCCTTCACTAAGGCTATGACTTTTTGGAGCACTCAGCCGTCATTTTTTTGTTTGTTTGGTTTTTAAATAAAAGATTGTAAATAGTGGAAATCTTCTTTTGGGAGGAAAGTCCCAAAAGTAAGTGAAAGTAAGTGAAAAAAATCATGCCCTCTGTCTTCTCCAAGTCAAACCTCACATCTCCATCCTCATTCGTGGTAAATGCATACGGCAAGCCACACAGAATATTTCCCAATGCAAAGATAAAAAGAATGCTATTACCCTACTCCCTGCAACACTTGGGCTTCCTGTTCTGCTTCTGGCAAAGAATACTCCCTGAAATGCTGCAACTTCATGAAGATCTTTATGCTAGCAAGCACTACATCTAGGACTGTCAGTACTGTGATATTGAACACAAAAATATTTGTATCAGAATTTTCACATATTTTTTTCACTAGACAACCTGCAATTCTGGGGTTCTTTTCTCTGACCTTAGACTAGTGTGATAGAAAAAGCATGACTTCAAAATGATAGAGGTGAAAAATGCAGATACTGTCACTATATCAACATTTACATTGTGCTAACTGCACTGCAAGGCCAAAAAAAGAGAGAGAGAAAAAAAAGTCTTCCAACCTCTGTAAAAAGACACTGCTTTTATTACAGTAACAGATAAGGATAGAGGATTGTGAAAAGTCTCACCGAGTTATTTAGGCATTGTGAGGGCTCCCCCAGTCCCTCTTTTGGGCATACGCAACTGTCATGCTCCTGAAAATCTCCTCGGCCCAAACCCACCCAGCAGATTTTAGGCACAAGAAGGGAATTCACAAACACTAATTTAAGCCCTTAAAGCTAGTGAATATTGGCTCCTTCTAAAGGTAACAAAGAGGAAGATTCTTTTTGGGAAAAAGGAGGAGAAAACTAAGTGCTCTTCATCATTCTCTTGATGACTGTACATCTCTCCATACACTTCAAAATAAATCAGGGTTAAATAGCTCCTAATCTTAATACTAGCCTTTGTGAAGTTTATCTGCATCACAGACATGCTTGAGATCAGGATGATACACGTTCAGAAAGAACTGCCAGGTCGTTAAGGATAAGCAAGCACACAAACCCTCACACGCATAGGAACCAAGGGTGCTCTGTGATCAACTCTGAACTTCCATAGAATCATAGAATCACAGAACGGTTTGGGTTGGAAAGGACCTTAAAGATCAAGTTCCAACCCCCCTGCCACGGGCAGGGACACCCTCCACTAGACCAGGTTGCTTAAAGCCTCATCCAGCCTGGCCTTGAACACCTCCAGGGATGGGGCATCCACAGCTTCCCTGGGCAACCTGTTCCAGTGTCTCACTTTGGTCTGGCCAGGATGGTCTCTGTCATCCTGTGTTTCTTTGATGAACCATTTCCACAACAGAAGTGCTAATTTCAAATATACTACACACACATGAAATTTTGGAACCTTGCAGAAGTTTTAGAATGGTCACCGTTGATGATTTCCTATACCATTTCATACTTGTTTTGGACAACCATGCTACCTTATCCTGTGAAGAAATCCTCAGGCAGAAAAAGACACAAAACCTACTCAGAGCATCATGGACAAAAACTGCAGCACTTGTTTACATCAGGCTGAGTTTCCTGAGGGTGTGTGGGTGAAGAAGATCAGCAACATTCTTAAGCATGCCTCTGCTAGCCAACATGTGCAGATGTTATGAGTAATAAAATTTAAAATGATAGTTTCACTACCGAATTCGCCTTTATTCCAAGTTTCAGATCACAAAATAGAAGTTTTCTAAAGAATAAGATCTGGAGCATATTCAACAACATAAATTTATGCAGGAATTTTTCCCCTAATGCGTGGAGAACAGAAAGAGATCAGTTTATTTTCTCTTTTTTTTTTTAATTTAAATACAAAAACCTCACATACCTTTGAGCATCAACAGTTCTTAAATAAAGGCAGAATTTAGAAAGAATACTAAACAGCTGTAAACTTAAGAAAAGTTTACTCCTCATTAAAGGGAGCTAAAACATTCAGGATATCATGGAGATCAAGCAGATTTATTCATCTTTCAGTGGACTGACTGGATTATAAATAACATAGGAGTTTGAGGGTCATCCTTCTCTTTACCACATTTTAATCCAGCCCCTGTGCAGAATAATGAAACTGCATTCACGTACCCAAGCTATTCCCAGTGAGGACATGAAAAATCTGATTTAATCAAAATGTTTTGCTGGTAAAAATTATTTCAGCAAAACATTTATTTTTGTGGATGTCCTTTTTTCATGTGCTCCTGGCTTTTCAATTAAGAGTTTCTAACAGGAGAGAAGGTATTAGAAATTTAGCAAAAATTAACAAGAACTTTGAGATTCGAAAATAGCAAGACTTGATCAGGCTGGCAGTACCGGCAATTTCACATCTGTTCTACAACTTTCATAGTTATTGTGAAGTTGATGTATGTGCAGAGGTTGTACCTTTGGAAACTTATACTAAAACATGCTTTCATGCTGCAGTTAAGCCAAGAAAAATCTCTTAAAAAATTAAATTGAGATCTAAGCAATAATTTTAACTGTTACGAAAGCCAAGTATTGCTGCAAAGGAAAATTAAGTCAAAAAGCACCAAATGAAAAAAAATTGGAAAAAAAAAGATTATAAGAAAGTAATACTAGTGAATAACAGCAATCAGCTTTCTCTAGCTACTATCAGAAACTCCTATAAATTAAAAATAGATAAATATGCAGATATGGCAGATTAGCTCTAAATGTATCCATGTATACTACACTGGAGGGTGGAGAAAATCACAGCAAATAATAAATACTTATCAAAGCATTTAATTAATAGTAAGAGGGTAGGGAAAAAAGAACCAGCATAAGGCACTATCTACCAACACACAACAGAAGGTCCTCAAAATGGGGCTATTAAATACCTCCACAAACACACAAACAATACCCAGCTATAGGAGAACACTTGAAAATGTGCCTAGAAAACACAGCAATAGAAGATGATGGTATTGGAAGGCACTTTAATAAGGTGCTGTGAATATTAGTCAGCACTGCAAAAAGCACACAAAACTCCAAGAAATAGGGCTCCAATATATTATCAGCCTCAGAAGAAGATCAAAAATGGGTAGAGCTGAAAAGAAAGATTCACCTCTGAAGCATGGACAAATGTATATATTTTAGTTTTCACATTAGATAACTTCCCTGTATTACCATTACTTTACACTTTTGGAAAATTATTACTAAATGTCACTAGCTGCATTTGAACAAAAACAAATGCTCTTCCAGTTTGAGTTATAAAATAAACAGTACAAATGAAGAATACAAGATATCTGTAGGTGCTCAATTAAAAGTGAGGCTAAACAGAAACACAAAAGCTATAAAAACTAGTTCAACAGTAAATGTATCGCTTGACTTAGTTTTATTTTGAGGCTTAAGCAATATATGAGAAGTATACAATGTCTACAGCTGTCTATAAATGGCAAATCAACCGTCGCAGTTATATGTTCTCATTAACCTTCACAACTTAAAACTCAAAAATTTAAAATTCTCAACAACTTCAATAAAGCACAATTCTGGACACAAATTCAAAAGCAGTATAAGCCAACCTAAATACATTGCTATATTGCCTCTTTTCTTCCTCCCCCCTTGGTGATGCTCTGGGCAAAGCAGTTCAGGGAGCTCAGCCAGCAGAAAACAATACATTTTATTTTTCCTGATGGGTTTCATTCTGCTAGTTGAGTTTCCTTGCACCAGCACGTTGGAAGATTAGACAAAAGCCAAGGCTATTGCAATGGAGAGAGGATACACACACCTAGAGATGAGAAGCAAAGAGCAGGAGCACCAAGTCACACTGGCTTCACTTTTTGTGGAACCACAGTCTTTCTGTATAGCTGTGTGCCACGGGAAAGATTTGACTGGTATGGACACAGGGGAAGTGCATACACTGATGGGATCTTGAAGAGCACTGTGGATACTAACTTATTCAGATAAAAATTTTTCACTGCTGGAATTTTATCTACATTTCCACAAGTTATGCAGACATCATTGTGATTTACCTGCAAATAAACAATCTTCTGAAACACATCTTCTCTCATGCTCATCTCCACATCAAAATTAGAAAGCTTTTTGTCAGCTTCTGTACTTGCTAAGCGTACCTCTTTGTCAGGTGAGACATGCTGGGGAAAATCCAACATGCTTCTTTCCACTGTTTAAATAAAAGGCAATGAACACTTACACAGAAGGCTAGAAACACTGTAAGGATAAGGAACTTCCCCCCTTCTGATATTTATAGAAGACATAAAAAGAAGTACCCAAAGCAACCTGACACTTCAGATCAGCCTTGAAGCAAATAAAGTGATTACAGATAACGTAAAAATTAATAGGTGAAAGGACAAAACTGCACACCATTGTAACAAATAAGCATTTTACAGAAACCATTATGCAAGCCTAATTATCTCATCTTCTTCTACAAAATAAACTGAAAGGTGTATAAATACAATACACGATTTTTGAAAGATGAAACATTGTTAAGTGAAGACTAACATTGTCTCATAGCTGGCACAGATGCTTCCATGTTAGCATTTAAAGTTAAAAGCTCTGAATCTTTCAAACATGTCGATCTGTCCTGAAGTTATTTTTACAGTTGAGAGCAGTGTCAAATTCCCAGCTTCTCTTCTGTGTTTAAGGAGAAACAACAAGGCAAACACAGGAGATGCTTTATATGTATTCTGAACTTCTAGAAATCAGAAGCTGAGTAATACTACTTTTTTAGATTTTTTAGATTTAATCTCACTTTTGAGACTAAGTAAATCCTTCCTTATTAAAGGAACATTGCATCTTATAATGACATTGAATAGAAATGCTAAAATAGAAATGAATGTTATGACCAGCTGAATTAACTTAATCTAAAACCAATTATAATTTCACTCCCCTCCACCTCCCCAAAAGCACATTTTAGAGTAACAACATTTTAGGATGATTTAAAGCTTTGTAATTTTACATAATCCAAAGTTGTTTTACGAAATACTCTCAGCCCTTTAGAGACCTTTGGAATGCAAAAATGGGCATATGGTTCTTCCTGAAGTCCACAGGAAACTTTCCACCCTACCTTGTCCTCATGCCAAGATGTTTTAAAAGGATGAAGTGAGTTTTGGGAACTCCCAAGTGAAATATAAGGCCTGTTGTCATCTGTGTCTTTTCAGATAGTAAATTCCAGTTACTGGGGTAGGTCTTTCATGTACATGTGAAAGGGACACACAGGCCTTAAAAATCCAGGGTTTTCATGGAAGTCTTGCTGTGGTAATAGCCCGTGGCATATGGTAAGGATGTATTTCACAGGTAAATCATACTAATTTCCCATACAGCATTGAAGATTAGCACTAAAAGGTTAAACATGACCCACTACTGCAACAGCATGTAGAGAAAAAAGTACACCTGGGAAGATGCAAGTCTTGGTGGCTATGCTGAGAAGCTGATGGACACTTTATTCTGAATCAAACATAGATTTTCCTTCTAATTTAATTTAAAGCAGAGAGTTTTATTTCTTGGTGAAAAGGCTTACAATAGTTACACAAAATACATTGGTACTGTTAAAACTGAACCTGACAGGAAGCTGTGTGGACAAAGATTACTCAGTCTTTCTGTCAGCATCAATGCTAGTCAATTCACTGGATATGCCTTAACTGTAATTCTGAGTAACGTGAAAGCCAATACTACAGTACGATCATTTGAGCTGCAGGCCGCTCTTTTTTGCTAGGTGAAGATTTTGCTCCAAGCCAAGGTGGCTGTATTCAGCACTTCTGTTGCTACTGCAGATTTTTAAAGAGGATTTAAGAAAACTTGACATTTTATTACACTGACTACTTTTTGAGTCATGCAGCCACCAGGTGACAGGTTTTTCAAAACAAAGCCACCCAAGACATATTTTAATTTTTCTCATCTCCTCTTACCAACAATTATTAACAAATTAACTGAATGACCTGTGTTTGACCATTAAACTCCATTTATGTATTGGCATGTCTTGATAGTTCATTAAGAACAATCTAGATGGGACTGCATGACTAACACCTCTCCCTGGATTCTTCAAGGCTTTGCAGGCCATAATATAAAACTGAGCAAGTAAAGCAATCTTCTTTCAAGAAGATCATTCAAAATGTCCCCCATTTTCAACCATCATACTTTCTCCACTAGGAGCTTATCAACCTTTCAATTTTTCCACTTGACCTGCTTGTCTCAGATTCTGCAGTGTCTGAAAAAAGCACTGCTTATCAGGTTTGAATGTGCTACGCATACCACAGATGCTATAGTCTACACAGTTGCACATTGTCGCCTAGCAGTTGTACACAGTCAGAAAAGAAAATATAACTGTGTGGAGCTTCACGTGCAAAAAGAAAACAGGTGACCAATGCAGTTCTCTGGATGTGTCAAAGAGATCAACAGCACAGTTTTGCTAATCCTTATTTTTGCCTCTAGAATAAAGCAGCAGAACTTAGTAGCTGATCATGTTACATATTGCTGAGAGGTCCTGAAAGCTTATTACAACCAGAGGACCCTTGAGAGGCCTCTACACATTCTAAATAAGAACAGCATGGATCAGAATTGTAAGCAACAACTATCTTTCTTGAAGTTTCTTCATGCGCACATGGAAGGACTTCTGGATGGAGTAACAGAAAATGTACACTAACCTGCATATTCCATTTCTATATCTGCCAAGGTCCGTACAGTATTTTCATGTCTTACTTCTCCAATATCAAGCATCCCGATACTGTCATATACATGCTTTGTCTTCCTGATTAGTTCTTCTGTTCTTTTTCTAATTTGCTCTGGTGACAGGTCCCATCTCAAAAGGTTTCGGCCTGATGCTATGTATGAAGAAGCCTTGAGCTGGCTTGTAATTTCTGCTCCTAATGTCATTCTCAAAACAAGCCGTGGCCGTGGCCCAAGGGACCTGAAAGTATAAAAACGATCTTTGCATAGCAAGCATTCTAGTTCAAGACATAGTTCACAGTAAATATAAAAAAAAAGGCAACAGACCTTTAATAATTAGAGGATATTTTTCTACCCAGAACAAAGTCCTTTTTAGAGCCATAGCTTGTCCAGCAGGACCACATATAGCTATTAACTTTATCAAGTAAGTCTAATTTTAGATATATCAGAGGTTTATCTTCTATCTTTTCCATCTAGAGAATAAGCGCAGATAGGGATAAAAACTTCTGTATTGACAAAACTAGACAGATTAAATTACTATTCAATCTTCTAAGAAAAACTGAAACTACAGGAACAGACAGGACTTGCATTTCTGAAATAAGGAATAAAACCCACATAGTGATTTGGAGATTATGAAGACCGAGAACTGCAAAGATGCCTGAACCGACCAGTTCAAACTGTTTCAGATATCACACAATTTTCTGCAGTGCAGTGTAGAGTGGTAGAGATATTAAACTAGCCTGCATTAAGGATAAGGTTCCTGTTGAGCTGTAGTCTTAAGATATTGTTCTTTCCCATTCCTCCCTCTGCTGCTCATTTCTGTCCCTGTACACCACTACATCAATGATAGCAGCATAACTGTTGGTAGAGTCATACTTCAAAAAGAGTCAGGGCAGCGTACAGGTGAAAAATGAAGTGGACCGAAAACATGCAAGGGGGAGCAGCTTTTTTTTCAGCTTATCAGCTTCATCATCTATTTGATGTGTGACTTCAAAACAGTTGTGCTGACCTAAACGAGGGATTGTTAAGTGTCAGTAGCCATCAGAAGGGGGGTGGTCAGTAGGTCAAGACAGGTTCTCCTCCCCCTCTACTCTGCCCTGGTGAGACCGCATCTGGAATATTGTGTCCAGTGCTGGGCCCCTCAGTTCAAGAGGGACAGGGAACTGCTGGAAAGAGTCCAGCGCAGAGCCACGAAGATGATGAAGGGAATGGAGTATCTCCCTTATGAGGAAAGGCTGAGGGAGCTGGGTCTCTTTAGCTTGGAAAAGAGGAGACTGAGGGGTGACTAATCAATGTTTATAAATATGTGAAGGGTAAGTGTCAGGAGGACGGAGCCAGGCTCTTCCCTGTGACATCCAGTGATGGGACAAGGGGCAATGGGTTCAAGCTGGAACATAGGAGGTTCCACTTGAATATGAGAAAAAACTTCTTTACAGTGAGGGTGACAGAGCACTAGAACAGGTTGCCCAGAGAGGTTGTGGAGTCTCCTTCTCTGGAGACATTCAAAGCCCGCCTGGATGCGTTCCTGTGTGATCTGATCTAGGTGTTCCTGCTCCGGCAGGGGGATTGGACTAGATGATCTTTCGAGGTCCCTTCCAAACCCTAACATTCTGTGATTCTGTGATTCTGTGGTGGTGAGGCACTGGAACAGGTTGCCTAGGGAAGCTGTGGATGCCCCACCCCTTGAGGTGTTCAAGGCCAGGCTGGATGAGGCTTTAAGCAACCTGGTCTAATGGAGGGTGTCCCTGCCCATGGCAGGGGGATTGGAACTTGATCATCTTTAAGGTCCTTTCCAACCCAACCCATTCTATAATCCTATGATTTAGTCTAGCAAAAAAAGTCACAAGATGATTGCTGTCATTAAGCATACCATTTAAATGCCCCAAAGTGAAAAGACCTATCATCAGTAAGAGGCAAAAATTATATGAAAACAAATTAGAACAAATGGTTCAGGAATACACGTAAGCTAGAATTTTAAGAGGCATTTGTAACCATCAGGACAGTGAGATTCTGAAACAGCTGCCCAACAAGTACCAGGAGGTGAAAACACCTCTATCTATTTATAACATGGAGCTTGACGAGCTTAGAGAATGGATTATATTACTTGGTGACGTAAGATAGCACAGGGCCAGACTTTAGCCCCCCCGAATTGTCCCTTCCAGTCCCTGTATTCCTGTGAGATTCTTCAAAATTAAAGAATATTTATTTACATTGCATTTTTCCTGTGAACAGCTAACTGGCCTCTGTTGGCAACTTGCACTGGCTTTTTTCTTGAGTGAGTCCTATGTCATCTAATAACGGCAGTGGAATGACATACAGGGCTGACTGAATTATGCATTTGTGCACTGCTTCATCCATCTATGAGAAGTTCAGGAGGGAAGGCATAGAAGGTTTGGTTTGGACTTTCAGCTACAACAAAGAGTATCATAGAAGCAGCTGTTTTCACAAATTATGCTATTATGCTAATCTCAAAAGCAGTAAGAATTATAATTTCTACCAAAAGCAATGTAAATTCGAATAACAACTTAAAAGTTTAGTAGCTGCCTCTAATAGAGGATTTTTAAGAAGAAAGCAAAGCTTCTAAGTCACAGACTCTAACCATTGCTGCTTTTGCTAGCATGCCAGGTAATTTATTTTACCAACACATCTACAATTTGATTACTTGCTGCTTCTTGGAAAATATAAATTTGATTTGATTTTAGAAAGGAGAAGGACCTTTACAATGCTCTATTACAGCACTACAGTGGCCAACAAAACTGCTACAAGGAAAAACAAAGCAATTGAATTTACAGGCTGATTTTTCACTTGTGCAGTACTTATTAAACATTTATGTAAGTCTGATTTTGTTTAGAAACATTTTCTGTGACTGGAACATGCCAAGCAACTCTTTGTTGGCATGTTCCACTAACACTATTAAAATAAAACATGAAAGCCACGATCTACGAAGCAGAAGCTGCAAAAGGTAGTACTAGCTTTAGAAAACACAAACACAAAAACCTGCAAGCTTGTCCACAACATGCTCTTACTACTGATAATTACTTTATAATACATTCAAGATTTAAGTCTGCTGTTTCATTTAACTCTGATTACACATGGGTAGCTATGACTTCATCCAAGACTCTTTAATGGTACCTTCTGCTTTTCAAACTAATCTTTACCTAAACAGTATTAGTTACAATGACAAATATATTTTTACAGAATAAAGGGTATTAATAAATGTATTTCTGGCAAACATATGTACAGACCAGTTTATTGTACTTGCTAATAGACCTGACAGTTCCACACAAAAACCACAATATAACAGCTTCATGCAGGATGGAAAACTGTATTCGCTGGTGACAAAAAGTCTGGGATAACAGCTTCAGTGTTAAAGTGAGAGCCAAGATTTTAAAAAGGAGAGAAAGAGAGGGGTCTCAAACTCAGATTATATAGTCATCTTCTAATTTTTAAACACTCTAATGATAAATAAGTACAATTAAGTTTTCTTGCTGCACCTTTATATGCTTCAGGGGACATTCCTACAGATATAAGTAAGAGCAGATTTGCAAATCACAACGAACACAATGAACAACTTTTTAAATCAGTAATTTGCTATATGAAGCTTTGTAAAAGGTGCCAATTTAAAATTAAGAACAATAGTAAGACCATATTGGTCCATCTTTTGAAACAGCAGATCCTAGTTAAACAGCACTTCCTCGTCCTGCCCGCTGCCGGAGAACCCCAGCGCCGCACGCTGGAAGCCAGCCCAGAGTACGTGCAGACCCCGCTCCCCAGCTACCAGCAACCAGCGCTTACAGGGTCTCTGGGGTTTGACTCCACCTAGCGGCCTTGCTAAGAACAAAACAAAACAAAAAATGAGACGTCGCATTAAGGGCGATATAAAAACTGACAGCTGGCCTCGGGGCAAGTTATTTAATATCTGAATAATATGCCATATGTTGGCATTTCCCTCAAAGTAAGAGTCAAATGCTACCAAACATATATAAATACTAGCAGACAGGCATGGTTTAAGCAAAGCTTTATAACAGTCAAGCCTCATACGGAATAGAATATGGGTTTTTTTTCTTTAAATTAAGAAGTTATAGAATCATAGAATCACATAATGGTTAGGGCTGGAAAGGATGTTAGAGATCATCTAGTTCCAACCTCCTGCTAAGGGCAGGGTCACCTCCCTTAAGTTAAAAAGCATTTCAGAAACAAACCACAATGAACATCCAGCAGGATCTAATATAATACAAGATACATTGCAGTCAGTCTGTGTTCTCAGAATGGATTTTAATACAGAAATTTAACAGGCTAAAGTCTTTGTATTATTTAGAGAACCTTACTTCTTGCTTGAATTTTAAATATATCTCAATATTGTTTCACTTCTGACTCACTGTTTCACACAAGAACTGTCTATTTTATACCAAAGCAAGGACAAAATCAAGCGAAGTAAAGGACGAAGGAACCCAAGGCAAAAGCGAGAAAGGGGGAAAAAGAAAAAAGTCCAGGACAGAATAAGGAAAGTACAGTTAAATACCTCAAAGCTAATCACAGGACAACATTATTTCAGTTGAGCCAAAGGAATGAGACTACAGCACCACAACGTAAGTCATCACTTTTTCCTGCTGGACAAACACATTTAAAGTCCTTGTTACACTTTGCTTGTCAGCCCTCCCATCTGTTTGGCTCTTGACAGTGTATGGAACAGTGAATACATGCCTTGAATGCCCATCCCATTTTCCTTAGAAAAATTTTTGGCTTTGTGTCATGACTGTTTGGCACAGACAGCTTGCACTATACTAAGAGGACAGCATGTTTAGTACTTCCTAATTTAAAGCTCCATAACTGACTGCCATTAAAAACTGTTTTTTTCCTTAAGCTGCAATTTGAAGGAATAGAAGAAAATCTAGCACCTTTTAACACTAAACCATTAATTTTGCTACTACACCTTTCAGAAAAAAAGGATTCTCTGCAACATAATTCACTGTATATTCTACATTGCTTATACTCTTGTAACAGATATACTATTAGCTGTTCAGATCAATGCAAGCAAGCCAGAAAAGCTGAAAGTTACACAAATATTTAAAAAACTTTATTGATATACACGTTACCCGCAGTGTTGCTCTTATGAACTTGCTGTCTGGCAATATATGTTCAGTGGCTTCTTTGATAGAATTAACATCAACATCAAAAACTAATTGAAAAAGACACTCTATGGCAACTAACAGAAAATCCAGACATTAAGTAGAAACTCATACATGTGCATAACATTTCAAAATTTTCTTACAACTTGTACAATTCTCCCCAGCCCTCTCCAACAGTCTTTAAACAAAAGGAATTTGGAATCTGGTCTAACTGATTTTCAAAAGAGAGGGTAATTTTCACACAGTAGTTTGGAGTGGAACACATACAAGTGTCAGCGCACTGTTTCTGCAGAGTGGCTGACCTCTAAAATTACAGTATCCATGGTCCTAGGGAAAAAAAAAAATGCAACAACCAACCAAACCCAAACTAAAACCCAAAATTACTATGACTGCTAAACCAGGCTTCAAACCCATTCTGTGAACTGAATGCATTCCGCGTCACAGCATGCCTTCATCACAGCACAACTTGCTTGGAGGATCTTAGGAATCACAGAATCATAGTATGGTTTGGGTTGGAAAGGACCCTAAAGATCATCAAGTTCCGATCTACCTGCCATGGGCAGGGATGCCCTCTACTAACCCAGGTTGCTCAAAGCCTCATCCAGCCTGGCCTTGAACATCTCCAGGGATGAGGCATCCACAGCTTCCCTGGGCAACCTGTTCCAGTGTCTCCCCACCCTCACAGTGAAAAATTTCTTACCAATGTCTAGTCTAAATCTGCCCTCTTTCAGCTTATACCCATTACCCCTTGTCCTGTCACTACACTCCCTGACAAAGAGTGCCTCCCCGTCTCTCCTGTAGGCCCCCTTCAGGTACTGGAAGGCTGCTATTAAATCTCCTCGGAGCCTTCTCTTCTCCAGGTTGAACTCAGCCTGTCCAACTCCTTCAGCCTGTCCTCACAGGGGAGGTGCTCCAGCCCTCTGACCAATTTTGTGGCTCTCCTCTGGACTCTCTCCAACAGGTCCATGTCTTTTTTATGTTGGGGGCCCCACATCTGAACACACTACTCCAGGTGGGGTCTCACAAGAGCAGAGTAGAGGGGGAGAATCACCTCCTTCAACCTGCTGCTAATGCTTCTTTTGATGCAGCCCACGAGACGGTTGGCTTTCTGGGCTGCAAGCGCACACTGCCGGCTCATGTTGAGCTTCTCATCCACCAATACCCCCAAGTCCTTCTCAGAGGTGGTCTCTATCCATTCTCCACCCAGTCTGTATTTGTGCTTGAGATTGAGAGACTTTTAAACACTCACATGCAGACAATAAGGGTACTACACTGATTTTGATGCACCATGTGCTCATTAGGGTTATCTTGTTTTGGTTCACCAGGTGAACCATGGAAAAACAGTGGAAAAAAAATTGCTTTTAAGGCCCTACAACTCTCTCAGGTGCTGCTGCATAAGTACCTCTAGTATGTCTATCATGCCAGCAACATAAACAGCAGGTAAAGTGCATGCTATTTAGTGCAAACACCACACACTATTACTGCCAGGATAGTTCAATACTTGAACACAATCAGCTAATGCATGAAAAACAGCTTGGTGACTCCAACTAAAAATGAAATGATGCTGCAGGAAAGAGAAAACGCTATTGAGGTGGGTTTGCAAACACAAAAGGTTTCTTTAGTTTATGCCCACAGTTAACCAGTTCAGCCCGTACCATGGAAATACCCATATCTGGAATATTGTGTCCAGTGCTGGGCCCCTCAGTTCAAGAGGGACAGGGAACTGCTGGAAAGAGTCCAGCGCAGAGCCACGAAGATGATGAAGGGAATGGAGCATCTCCCTTATGAGGAAAGGCTGAGGGAGCTG
>WKFP01014878.1:79404-128202 GCA_011057875.1 Pterocles orientalis | reverse complement strand
CCTCTAGTATGTCTATCATGCCAGCAACATAAACAGCAGGTAAAGTGCATGCTATTTAGTGCAAACACCACACACTATTACTGCCAGGATAGTTCAATACTTGAACACAATCAGCTAATGCATGAAAAACAGCTTGGTGACTCCAACTAAAAATGAAATGATGCTGCAGGAAAGAGAAAACGCTATTGAGGTGGGTTTGCAAACACAAAAGGTTTCTTTAGTTTATGCCCACAGTTAACCAGTTCAGCCCGTACCATGGAAATACCCATATCTGGAATATTGTGTCCAGTGCTGGGCCCCTCAGTTCAAGAGGGACTGGAACAGGCTGCCCAGAGAGGTTGTGGAGTCTCCTTCTCTGGAGACATTCAAAGCCCGCCTGGATGCGTTCCTGTGTGATCTGATCTAGGTGTTCCTGCTCCGGCAGGGGGATTGGACTGGATGATCTTACAAGGTCACTTCCAATCTCTAACATTCTGTGATCCTGTGATCTTAAGTCTCATACAGTTAAAGCAATGAGAAATGTTCTTTGCCATCACTAGCTATTAGTTACCCTGCATTCGTGGCAGGTGTTGACCTAAATCTTGCTTACTTGCACCATTTTAAGTCTCTGTTCTTCTTGGGAAGACAGTGTATTACAGCATGCCATGATTGTTTCAATGTTTGCAAAATCCCTAAGAGCACTGTGCTACACTGTGCCTACTCAACACCACAAACTAGGCAAGCATATGAAAGGTGGCAGTTGTCGCTTTTGACCCCAGGAAAAAATTGCTGCTGCAGTACACAGAGGAGGTTGTGCAGTCCACGAAGGACAGGGAAAGGGAAAAATAATCCAAGTGTCCTGTCTGGCCCTGGCCATTGCTGAGGTGTTGGACCTGATAGTTTAATGAAAGCATATGCAGACACCATGGTAATAAGCATCATATAAGAAAGCCAGTATAAAAGTTCTTCCTGTTTCTTTGCCTTCCAATGCCATTCCTCATCCTGCCTCCTTTTCCCAGCCCCAGTTTCTTGCTGGTTTACATCTTTATCAAGAGAAAAGCCAGTGTTGAGAGTTTTTTTCCAGTGATGTAAATCTAAAATTAGATATAAATTCTAGTTTTTCCAAAGTCCACACGTATATACTTTCCTATGCAAAACCTGATTTTGAGGATTTTCAAAGCAAAATACTCCAGAATTCAAGAATCTACTTTTATTCAGTTTTCCGTTTCTAAGAATATCCTCAAAATGCAAACAGATTACTGCACTTAATTAATCTACATCTTAACCTGCCTTTTCCCATGCATTTTATTGAACTAAATATTAACCTTTGACTCTTTTGGATTTAATAGGAAAAGCATTTAATTGGAAAACAACCTCCTTCCCAAAAGCTGCCTATTTTAACAAAAAAAATCAAACCCTTAATGTAGCTTATTTAACATAAAAAAATGTCATTTCTATCTCATGTTAACATGCTCCTGGGAAAAACAGAAGCTGAGAATCTCTGCTAGTCAACATTTCTGCAACCAATTGCTTAACTTCTGAAAGTCAGAGGTCACTATTAGGCATTCAAGATCACTTTCTTTTGTTAAACAATTATTTGGGTACACTCAGTTGATGACTGGGGGGAAAAAATCACAACTAAAGTGTAGTGATCACTTCCTGCAGTACTTACAGGTGATAAAAAAATTAAATAAATACCTAATAATCTATTATTATTTAAGAAGGAGGTATCTTTAGTTTCCAAACGCAAACTGAAAAGAGAGACTTTTTTTTTTCTAAAGAAAAAATCTTCTGTCCTTCTTTTCCTTTCCATTCCTTCTTTTTGTTGGAAAAACACCACAAGATATGGAGAACAGTGAAAATGGCTATACAAAAAGAAAGCAAATGTAGATTAGGAAAACTTGTGCACTTTATTCGACAACAGTAAATTGGTCAATTAATTTACAACAGCAGGAGCATTATAAAATAAAAGGTTCTAGAATTTATTTTCTAACTGCTAGTACCCCTCAATCCCAATTCAACCTGAACAAAGACTGTGAAATAGGACAAAAATGGTACATTTATGCAGGAAGCACACAACTCTCATTTCTCAAGAGTCCACTTTTCTCAATTTTACACTCAAATTCAGCTCCATTCTCATTGCAACATATTTACATTGTGACCCTCCTACTATTTCCACATTTCCTATTAAATCTGGTCCTTTACTTACATTTTTCTCCCCTCACAATTTCTCCAATGATGCTCATTTGCCTAGTCCATCCAGAACTGCCTACAAACCTCCTTCCACACAGGTTTTCTGGGTCCACTTGAAGCTAATATTCCTTACAGTGAAAATAATTAATCCCTTATTTTAAAATCCTTAGATAATACTTTTGTACCTGTCTCACCCCTCATATAAAGTGGAACAACGACACACCTTTTTTCAAAGCTATTAAAACCGCACTGTCCTGCCCCGCTCCACACGCACCTCGCTGAAGAGCCCCGCGGCTGTAGCCTCAGCCCTCCCTCTATTGTTTTCCTGCCCGCTTCTCCTGCGGCACGTCTGATGCTCGGTGCAGGAACTTCAAGGCGGAGGCTTGGCCGCAGCCGCCCTGCCCACCTGCAAGCAGTACATCACGGAGCTCGCTTCAGGAAAGCCGGACTGCGGGAAACACGCTGCGGCAATAAGCCCCATAAGCTGTAAAGTCTCCTGCCCTACGGGCTGCCTGGCCGGCCCCTGGGAGCACACCCCGCACACCTGCAGGCCATGGCCCGGCCCGCCCCACCCCGCAGGTCTCTCCCCTCAAAGCCGCCCGGCAGCTGCCCCTGGGCCTGACCACTCGGCGCTCAGCCAGGCCCGGGCACCGCGCCCGCACGCCCGCCCACCGCCCAGGCTCCACACGAGTCCACGGCCTCCCCACCAGCCGCCGGTAGCTCGGGCCTCACACGGCTTCCAGTCAGGCGGCCGCCACACCGGAGCCCGCCCGCCGCGGCGGGCTGTGAGGCGTCAGCGGCCCCTCCGCGCCTACCTGCCAGCCGCGCCCGCCCACAGTGCCAGCATGAGGAGGAGGAGGAGGAGGAGGAAGAAGGGCCGACTTCACTGCTGTCGCCCCGCCCTTTTGCCGGCCACGGGCACAGCCCCCAGCCCCGCGAAGCCGACATGCGCATCCGCTTCCGCCGCCACCGCCTCCTCTTCACGCCCCTTCCCGCCGCTACCGAGCGAACAGCCACCGCAGGCGCTCCCCCGCTCCGGTGTCTTGTGCCCGCCCGCCCTCGCGCCACTTGTCTCTGCCCCCCGGTGGTGACCGCTTGACAGGGACGGGGACGGCGTTCGCTGCGAGGCTCGCCGCGGCTCGCACGGTAAGGGCGATGCCCTATCTCCGTGGCGGGCGCAGCTCTGCGGGGTCGGTGAGGCTGTGTGCCGCCTCGGGGGGAGACCCTCATCCCCGGAGCTTGCGGGCGGTGGGGCGGATCGGGTCCCGTTCGGCCGGTCAGTGGGCCCGAGGCGGCGGGAGGGGCGCCGCTGTGCCCCCGCGGTGCCGAGAGGGGCCCAGAGGCGACGGAGCGTACCGCTTGTACGGGGTTGAGCTGTTCTCTGGGCCTGAGCGAGCGGACCCGAGCGTGCTGCGGGTCCGCGAGGGGGGATTGCGATCGCAGACCCCGGCCGTGGCCTTGGAGGCGCGCCCCAGCCAGCGGGAGCCCTTGCTGCCCGGCCGGTGGGCGTGTCGGCGGCCGAGGAGCGGGGCACGGCGGCCTCCGGGGAGCCCGGCGGGCACCGGCGCTGGGCACCACGGGCAGCCGCCCCGCTGGCGAGGAGCCGTCCCCCGTCCCCGCCGCAGCGGGTTGGCTGCGCATCGGTTTGCAATCTTGCAGGTTGCTGAGAAAATAAATTAGCGAGGGTTCGCCCTGGGCTTGCCTTTCATTTAAGGCTTTTTTAACCTGCTTCCCCTGGCGACTGGATGAGGTTTTAAATCGGAATGGTTTAAGGAAAAATAATTCTGAAAGTTGGAACGAAAATTTTCCCTGAAGTTATGTAACTCCCGGCTGATGCTGAATGCAAATCAGATTGAGCCAGTGGTGTCACTAATTACAAGCCTGCACTGAGGTCACAGTGTTCCAGTTTTTTGTCCAAACTGAAAAACCGTTCAGCAGCACCATGGCAGAGAATAGAATACCTTTTATTAAACTGTGTTTCTTTATGTCATTATATTTATCAGTGTGGCTTTTTAATTGATTTTGACTTAAGCGTGTGCTCCTGCTTCCAAGTGCATGCGTCTTAGAAATAAAATCCACACTATAAAAAATAAAAATGAAAATAAGTTGCTAAATTATTGTAGCCTTGGGGAATTCTCACACAGGAATGAATCATAGGAAACCTGTGCTGTTTTGCTGACAGTTAGGATGATTGTAGTTCTCCCTAATCTATACAATTTAACCACTTGTTTCAAAGCATCGCTTTATTGGGCTTTCTGGTGAAGGATAGGTTTTTGTGTGTTGCATATACTTCGTACTGAGGTCAGTGTGAGGTTGGAATACTCTAGGAATTCATTTTTCTGAAATAAGAGATAGTGTTGTTTTTAAGACATAGGGGGAACTCATCAGTTTCAAAATGTCATCAGTCAAACGCTTGGTTTATGCATTCATCCGTTTCTTGAGAGAGCAGAGTCAGATGGATACTTTCACTCCAGATGAACAAGAAAGCTTAGAAGGTAAGTGATAAAGGTGCTAATATATGTATGTATAATGCTTACCCATGTGTTAAATTGCTTGATGTATATTATCACAAAAAGCAATTGGTGTGACCTAACTGAAACTGACACCAAATATAATCTGTGAATAAGATCATGATCTTAATATTTCTGAGATTATTAATTTTAACGCATCTCTTGTTTAAGACATGTTAAAAAAGTTATAGAATGTGTACTTCCTTAATTTTGAGCAACAGACACTTTGAATCACATCAAGTTAATTAGTGCCATGATACAGACAATGGTAATGATTTCGTATGTGTCCTACAGCTTTTTGTCTGCTGAGTCTTTTTCTCTTTACTGTTATGTTTGGTTTTTTTCTGCATTTTGTGTCTGATGGTAGCTGTGCTGGCCATGGAGGAAGTAAAACAATTACCATGTATTGCTTTTCCCTAAGTCCTGGAGACTTCAGGGCAGGTGGTATCACAATGTGGAATTAAGCAAGAGAAGAACAAAAAGTCTTAATTCTATAATGAGCTTTTCATGATATCTATTTAAAATCTGTTTTAAACAGTATTTGTTTGTATGACTCAAGCAGAGGAGGGATTTGAAGATAAGAGGGGGAAGCCTAGGACCAGCAGTGCAGTCAACAGCATCCAGGCAGTTGGTCACTGAATTTCATGAAATATGAGGTGTGGACAGTAGACTTTTCTGAGGTGCAAAGCAAGTCCTGCTTCTCAGAGGCATCAACTTAAAAAGATAAACCTGGAGCATGCTTCCTTACGGTGTCTATTGATTTTACAGTGCAGTTGTTCATTAATGTAAGCAAGAAAGAAACATTTGTATAATGATATTCAGAGTATACTCCCAAAAGAATAAAAGCCAAAAGGTTTGGTTTTACATCAGAATTTGTACATTTAAAAAGTGGTAGTCATCTATGAATTTAACCTGTATGAGGTTAAGGTGATGCTCAGCTGATGAAAAAAAAGCAATGTTTTTGGTAATCATATAATGAGAGGTGAAGGGTATTTCTTTTGGTTTTGTAATAAAACTGATAAACATTAGGTTATGACTGAAAATATACCTGATAACACATCTTAGAGCAGCTTTAGCCAGTGTCTCTATGAAGGAATCAACAATTTTAAGGTTATGTTTTCTGAACAAAAAATATTATCAAACCTCCATTGAGCTGAAATGCTGAAGTAAAATTTAACATTTTAATACAGATATGAAATCCTAATTTTAGAGCATGCCAAAAGTATATTATCATATGCTATGTGCGAGAGGATAGGAGGTGGGCATTCTGAATAATTGACTAATTTTGCTTGTGCAAAATATCTTCAGTGCATGTGGAGTAGCCGTAGCCCAAGTCCCACCCAGTGAACTGTTTAATTGTAGGTGGAGATGTAAGGGAGGAAAAAATTTGACTGATGTTTTCCATTGGTACCTTATGTACCTACTGGGCATCTATGAAAAGATAAAACACTGTAGGATTAAGTATTAATTATTAAGTCAAGAAGTAATTTTTAAACAGTTCACGTTCCTTGGAAAAGAACAATAAGAGCTAGAACATTACAAATAAAATTGGGACTTAATCAAAATATAAGTCTAGCATGTATTCAAACTCCATTTATATTGATAACTTGCATTCTGCATGTTTGAATTATATAGTGACATCAATTATAGTGTAAATTTCCTCTAGGAATTTTGTACTTGCATGATGAGTAAAAATGGCTTAATTTGAGAAAGCAGAGTAATTGGAAGGTAGACTGCAGAAATATACTACTCTGCAACCTAGGATTTAGAGCCGTGATACAGATCTTTGGTGGCTAATGCTCAACGCTTTTGTATGAACTAGAAATTTTACTTCTTCCAAGTTATATTTTAGACAGTGTGTTTAAGTGGCAGTTATTTCTCTTTCCTGTTTATAGTTTCTGGTTTTTTTCTTGTTTATAGCACCTATTTCTGTGGGACTAAAGCAGAAGCTCTCTGCAAAGTGCACAAGACTGTGATTTTTTTTTTTTTTTTTTTCTTACTTCAAAGATCAATGTACCACAATGGATTTCTCTAAGGCAGTGTTTCCAGAACAGTGGAATGCAGCCCTTAGGGCAAGGAATGTGTGTAATACTTGAGATGGGGAAGGTTCTGTGTCAGAGGAAGCGAGAGGATGCCAAGTACTAAAGAGGCCTCAGCAGCCCAATTAATATTCATTATTCAGTCATGACAGCCTGTATGTCTGCTGTGATGCCTTCATGTTGCTTGCAGCTGTGCTTGGACAGCAAAAAGTCCTGGAGCTATGTGGTATTGAGGATGCTGAACTGGGCTCCAGGATAGCCCAAGTGCTCTTGTTGCCAGGTCGTAGGTGTTTGTGTGAGCCCCAGGTGTTCAGCGGGGAGGTAGGTATTGCTACAGGTTTGCAAGGTGTCAGTACAAGCTTCAGCAACTGCCTGTGCCTCTGAAGGTGTGTGTGATGGCAGAGGTAGTAGGGAGAACAGATAACTTTGAAATTAGACATGGGAAAAATCTTAGATTAATAGCTCATGTGGTACAGCAAGTCTTTCCCAATTTACCGATGGTATTGAGTTTGCAGTAGTTGACAGTGTTGCATGATAATGGGATAGTGAGATGCTGGCAGTCTAGTCTCTTGAGATACTTTTCAGACAAAAATAAAATCTTCACTCCTTTGACTTCACTGGGGTCAAGTTTTTACATCACAAGAAAACATGGTAGTTACTGATGTTGTCACAATTTTATACATTTTCTGATTTGGAAAAGTTTCTGTTTTGGCTATGTTTATTTTTACACAGGTTTCAATTGTTGGCTTGCATGCTAACCAATGGTTATTATTCTAACCTATGGATTCATCCCAAAAGAGCTCCTAATTTTGTTTACCTGTGATAGGTAGATTGTAAGGATTATAAATTCAATTTTTCAGTTAAAGGAGAAGTGTGGGAGTTCACTGTAACAACTGTTTATTTAATGGGAATGCTTACTAGTAACAATACTATATGCTGGATTATTTTGTTTAAGCATAATTTGCACTGCAGCACCTTGCAGAAATCTCCTGTATGATAGGGAGTTGGTGTCGCAGACTTAACTGCCTTGAGAAAAATAAAGGAGGGGGTTGTATTGTAAATTTATGCAAAACTAAAAAGTAAGTGAGGCATTCAGGAAAGGTGAAATAAGTTTGAGGGGAAGATGGGTGAACATACTATGGCAAGTGCTTCCTATTAAGTCATGTAAGGAAAAACGAGATATGTAATTTCACTGATTTTTATGATAGGCCTGGCAATAAGTACTATTAATATATCATTCAGAATTCAGCACAATCAGCACTTACTTTATGAGAATGAGGCTTTTCTGCTTAGCAGGAGACACAGGAGTTTAACCCAAATCCTTCAGCACTCTTAGAGTAGTTTAGGACATGGCAAATTGATACAGATTTTTAGCATTTATAGGTTATAGGAGCAAGTTGTATGCATATTTAACAATGTATTTAATTTAAACTTTTTCTGAATAATTTCTATTGTATGTTGTCAGAGTTTAAAAAAAAAAATTACATTTTCCAAGTTTTAGTATTTATTTTACAAGTCTACTTTTTTCCCCCTTTCTCTGAGCTGTAATGTGAAAAATAGGCTCCTCAAACTGGCCTTACTGTTGCTAAATTTCAATAATTTTACTTTTCTAATTTTGGGTCAGTGCTAAGGTTCAATATAATGCAAATAAGAATTCAAATTATATTTATCCTCTTCATTGGACTGAAATTCAATTTAAATTCTAAGATTCAGGTTTTACTGATACTTAATCTGAATTCAGCTACTTCTGGTTGTCTATAGTTTGAGTTAAAGAAGTCATGTTCAAAATAGGCTTGGCAAAGACTCTTTGTTCCTGCTTGGTTTTCAGTCTAAAACATTTAGATTATATACCTTAATAAAAACATTCTTCTAGATTCTCAAGATGATAGGGAAAATAATGATATAATTTGAGATGCTATAATTAAGAGAATACATGTGTATACAGAATTGCCATTGCCATATATATAGCAATTGCCATTGATCTTATTTTGCTGAAAAATATGTGAGCATGTTTAAAACTTCATTTTGATATTTGGCTCTACTTTTTAAATAATTGCCTATTGTGAGTGTATTTGCATTACTGCAGGTTTGGGAGGGCCATTTAATCCTTACACAACGGAACATGGGAAAGGATGCTGCAGATATCTTTTTTTAATAGAATGAAGGCTCATGATTAGTGAAGCCTTTTATTAATAAACAATGTCTTAAAATGAATATATTTTGCTCCAAAAAAAGATAACAGTAACAAGTATCTTGCATTTATTCTTTACATTAAAGATGACCCATTTTCTTCCAACTGTCATGCCACACAAATACGTGGCAGTTGTGGTGTTTTGAGGTGGGTATGTGACACACGCGTAGTTATATTATGAATTGTAGTGGTTTTTTTTAAATCCACATGTTTTTATGGGTTTTTTTTAAAGACATTAAATGATTAAAAGACTTGAAATAAAAGTTTTAAATTGTTTTAATAATGGCCAAACCATGTATGGATTCTGTATAGCTTATACTATTTTTCGGCAAGTCAATTCTATGGGAAACAGGTAGCCTCTCTTTATTTTATGATATTCCAAAGGGCTGCTTTTACTAGCTGAATGGGGAAGTGAATCACAGCTCTGTAAATAAATTAGTAAAATTACACTCCTGTTGAGAAACTGGTGACATATATATATATATATTTTTTTTTTTTTCTTTTTTTTTCTTGTAAGTTGCAATTCAGTGTCTGGAGACTGTGTTTAAGATTAACCTGGAAGATACTCATCTTGCACCCCCACAGCATTTGATAGAAATGTTCACAAATTCTTTTCAAAAGGTAAGAATTTAATTTAGATTGTAGAATTACTCTGCTAATATGTGCCGAGATGTCACATTGTATATGAACAACCTTAAGGTGCTGTATAGGTCAAAATGATGTGGAAACTTACGGAAAACATAGAAAAAGTGAAACTTCCATAAAAGCTAGGAGAATGAGAATCTTTTGGGCCAGTGGGAGGGATGAATTTCAGCTAGATGAGGACAATTCTGTATAGAAAATTAATGAACAGTGGATGTCTCATTCTCACTTGAAGGATTTTATCCTTCAGTTGAGCATTTTGCAATTCCTGGAGATAAATGCCTGCAAAGTGCTTGAGGTCATTTGCAGTTTGCTGATGCTTCTCACTCTCTTCTGGAAGTAATTTAGTCATTCTATTTTAAAAACTTCTCCATCACCACTAACCTTAAAATGGGAACTTCAGAAATGTGTACTAATTGTACGTGTTATTTGGGATCCCTAGTACAGGAAGCACAGGAACTACCAGGATGGCAAATAGGAGAGCTAGAACTAAGGAAAACAAGAATATAGAGACATATCAGATCTTTTCCCCTTTAATTCCTTAAAATATGTGGTGAGCTGTAAGGTGTTTTTTTTTAGTAGTAGAAAGCAAACTATCTTTCTCTTCTAAGGATGTTTTCATGTTTCTCTCATGCCTCCTGTGTGCTACAGAAAATCTGGTTTCTTGTTGATACAGTGATGAAAGGATGAAAGAAGTTTTTAATAAAATCAGGACTAATATTTTAATGAAAAAAATCTTGTTTACATACAGAATGATATGCTGCCTCTCTCAGGTTCTTTACCAGAGGACGTTGAAAGGGCTGACCAACTGAAAGATGAAGGTTTGTAATAAACATATGAATAAACATCCTAAGCTTTTATTAAGATTTTTGGGTTATCATGGATTGTGATAGTATAGCGGCTTTGTAATACAGACCCAGCAAAAAACTTAAGCTTATATATTTTGTGGTGATTGTTGTATTGTAAGAAGGCTAAGTGATTTGCTCCATCTGGGGTTAAAGAAAATATAGTGTATTCTCTCCCTTGCTCAGGAGGTTGCTTAAAAACTGAAGGATAACATGTGAAGTCCTGTGCAACATTCATGAGTAGTAGAAGCTTTAAAGAATGAACAGTTATTGTTCAGTATTCTCTGTTTGTCCATGGAATTTCTATACAGGTTTCTACTTTATTTTGAAAAGGATTATGTGCTGGCTGAATATTAAAACATAGGTAAAAGGCTGACCCAGCTGAAGCCAACAGTAAAATTCTTGTGAACTTACTAGGGTTAGTATTTCACATAGGTGAAATAATTTGTGTGCTCTGTAAAAACTGCAGAAGAGCCAGCTGTTTATTTTCCCTTTGGTAAGTGTTACTGCTGTCATGTGAGGAAAAGTAGCTGTTCCATAGAGGTCTTCACTAGTGCTACCCAAGAAGGAATCCATTTTATTTCCCTGCAAAAAGATGGGAGGGAGAGGCATAGAATCATAGAATGGTTAGGGTTGGAAAGGTAGAACTGATAATTCATATGAACTGTTATCAGGTGGATTGATACTTTATAAATCACATTTTTATGACCTGTTGGATTTTCAGATATTTGAGTTAAATAGAAAGAATACATAAGTTTCTAATTGCAAGGCAGATGTAATTCTCTCAAAAATTTGAAGATCATGTGGGAAAACTTCTACTGTTTTGAGAATGAGTTCCATGTCTGTCAGGTGTAGTCATGAATGCAGTCCATTACTGGCTCTGAAAGTAAATTTTCCGACTTGTTGAAGTTGCTCCATAGCTTTTTATTTCTAAGGATAAAAGCTCAAACAAGATTAGGTCACAAATGAAAATCAGTTTGTAAGTTGTAACATACCTGTTGTACATGCTGGCTTTTCATTTTGCTGTCTGTTACTGCCAGCTCATGGACAGTGAAGAATATCTGTAGCACTCAGTATTACTGTTGGACTGTAGGGATATTTAGCACTTTCTAGCTATGGGTGTTACCGCAATGCCTGTTTTAAATCTGTGACTTCTGTTTTGTCATCTGTCAGCCCTCAAGGGTTTATGAAATAGGCTGAGGAAATGAAATTAATGTGTGCTATGTGTTAGTCTTTGTGTGGTGTTGCTGAAGCAATTCCATGTCTCTACTGAAAAAATGGAAAAGCTCTCAATTTCAACAAAGGGCCATTTAAAGTGTCAGCTGTCAGGGGCATTAGTAAGCAGTTTGGAACTGATTGAAATGCCTCTGGTTAATTTCCCTTAATAAAATTAAAATGTCCTGTCCTGTTTTCTAATGCTGCTCTGTCATTAATCCTCCTAATTTTCACTCAAGTATTATCTATCACCACTGTCATATTTTTCAGTTATGAATAATTTCTGCCCTGAGTTAGAGAGATAGGTTAGGTAACTTGAGGAAGTCCATTTGACCCCATCTTCTATAATACAGTAATTCTGTAATTGTTATTTCCTCATTTCTATCCATATGTCCTTACTAATGGAATAACTTCCCTCACCTTTGTGGCCACCAGCCATCTCCTCCTCTGCTCTTAAACCAGCCACAGTACTTGTAGAAATTGGCTCATGAATGGCAAAACAAAATCAGATAGCAGAGTTTTCTTTCTTGTTTGTTGTAAAACCAGAAAGTAATATAACCTCCAGAAGGGTAAATACTTGAAATAACTTGCCTACCCTTGTATATCACTTGACACTTTGGTTTAATGTAAAGCTATGTAGAGCGCAGATTATGTGCAGGTTTGTACAGTGTAACAGTGGCTTGATCCTAAAAAGAGCTGGGTATTACCACTGTATAAATTATAACAATAGGTAGTATTTTCATTATAGAGGACACAGATAAATGTATAATGATTTGAGAGGTTTTTTTGGTCTTAAAAATTTTTGTCTGGCATTAAAATAAAATATTGCATTTGCTTTTCCTTTTGTCCTGAATTGCTTAATCTCAGCAGAAATGGTAGGTCTAGGCATTTTTCTGTTTTCCTTTAACCAATTTTGAGCTGGAGAGAGGGCAAGAAAGGCACCCACTGATACTAGCTCTAACTTAGCCCTATACCCTAGGTTGTCTTTAGTTCAGAGCAGTATCAGAAATTCCAACTTTGATAGTCATTGATGGCAGTTTTGTTTTAGAGAAATGTTAACTTCTTCAATCTCATTGAGCACAGCTAACTTGCAAGTCTTTTATCTGACAACAGGATTTAGTGTACAGACCTTTACCTTAGATCAAAGAAAAGATGTGTAGATGGTGTGCCTGTAAAAATGAGATATAGTTACATTCTGTCTGTATTTTGAAGGTAAATCTGCAATTACAGTTTCAGTTTGCCTGGCAGGGATTGCTGACTATAATTACAGTCTAGTATATCACTATTGGGAAGGGTGATTTTGTACTACCTAGATGATACTTAGTTACTTAAATATACTTTTTTTTATTAAGGTCTTCATGTTTAAAAAAAAAAATGCAAGTATAGTTGTTTTCAGTTAGTAAAGGCACCTAGGACCACTTGCTCCACAGTCTCTTGCTTTCTGTCAGAAACAAGATGTTGCATTGACTGAACTTTTCCAGCCTTTGATTATACAGTTATCTGCATCTGTAGTAACCTGCTGACCTATCCATTCTCTTGCTTATTTTGGGAGAGGGTGGAAATATTTTGCCAAAATACAAGGAAGTCACTGGAATTCTATAGTTTTCCTTACAATTTCTTGACATTGCTGGAAACTAAGGCTTCTGTAGGATCTCAGAGGTCAAAGAGCCATAGTTGCAGGACCAGAGACAACATCAAGCTTGGGCACTCCGAACTAGGACTTTTTCTCTGCTATTCTGGAGTGAGGAAAGAAAGAAAGTACCACGCCTGCCCTGTGCTGGGGAGAAAAGAATGTGTAAGATATCTTTTGTTTTGAGAGACCTTACTCCAGAATTTTCTTTCCATCAAAAAGTTATATTTTTCTAGTTTTTTCACTGGATATAAAAATTATGAAATATGAAACTTCATTATAAAGTAGAAGTTCTGAGCTTTCTTGCTGAGAAATTTTACCTCTGAATCATTTTAGATTGCCTGTGCTATACATACTTTTCAATATCTTAATGAATGAATTATAGGGCATCATAAACTGGGGCTTATGTGATTGGTTTTGTTTTGTTTGATTTTCCATGTTGTATGAATAATTACAAGTAAGTTGTTGGGGCGTGAGAAAAGACCAAAAAGGAATTAACATATAGTCTATTATATTCTGTGGCTTGCAAAGACAAAGACTAATGAATCTATATGAGAGTGGAATTGCAATTATAATTATGCTTCTCAACAAACTGGTCTGCTTAAGAGCAGAAACTAGCTGGAAAGTATGAAGTAGTACGATCAGAAGAGGGGGGTTTATGTGGTTGACTGCAAAGTACATAATAAACTTTACAGATCTAGTAAATACTTGTAGTCACATTATTCCATGCCAATTCTATTTAAAAGAATGTATCTCGAAAAAGTGCAGCTGTAACTGTCTTATATAGAGGCTATAATGTGGCTCCTCTATTTCTTTCATACATAGCACTACATCTTTTAATTACTTTTTAATAAATTTTTATAATTTATTTCAGGTAATAATCATATGAAAGAAGAAAATTATGTTGCTGCAGTGGATTGTTATACTAGGGCTATAGAACTGGATCCAAACAATGCAGTCTATTACTGCAACAGGTAAAAACAAAATAATACACTCTTGTCATTCCTGAACTTCATTAATGTGATTTTAAAGATAAATTGTGAAGTAGATCAAAACAACATGAGGTTGGAAAAAACCCCACTATTCAGAAATGTCATGTTAAATTTGTGAAAGATCTAAAGTGGAAGCAAGCTCATGGGCTTCAAAATTACTTGTAACACTTGAGATCAGGTTTTTGAGAGTTAGGATGTCTGTATTAAATCATAATGTGGGCTGTGATTCCCAGTCTGCTCAGAGTAGTAGGAGCCTCTTTTGCTGGTGTTCTAGTGACTCAGCTGCCATCTCTCTCTCCCCTAGTATTGACTTTCCCTGGAAGAAGTACCATCAATGTGGGAATACCATTTTGAAGATTTCAGCATAGTATAAATACTCAGCATTTTTATGTATGACCTGTTGAAAAATAACAAGGCTGTCATTGCAGTTTCATTGTAATAATCTTCATCGTAGTGAAGACATAATGACATGGGAGAAGATGAAGTCTGAAAGGGCATATTAACCCAACAGCAAAAGTATGTTCTTTCAGTATACTGCCCTGAAGACCAGCATAAGAACAAAGGCAGTAGAGTCTATAAGTCCTGCTGGAACTAGCCTGCCTCTAGAGCCCCTCTGCTCTACACTCTTCAGTTGCCTCCATTACCATAAGGATATAATGACTTAGCTGCTGTCAGTCTGGCCTTGTGGCACTATACCCAGTGGATTTTTTTGTTTGTGGAGCTGTGCTTCCATTACTTCAGGGTTTAGTTTGCGATAGATACAAGCAAAAGATTCAGTCTGGTGTGGCAAGCATAAAGAGAAAGGAAATGCACAGTTTTCTAGTATCTTACATCTTGAAGAGAGCAGTTCAAAGTGTAAATCATCTGTTTGCCTTGAAGAGTGATCACATAAGTGATTTTAGGTATAAAATAAAAATACAAGACCAGATTCAAAAGCTTCCCAAAATCACTGAGTTTCCTCAATAGAATGGGCTTAAGCAACAAATCTGTAATTGGCAGTAGAAATATTTCACTCTGTGTGTTACCTTATCGTGTATCACATTTGTGAGGGCCAAAATTAATCTTGATTTCAGTAAGCACACTATTGTATGAAGTTATTTAAAAGGAGGCAGGCAGTTGCTTGGAGTTTTGTGTGTGATATGGTATTTGAATAAACATAGGCCTTATTCTTGTTTTTCTTAAGCTAGTTTGGGAGCAATGGGAGATGTATTGCCGTTAACAGTATTGCTTTGTCCTCAGAGCAGTGAGAAAAAGAGAAACTTCGAGAGCATCTCGGCTCTAACTGGCCATACAAATTTTTTGTAAATACAGAAAAAACATTTTCTGTTCAAACACGTGAGAAACCCATCTTTTATCCATACATCTTTACTGGCATCTGTGGAGTTGGACAACTGTTAACCAGGCTAAATATTTATAAGTATTCCCATTCAGAACAGACTTTAATCAAATTCAAGAAAACCCATGCAATTCGGAGGTTATCACAGGAGAAAGGATTGAATATAGTGATGATTGTAGCATCTAGCATTCCTAATAGAAGAATGCTTTATGCAATGGAAATATTGCCATTTCTACTATAGTTTTTTAATCAAGGAAGAACAAATCAGAGTGACACCTTTCAGATTGGGGAAGTTTTGATTATTAGTCTTTTACAATGTGCTTTTAAATTTGGACATATTTAATGGGCATATTTAATTTTAATATTATTATATAAATGTCCACAACATTTAGTATTTCTCTGGTATAGAGATGCAATTGTAATTTAATAATTCAGTGTTTATTGAGAAAAGTTATCTTGATTTACCTGCAAACATAAGTTGCCTGCTTAAAAACTGAACAGGAAAAAATCACAGCATTCCTTTGAATGGCAGTAAAATGATAGTTCTTGCTGGAAGACCCCAATTGTATAAAATATTTCTGCTTAAACAATGATTTTATGTCAAGTGCTACTTGAGAGTGTCACTTCTTGTAGTAGATTTTATGGTGTATTTTGTGCTTAGTCATATGCTGGATCTAAAACAGTTCCTTAGGATTATTTATCCTTTTTGTCCTCAAAGGTGAGTGCATATTCTCCAAAGCCCTAGTCTAGCAAGTGCACTTAAGCACATACTTCAGAACATTTGCTTGTCCTATGTAACTGAGGAATACTGAGGCATTGCTTAAATGGTGAATGAAAAGTCAGTAAGATTAAACAACTCTAAAGTTAGTCATGGGCATGTGAATATCTAAGCTTGGTTTTGGTTTTTTTCTTCTTTTATTGCTTTGTTGAATAAAGTTCTCTCCCTTCCCTGTCTTCCTCCTAGGGCTGCTGCTCAAAGTAAGCTGAACAACTACAGTGAAGCAATAAAGGACTGTGAGAGAGCCATAGCAATAGATCCAAAGTACAGCAAAGCATATGGGAGAATGGGGTATGCTAAAACAAATCTGATTAAACACTGAAGACCCAAGTGTATGTTACCATAGATTTTCTGAAATAAGTGGAGCTATGTTGTTTTACTTAGCTGACATTCTTGTTCTGGAAGTGTAGCGATTTTCTGAAGATAACCCTATCAGGATGTCAGCCTTCAGTTTTATATACATGGTTGATCTCAGCATTTTCATATCAGATTTCATCAGTTCGCAATTTTTTCTTTCAGTTTATCAACTTTGCAAACTTAGTTTAGAAAGTCATGATATGTTTTTTCTATCTCCTACCTAGTTATGAGTAACCTATATTCTGCAGTTGGAACAGTTTAATCTGTTAATGATGCTGCTAGAGAACAGAATCCTAAAAGTATTTGGGCTTCACAACAGCAGGAACAGAGGCTTAATTATTCTGTTCAACAGGTCTTGGGAAGCAGATATTTTAGTAAGACTAAGCTATGTTAGTTTTTCTGAGTCAAGTCTGAAATATTAACAGTATAGCCTCTTCGGGTGGTGGGTCTGATTAAGTGCTATCTGAAAAAAGTGTCAGGAATGTTCTCCCTGAATGGGATATCTACTTGAGTGAAAGCCCATTCTTCCAAGATCTGGAGCTTTGCATTTTCAATAATCAAACATATTGTGGGTGTGGGCTGAATGCTGCATAAGGCTTTTGAGGTTATATCTATACCAGTAAATTAAAAATTAAAAAATGTTTGGGATTGTTGTTTGGATCATCTGGCACAAAATGGTCCATGTCCATGTTATTAAAATCTAGTTTGCAGTATCGAATGGCCACATCCAAACAGCCTATTGCTAAATTGTGTTGGCCTATATTAAATTATGAACTATGCCCCAAAATTGTCTAGAAAAATTCTTGTTGGCCTGGGACAAAACCATGCCAGGAGGCATTTCTTGAAGAGTAAAGATAATGGAGTTTTATCACTTGAAAACTTTCTCCAACACAGTTTGTTATACTAATGCAAATGTAGCCTGACTGGCTTTTGAGATTATTAATTCACTTTGAAATTGTAGGGACTGTTGGATTGGTTTTACCCTATTTAACTCTCTTTAGATTGTTTCTTCATATAGCACAGCCCGCAATCCCCTGATTTCAGTGAGATGGGGGAACCTACAGGCTGATTTAGTTGGAAATTGGAGGTTATTTTAGAGTTTGGGGTGTAAGACCAGTGTGCCTTTGATACACAATGTAAGTGAGATCATTCTTGGGCAATCAAGCACCTCTATTTTTGATTGTATGATTGTTTTGATAGAGGATGTATTTTGAGCTACCAGCCATTGCTTAACTCAGCAGAGGGATATAATGATACATTTGGCATAGGCTGAATGAGGAAACAGTGCCTGTTTAGCTGAAAAAAACAACTGCAGAACCACCTTCTCAACAAAAAAATCCTGATGAGAAAGTTGTGTTTTCTGACTGCAGGCATATCAGTTTTTCTTGGGATGTGACAGAAACTCTTTGTTGCAGAAAGATGCAGAAGTGGCACAGAAATATTCAGAGATGGGAGCCATGTAGACAGTTCAAGCGATACTTGCAGCATGACCCTGAGAGAGCACATGTCTGAGTAGGAATTGTGAGCAAGGAAACTGTCGCCCACTGTTCTGACTTGTACTGTGTTCCAAGAAGCAGAATTTTACATACTTTCTCTGTAAAAAACCACAATTGCATCAGAAATACCTGATTGCATTTCTCGTCTGGTCAGAAACTATTTTGGCAAGTTAATGGGCCAAAAGGGAGAGTGTTTTTTTTATGGGAGTAACTGTGTTAAGAGGGAAAATATTATCTTGCTTCGCTTCCTCTAGGAGCATTACCAGAAAGTCCTGGAGTTTCATACTGTTATTATCATCACTGAGAGTAATGACTCTGACTGATACATCTAACATGCTGAAGTCTCTGGCCTGAGATAAGACTAAGGTCTCTTGATGGCCATTAGCACAGGCTTATCAACCCAGTCTGTGTAGCTCAGCACATAGCAGAAGGGTACTGGGGTGCTGCATAGCTGAATGTAGGTTACACAGATCTTTCACAAAATGTGGAAAAAATCAGTTTAGTTTTGTGGTCAGTATAATTTGAAAATACAGTGGAAGACAGAATTGAAACTGCAACCAGATGGACTTCTGGAATAGCTCAAAGAAAGGTGATGTTTTAAAGGTAGTAGCTAGTCGAATTTGAAAACAAATACTGTTTCAAAAGTAGTAGATTTGTCCTTTGCTCTCCTGAGCTGCTGGAGAAGAATCTTTTTCAAAACATTAAGCAGACTTTCCTGACACAAGGGTTTCTTAAAGCATCTTACAGATGTTACTAATATCCTGTATAACCCATTTGTCAACCTGTTGAGGTAGAAGATCCAAAAGGAGAAATTTGCACTGATCCTAAGACAAAAATTTATTTTGCTGAAACTTGTGGTTCCATTATTTGGTTTCTTGAAGCTGACAAACTAACATTAAGGATCTTTTCACTCTACTTAACCATGTACCCTTCTGAATAATCTCTTGGATCAAAAGGACTGAAGGAAACACTTAAAGGAATTCCTCAGCTTATACAAAAAGTCACGGATGCTGGATCCAGTTTGTGCTCTCAAATACAGACTAAATCACTTGATGATGCCAAAGAGCTTTTAATGAAACGTGCATGCATGCTTTTAATGAAACAGTCAATGCAAGATGATTTCTTGAGGGATCACCTCTTCTGCAAAAATAAGCGCTTACACTAAGCAATAGTAGCACAATAGCAAAGCTTGCTTTAACTTGCTCAGGCTAGAAATTAGTTGTGAGATACTGTTTTACTTAGAACAGAAAATATCATTATCTTTTGGTGGTCATTTATGTTCTACCCAGAATTTCTTTATTTCCTATTAGGTTGGCTCTGACCTCAGTGAATAAGTATGAAGAAGCAGTTACCAGTTACCAAAAAGCACTGGATCTTGATCCAGAGAATGACTCTTATAAGTCAAATTTGAAAATAGCAGAACAGAAACTAAGAGACGTGTCCAGTCCTGTAAGTTATCTCTGTATCTATTTATTCACAATAGTTTTAACTGGGATTTTGTAGGTAAACTTACCTTCAATTGCAATTTGTTTCTAGACTGGAACTGGACTGAGTTTTGACATGGCAAGTTTGATAAACAATCCTGCCTTCATTAGTATGGTGAGTATATATTAAGCTTTATGTTATACTGTTTTTAAAACTGAAGTTTTAAGAACAACTCTTGTTTTGTAACACAGGCAATTTTAATGCTTATTATAATAACAATGTTTCATTATACTGAATTTAAACTTTTCTAAGTAATTTTACACTCAAAACAAGAAGTGAAGCATAAAACTGTAATGCCTGTCTGATTTTCAATTCATTCTATCTTTGCTATGAACAACATGCATAGATTAGCTATGCTGTTTTTGTAGATGGCATGATAGTAAAACACTTGTCAACAGCATGGTGAAAATTTCTCTCCAATTCTCCACATAGCAGTTAACAATGAAACAAAGAAATCGCCTCTTAAGTCAATACCAGTTGATTCAGATGGAGTCTATCCAAGACTAAAGTAACTGTGGAGAAAACTACCCAAGAGAACTTTGTGTTCTTACTTTTTCATATTATCCCTGACATCCATAAGTGTGCAAAACTTCAAGAGATGTGCGAACAGTGAATATAAATAACATATAGTGCATTCCTTTCCTTCCAGTATAATGGCAAATTGTGCTTTTGTCCCGCAGTGGTTTTTCTCCATGCAAGGCTTTCTTAGCTAAATGGTATTAATTAACTTTGAAGAATGGAATTTGGAGAAGAAAAAGCAAAAAATACTTATTTCCTTTGAGAACTTGGTTTAAAACTTTACTGCCCCTCTAGTAGCTTCACTAGGACAGGACTTTTCAACCAGTGAGTGCTTCTGTGTGGAAATGAACTGCACGCAAGAGAGATCAATACATCTCATTTGATACTACGGTCCAAATAATAGAGATGGCAGGCAAGGAAGATGTGAGCGAGTTCTCCAGTAGTGTTAGTGGTTAAGTAGCAGTGGAACTGTGTACCACTTTATTGGCCACATGACTTACCCAGACAGTCTGCATCTGTTCAGAGTCAAGGAGGTGCTGTTCACTATGGAGATAACTATGGGTAGCTAACTTTTTGCATCATTTCCAGAAGATGCCTGGTGATAGAAAGCAGGGCATCCAGCCAGGAATGAATGAATTCTTTTTTGTGTGGTGTAGTTTTCTGTTTTGCTGTTTTTAGGAAAAAAAATAACTCTCTGACCTTGAGAAAGTTATTTCTAGCCTGCATTTTGAGCCCCTAACCTACATCAGACTTGTTACTGATGTAAGAAAGAACAAAAAATCTTGTATTACCCATACACCTGATCTGAATTTGTCATTTTATATCCAACTGTAGAATAAACATTGAATTACTGTTGAGATATATATATGGAGATACATTGATGAATAAAATTAATATTGTATATATGTTTTCTGTAGTACTTTTTAACAAGATAGTGAATAAGCAGATACTGCATTCTGCTTGTTGGTCTTGTATTCACACAGACACTGATTTCCATAGGAATTATGATACTAACTTTAAAACATCACCTGATTTATTCTATAGTATCTGTCCATATACACCCTTACACTATGGTAAACATAATATCATTTTTGAGGTATCGTATGAATGAGAAATTTAAATAACCTCATGCTTACCAAAAAGTAAGAAGGTATGCAATTACTACAGAAGATATATGTTACCTCAAAACCATCATACAAAGTAAGTCCATGCTCTGGTTTACTCTGCAATATTTAGTTGCTATAATCTTAACAGTTTATACCCAGTAGTAATAGTAGTTGTAAAACAGATTTATTTAGGCTGGAAATCAACAAAATACAGACTCTTCTCCAAAAAGCCCAGAAGACCTTTGTCCTTGGAAATCTTAAGTTAATTTTGGGCTTTTTTGGTCCTGATTTTTTTATGGTTTTTATGTTGTCTTGTCATATTTTTCATTTCTGAATCTGTAACCAGGATTTTTTATCTAATGTGTAACAAATAAAACAGAGTACATTATGTGTTTTTTGTTTCCCCCCTCCCCCCATTTTCCTCAATGATACCTAAGTAATAAAAGTGGTATAATTTCAGCTATATATTGTCTATTCTAGGCAGCAAGCTTAATGCAGAATCCTCAAGTTCAACAATTGTAAGTATTAAAATAGAGTACCATGGAAACAAATGTCTTTAGGGGTTTTAATTAATAAGAGAAAAAGTGGATAGTACTGTATTCCTGAAAAGTTAATTTTATTTTTGCTTACTATAAATAAAACTGCTGCAGTTTCTTCCTCTTGCAGCTTGTTTACTCCTAGCAATTCAAAAGAGATCTACGGTTTAATGTTTTACTGTAGAGGTCCCTGCATACCGCAATGCCAATACTGTGCTAAATGTTCCAGGATGTCAGGGATGATGTCAAACGCCATTGGTGGCCCTGCTGCAGGTGTTGGTGGCCTGTCGGATTTGTCCAGCCTGATCCATGCGTAAGTGTTACGAATTGCATAGTTTTACATTTGTAGAAGCATCATTGTGCAACACCTATTCAAAAGGGATAGTATCAAGCCACTTACATTGTGGCTTGTCCCTACTGTATGCCTGATTACTATTAAAAGAGAGAACTTGAAGACTTATTTTCCACTATCTTGTTTGTTTGCTTTGTGCATATCCATCAATTAAAATGACTCAAGTGTGCGCTAATTTTCACTTTCTAGTTCTCACATACTGTTTACTTTCTAAATGCCTCACATTAAAAATGCTCCTTTCAGCTTTAAGTACTCCTATATCTGCTTTCGAATTGTGTTGATAAATTTACTACCTGATATCTCAGGCACTAGTTAGAAAAGCTACAGATTTACTTAGCACAGGTTGCAACAAGTTCTGCTCTGGCATCCATCCATTTAGACTAGGAAGGCTTCAGGCAACTCACTATAATGAGGAGTAGCTTTTACAAAAACCAGGACCCAAGTCTTTTGTAGTATAATAATGATAATCTATCTGGAAGAGTCTGCACAAAAATGTGCAATTTGCTTATATGGCAAGACCTCTTAAAGAGCATACAATTTTACTTTATTTCAGCATTCTAGCCTGTTTCAAACTATTTTTAAGTTTTGCCCATGCCGGGAAAAGTAATTTATAATTCGCAGCACAGACAGGAATGTGCCTCCACAAAGTCAAGGGCTATTTTCATAAAAACTATGTGCTACACCTAGATCTATTAAAACAGTGGCTTTCCTTCAACCGGCACTGTGTTTTAAAGGAGTCTTGATAATTTGCTACTTGGGCAAAATGCAGAAGTTGTAAGGAAGCCAGGCTATTAATAAAATATGTTCTACTTACTTTTTCTAGTAAACCAGTGTTATGCTTTTTTTTTTACATGGAATTAATCTCACCTATTAACACTCTAAGCTATAACTATTATGGAGACGGTTCTGTCACTACTTGAGTCTTACAAGACATAAAGGTGTAGTTGTATGCTAGTTTTTTACTAATATGTCTTGCTCACAAGTTGGCAGCCACACACTATTTCTGAAAAAAACTAATATAAGGTTGCAGCTTCAACAACAAGCATAGTTATCGTAAACGATTAGAATGGATCCTCTCAGGAAGGGAGCAAATCACTGGAGGACATTTGTTGCTAAAGTTTAGTTTTACAAAGTAAGGTAATACTTTTTCCTCCATGTTATCAAGTAGAATAAAAAAAGAATGAAAATGAAGATCTGATGATCATCCCATTTGGAGAGATTTTAACTATGTAAAGTCATAATACTACAGATTATCTTGATTAAAACTATACACAGCAAGTTATCTTTAGTCTTAACTTTCATATAATGTACCTTTCAGTTTTATTAGGGTATCCCATTTCCTTACAAATGGTGCTTGTCAGTTTTTTCACTTGTTGATTTTACTTAAAACTGTTCAACACAGGGGGCAGCAGTTTGCACAACAGATACAGCAGCAAAATCCAGAGCTCATAGAGCAACTGAGAAATCATGTCCGGAGCAGATCTTTCAGTAGCAGCACTGAAGAGCATTCCTGACTTAAAAGAGGCATGTGAACTGGAATGGTATATAACCCCAAAATGCATACCATACTTAGTAGCAAAAGCACCATTGTAACTCTTCTGCTTGAATAGAAGACAGAAAATTCTTTGTGCGTACTTGCAAACAAGAATAAATCCGTTAAACAGATCTATTGCACATAACTTGGAACATATCATTTATGTATAGTTATTCCTCTGAAAAATAATACAATTAATAGGTGGTTTATTAGAATCCTTAAGTACAAGTCATTTTCAGTATGTGCATTAGATTGATCTCTAGGGCTATTGAGTGGGGAAGAGTTTTGTAGTGGGCTGATCTTGAATAACAGCTTAATTCTAAAATACTAGTGTAAAAGGCACATAATTCTTGTTGAAATCATTATGGCTGTAGTTCTTGTCAAATATTGAAACAATAGGCCCATCTGATGTGCCCTTTTATAATGAGCATAAATCAGTGTTGGAGTATAGCATGTACTTTGAATTCATGCTTGAAAAGTCTGTTTCTTAAGCCTGTGGAGGGGCTGTCATTAGTAACGTGAAATAATTTTCAACTTCATTGAGCAGGAGGGAGGGAGGTGATTGCATATGAAAGAGTACCACAAATTGTAGAGAAAGACAAGACACTAATCCTGGATAGGGTAATACACAAAATGGAACACAAACCAAAATGGAACTTGGCTTGGGAAAGGGGAAGAGTATTAACAAGTTCTAGGCTTTTCTACTGCTGCTGTGTATACCCTCAAATCATGATGGTAGCCCTGGAGGTCAGCATTATGGCGCTATTTTCCTGGGCATGGCAAACTGTATTACATTCTGTATGTATGCAGTGTTTAACATAATCTTAAAATTCTGAAATGTAATAAGTAAAATTGATCTTGTGACTGTACAGATAACTAGTACTGAAAATTTATCAAAAAATAATTGCCTTAGAAAGAAGGATTCTTGTGTGGTACATCACTGGCTTAAATAATTAAGGATTTTTTTTTCAGTTTCATTACACATATCTATTTTAAGTGATGGTTATATGGCCAAGATAAAGATTTTTATACTCTGTATTTCTGTTCTTACCCTAGCTTTTCTGGCTCAGTTAATCTTATTCCTTCAGAGACCACTGTTTTTCTGTATTTTTATTATGTTACCTTTTTTTATTCTGCTTACTGTTCACATTGCTTTCTGGTACAAGGTACACTTTTTTTTTTACTCCAGGGAGGTTCTCAACCCTCACACTTTTCTTTTTGTATAACAAATCTAATTTGAGGAGCCTGCTTTGATTCCTAAGACAAAGTGACCTCTGCTGGTCCATTACACTGGAGAAGGTATGTGGAGGAGTAGCAATAGACTCCCAAATGGAGAAATACACAGGAACTCCTAGACCTCAGACATTATATCTGATTCATCTTGTGGTCAAAAAAAGCACCTCAAGTAGCATAAATACAAAATTTGGGGATAAGTCATGCACTTGACTCTTACAAATACTAGCTGTGTATCTGTTGTATGAGTATTCCATAACTGAAATGGGGAGAAAAATGCATCTGGATCCAAGGAGAAAGGAAAAGTACTGTAAAAACCACAAAAATAGGAAAACTGTATTAACATCTGTTGAATGAAAAGTTAAAGCTTAACAGAGCATCTTTGACATTTAATACTTTATTCAATAGAGCTTGCCTACCATGCCGCATTAAAATTCTCATATGTAAGTTGCTGTAGCAGCCTTTTTGAGGCTGTAGAAATACTTCAAGCTTTATATAAATACATTTCCAAGTAACAGTTTCTGACTTAACATCTGATGACAAAGAAGAAAATTCCTGACAGGTTCTTTTATCAGATGTAGTTCAGATCCTGAATCTAATCAGGAAAACTGTTACTTACCTTCAGTTACATTTAATAGGATATGATACTACTTACAAGAAAGATTGATGGAGGCTGTAGGTGGGCTATAACTACTGTACAAACATTGCTTGGAGCAGTGTGTTGTCAGGAGAGAAATAGAGCTCTTAGCATATCTCCTGTTAAACTTCATAGTTCCCCTCAGTTCTCTCTTTCATATTTTCAACTGCTCAAAGAGAGTTTTACTAATTTTAAGAAGGGCAACCAATAAATCCAGAGTGGAGTGGACAGCATTGCAACTTCTCTCACAATTTATACTTACTTTGTGACAGCAATCTTCACACGGTCAGTTACCTTTCCATTTTAAGACAGAAAGAGTGTTAAGAACCTCTTCAGAGTTCTTTAAGAACTACAAAATAGGATAATATTCAAAGACTGGCTGTAGAAGTTGTACTGCCAAGTAGCTTACTGTATTTACGGAGAACTATCTACAGCATTAAATGTAACGAAGAGCATTGGTTAGCTATCTGAAAACTACTCTTGAAATAATATTTTAGAGTGGTAAGTTTCATTTCACATAATACAATATTGTCATGTTTAGGTTTTACTCCAGTACAGATAATATGTAACCAAAGTATGTGTTAAAACATTGATGCCATTAGCTAACCCTTTAGGAATGTGCTACAACTGGCACAATACTTGTAAACACGCTTTTGTTTCTTGTATACAAAGAGAAAGGGCTTTTTAGCCTAAATGGGAAACAGTGAAACCAATAACAGAAGCTGTCATTACTCACTTTTTCCATTGAAGCCAGGAACAGAGGGATCATTTATGCTAAAGTCTATTTTGCCTTGAATAAGCTAGATTGTTTCACAGTCATGCAATATGTCTTAATCACAGGGTGAGGAAGGAATCTTTTCCTGTGTAATAACTGCACTTTATTTTGCACTAAATTTTTTCACTTACCACGTGGTAAACCACAATCCCCATAAATCCTGCTTTAATTTGAGGTCAATTGCAGTTTATCATTCAACTGAGCAAATATGCATTTAGCACCTGACTGGTTTTGTATCATTACTGTTCCATCATCATGTAAGTGTGGTAATTGTTAGAGAAGAAATGTTTTGCACTCAAATTGTAACTCCTGTGGCCTGCTTGCATGGAAATATATTCTTCTACTATGCCTGATCATAAAACCACCTGATGAATTATTCAGCTTAGAAATGTTTCAGTTGCACTTCTGGTTTTGTAACAAGTTCAAAGTAAAATCATTCATGCATACAGAACTAAGTCTGCAGTTTTGGATTCATATACTGTTTCAGGGCTGCACAAACTCATACTGGCAAAATGCAACTTGTCTACCATTTCTGTATCTCTCCTACCTCTTATTACCATATGGTTACATCTCCTTCAACTTGTGTCAGTTTAACTTGAATATAGACTATAAATAAAGTTATTTACATTTTTTGTGTGGATAGTTGTGGTTTTACTGTTTTAGTTTGTTGATACATCTAGAGTAATAGGTAAATTGTATTCTTTACAATACCTGTTTATGTTGGTTGCTCAGCATTTTATTAGATATGAAGGATTTAGTTTAATTTTTTTTCCTTTACGGGCTTGTTCCCTCAATATAGTAAGCTGGTCTTAAATGTACCCAATATTTTAAAATTGAATTCTACACTTTTTTTACACAAGATTTTAAACACAGGAAAGCCTGAGAAATATGACAAGCCACTGAGCAGAATCTTTAACAGTAGTTTAAATAGTGTTAAAGTAGGAAAGCCTGACAACGTTTTTCTGAATTAAATGGCTACCTTTGGGTGACCTTAGATATTTCAGCAAAAAATATTTCCATCTTTTGGCAAAACAAAGCTGGGGAAAAGTACATTTCAGTGCTTAACCAAGTCCTGAATTCCTTCCTGCATACGCTTCAGAGAACTTGATCTAGGACAGCCATGCAGGGTTTTTTTTCTCCTCATTTTAATAGAAGTCTACTTAAATGCCTCTAGCATGGGAAAAATAATTTGCACTGCCTCAGTCTTACAATAAAAAATGCCAAGTGCTGCTATTTTGGTTTTCAGTTCCCTGCTAATTGGGAAGGAACATGCCTGTTTGGGGCATGCCCGGTATTGCAGGGACACACAGCTCTGCACAAGACTGCAGCTACTGGGGTCAGCTTTGCTGTACTACTCCTTTCCAAAGACTGAGCCACAACCAGCACATTCTTTGACTGATTCTCTACTTTCTATCTGCTGGCATTACTGAGGTGCACTTTCTCATCTCATGCCTTTATCAGGCTCTACTTCTTATGGCTGTGCATGTACCATGCAAAAACACTGCCATGCCCAATAACCCGAAGTATTTCTTTTAGGGGTTTGGATTCCAGGAACTTGTCTGTAAAAGGACAGTTCCTTCCAACTGAAGCAGTTTGTCAGAACCACAACTTTAAAACTGTTTAAATATTCTTAAAATCATTAAAATAACAAAAATAAGTACAAAGTGCTAGCTACTATGTTAGATCAATCTCACTCCCCTGCCCCAAGATAATGTTAATGCAATGATAATTTGCTAAAGCTACACTTTTTTCAAAGGCTTTATTTTCAGTAGATAAAATCCATATTCATGTTTGTGAAAGATTTTTACACATTCAAAACATGCTCAGGGAAATTAAATAAGCATAGTTACATTTATAGATAGATAGGGATTTGGCTTTGTTTGTGCACATTTTAATATGATTCGGCTGAAAAAACATCAAGAAGTTGGTCCAAAAAATCAAAGCCCAGCAGAAATAGAGATTTTTTTCCTTCAGCTTTGTTTGACTTCTGAAGAAACTACACAGACTTGTGCAATATCATCATATTCGTATGTTCTCTTCAAAAATGTGTCTGTAAGTCTTAAGCCAGAGACACTCTAGAAAGGGAAAATATTTATTAAGAGTTGTTACTAGAAAGAATTACTAAGCTTATAAAACAGCTGTTATAACGAAACTATGCTATAAAGACTTACTTGCAATCCTTGCACTGAAGACAACAACGTAAGTGCAAGATGGAGGGACGAACTGGGGTGCAGCTTTCCAAGTTGTCTTCCTGAAACGCCACACCAGTGGATGGAATTGGTATTGCACATTTCTAAAACCAGATCCATAGTCCTTTCACTGCTAGAGGAAATTGAAAAGCAAGAATGAACCTGTGGGCTTTTTTTAAGCATTCAAGGACTGCAGACGTGTAAAAGCTTGATTGCTTTATTATTCAGGTTACTATTAATCAACAATTTATAAATAATTATAAGGCAGCAAGCAAGATTTACTGTGATATGCAGTAATTCAGTTCATGTAGCTGTTCGTTAGTAGTTCATTCAGTCATGTATGACAGGAGCTTTCTGTCATAGCTTTAGCAATACTGGATAGCATAATAAAGCTCACATTTTGGATGGAGTACAAAATTTTCATGAGAAGTTCTCTGCAGACCAGATACATGCTTTAGTCCCTGGCTTCAACTTCTATTTAGAATTACTTTATTTAAATGTCACTCTTGTAACCTTTTTATAAAGAGCTACCATAAATCCTAGTGTAAACACAAATCATGTCAAAACATGTATAAAGAAGTACAAAAGACTATGGTGGCAATGTTTAGCAGGTATTCTAGCAGTGGTGCAGAACGAGTGGTAAAATCATACCAGATACAAATGGCAGTTTTTTTCTCATATAATTACTTGTAGTTAAAGAAATCCTATCTACACACTCATTTTGTTATTAGGTTAACTAAGAAGAACTAACATGATTTGTGATTTAAGTATGAGGTGCAATCTTAAATGATATTGCAGCTGTTTCCATGGAATGGCACTACAGATTTTTGGCAATCTCCTAGTTCAAATACTATTAACAGGTCATGATGGAAGTTCTTTTTGTTTCTTTATTTAAAAAAAAATCATTGTAATCCAAAAAAAATGTGTTTCAATTAGATTTGTGTTGCTGCAACTCATAGTAAAGACCACGTTTGAGTTGTTCCAGTAGAAAAGTACTGAAAAATGAAACACAGACAGGCAACAACTTACCCACTGAGGAAAAAGCACAAGAATCATATGACATCGTTACCTGCAATTTGTTATTTTACATGTAATGTCAAAAGGTTCTTCCAAATTTACTGTGTCCGGTATTGTTTCCAAAGAAAGCCTTACATCGCCATAACCAGGAGCCTGAGAAGGTACAAGAACGTATATCCTCAGATGCTGGATAGTAAAGCTGAAGTTTTTACTACTCAAGTCTTCATTTACTGCAACAAAGCTTGGAATAAAAGGAATTTGAAGAAAGAAGATGAACTGTTCGTGCTTTTGATTTATACTCAAATCACAGTAGTGCTCCATCGACTACCGATGACCACCTTCTTGATAGGTCTAACAACTCATTACAGAAGGATGATCTTTATTACCAAGTTTTGCAAATAGTTCACATCCTTAAAGTGGTGACCCACATACAGTTCCTGAGAGGATGAGATTTATTCTAACACCTCTCTGTTAGACAGATAACAGATATACTACAGAAAATGTTAAGTATCGTTTTCCTGCATAAACCCACCACTATTCCACATCCTAAGAAATAAGACATTGTTCATTCTCCTTGCTGTTTAAGTCCTCCAAGCCTCTGCCAAAATAATTAATTGCCACCAGTTAAAAAAGCACATGATATGAACACTTGTCAACTATCTGTCAAGAGCCAAACACATTTCATTATGGTTTACTAACAAACCTCTGATATATATCCTATTTACTACCAACCAGGGCTGATTCAAGATGGTAACCTGTAGATAAAAAGCTTTAGATTTTCACTCGCTACAAATGATAGATCCTAAGGCAAAAACAAGGGAAAAATTTGTCCTGCCTTGACAGGGCTTAGTTGTGACACATTCCAATTCTGCTGATAGAAGGACACTATAGTAAAAGTTGCATCTACAGCTTGATTAAAAGATATTCCCAAAGAGGTCCACAAAGCCAGTGATTGGCAGCCTGGGAACAGGTTTTAGTCACATACAGTTCATTACATGTTAAAGACAGATGACATTTTAGAAAGCGTATTAAGTTGAACATTAGAGTGAGCAAAGGTATGTCAAACTGATGGAGACTTCACACCAGTCAAGCAACCTATGTTTGGAACCTTTCAAGAAAGAGAAGTAATTATCCAGTACTGAAAAATGGCACACACCTGTATTAGGTAACAGGAAGGAATCTACTGGAAAATTATACTTAGTTCCCTAAACAACAGGTAGTTTGCCATAACATTAGACTCTTCTTTTAAAAATTTATATATTTTTTTAAAAAAGACCATAAAAGCAGTATTTTATAGAATAAACTTAGCAGCAATTGACCAAATAAAGAGAGGACCAGAGCCAAAAAGAATGCCTAAACCAGCACATACCTGTTGGCCTTATCAATGAGATGCATGCAAGAACTAATGCCTAGAGATAAAGTCCTTACAGTAACACCAAAATGAGTAATGCAGTTTTCATCAAAAAATGAGATTATTGCCCAGAGTATGGAATCAACCATACTTAATACCTCAGTTAAAAACAAAGAGAAATTTTAGTGACTGAGCTGTGAATTTCCAGGATCCGAGTTTGCTTGCCTAGTTCCAAGTCAATGTGATTAAACAGAATTGCTCTGTTTACTAAAAGATGGGCGTGGGGAGAAACAGAGACAAACCCCATTACAAGCTTTGTAAGCTCAGACTAAGATTCAATTGCTAAAGCTTTTTAAATTCTCTCCCATATTGCACCATCCTCAGTTCAAAAGATGCAAGTCAGATTTAGGCAGTAGAGTAGACAGGCTGTGCACCTGACTTAAGCAAGCTAGTAATTACAACTTAAAATTCAGGAACAATTTCTAAATCAACCAGAATAGAAAAGATTCAATCAAGACTGTGGACATGAAAGATAAATAGTATTATCCTATACATAAAAATTGTTACTTGAAGCTAAAGTGTCTGAATTAGAGAGCAGACTTCTGTATCAACAGTTAGCATACTTAAATAAATTATTTTGTCAATGCTTTTCAGTTTGTTGCCACGTGGCATCAAAGAAATTATTTTTATTCTAAATAAGGTATTTTGCTACATAGGTTACTTGATTCTGGCAATTTAAGTGCACAATCCATTAAGTTATGTTGTTCCATGCTGTGAAAAAATAGAGAGGCATCTTATATACCAGAAAACAAATTACCAACAAAACAAAAAATCTTACCATTCACATGACCAAAAGGAACAAGAATGCTTTTGTTCAGCTACAGTCTCTTGAAATAGTGTTTTTTCCATACTTCACTGACCAAATGTATTAAATAACCTTCTCAAATACATATACAAAACATGAATTCAGAATGCTGTCCAGAAAGTAAACATACTGAACTTTTCCTTTAAGTCATTATTAAATTGTTCATTGAGCTGCCTTAAAAATGGATGCTAAGTTAAACTGAGGCTTAAGTTAAAACTTACCATTCTTTGGAGCTGGCTAGTTTGCAGCCTTCCTCGTTCACCCAGATTAGTTTTCCATACAATGTCTAGTTTACCAATCACTGTTACGCCTTTTATTACTCCAGCTTTCTCTGCAAATTCTTGCTTTGGTTTTAGGCAGTATAAGTATTGACGGGTATCCATAGGTTGTAAATAAGTTCTTGAGCCAAAAGTAGACTCACTAAAAGAAAAAACACTGGGTCTTAATTTAAATAGGTATTCTTGGGAAGAGTTGAGAACCCAACCTTTTTTCTGCATCCCTCACCGGTCTTACTCTGTGTGCGTGTGTATTTTATTTGTGGCAAAACACATAGAATTTTTTTGTGTTTTCATATAAGAAAACAATACAGAATTTATGTAGCATCAAGAACCATCTAAGCCAGGGAGAACTAAAGTGAAAATCTGCTTTGCTACATTATGATTTATCATCTGGCACCTTAGTATTTACACAATGCTGCTAATTTTACTTCCACTATCTGCTTTGCTCCCAGTCAATCTCTGTGTCATGAGCCTATGGTTCCTGTTCGGGACCAGAACTATTACAGTGGATGCAAACACTTTGTAAGAACAATGCTCCATTATGCTACCCTTCAACAGGCAAGGAGAAGACAAGAGTTGTCACTTCAGCCCTCACTGCAGGATCACCCAAACAGCATGTCCTCCAAAAACCCAAGCAACTGCAAAGTACAAACAGCTAAACCTAACTTCAACCCAGATATTACAAGCTTTTGTATCCACAACTGTTTACTGAACACAGTAGAAAATTCTTCTGGTATTTGGTGTTTTACTAATCGGGATTAAATGACATTTAATTTATTTCAGCATGACAGATTTTTATATTCTAAGATCCTATAAGGGCATTCCATTGATTCACCTTGACTACTGCCTTGCTAAATCTTGATTAGAACAATTGAAAACAGCTACCAGCTTACTAGAAGGAACCAAGGACAAGTCAGATGGGTCCTATAAGGCTAAATATGTATACACAGATCAAGTCAGAACCAGATGTGGGCTAAATTTTATATAGGAGATAATGAAGAAGTAGTATGTTTTCATGTTACCATGTCATCCACATTACCCATTATTTGAGGATTAAGCTGGGGATTTATCTACTAGCTAGAATTACGAAGTTTTAAGAATAGTTTCTATAATAAGAAAACTGTAACAGCTTTTCCAGATGAATACTGAACAGGAATTCGATCTTCTACAATCCTTCTGTTACAAACAACTCACTAACTGTTATGCTTACATATCATGAAATCATAAGACAAAGACTTTCAAAGTCAAGTATCCTGAAACTGATCATACCTTTCCCCTGCTGTGTCAACTGTGTTCAGTTCTGCAACATTGTACATCATAGATGGCTCTAAAGAAACCTTCTCCATAAACATAGGAGAGGTAGTGATATTCTGAATCTGGGCTTCCAGAAACACTTCATCTGTCTGAAAAAAGAAGTGCAAGTTCATGAAAATGTGATTAGTGTTATTACAAAGAGTATACAGTCCTATTGTTAAAGAAAAAAAAAGTCGCATGTTTAGTTCATGCCTGCAAATCAAATTAATTATGTAAGAAAAAAACCTTAAACCCAGTAACAACAGGAGCAAAAGTGTTAGTCAACAGGTATCTTGCCAAACAATGGATGTGGGATAATTTCACTATGTTCTAGCTATTGCTTATTTGTAATGCATCAATCAGGTTGCCACTTCCAAGACTTTCATCAACTCAATAGTAACTCAAGTTTTAATCCAAATTGTTTAAAAAATGAAAAATAGAATGAATGGTAAGGAATTGCAGTGCACAACAACATGCCATGCCAGATTACTAGTGCATCAAGCTGTATAAAAAAAATAAAATAAGTGTGTGTGTTTTTCTTTAACTGAAGTAAAATATATATGTATATGCTCTGAGATTTTATTATTATTATGGAACATTGGTGTGCTGTCTAGAGAAAAAAACAGCCTCCTCTCTCACTCAGCTGCATCATGCCAATGGTTACCAATATTATATGCATCCAACAATATAACTACCTTCAAAACAGCCTATAAGACATATCTGTTAAATGAAGCTAATGTCTGAAGATGTTGTATCAGAACCAATTCTAGTACATGAATGAAAGATACAGACTGCTAAACTTCTGAAGCCGAAAAAACATGAAAATAGAGGTGGTTTTGCCTCACTGCTTCTGTGGAATTGCAGACCAGTGAAGAAATTTTGCAGCTCTAACATTTCAGGATAGAATAATTACAGAATGCTTAGTCTATGAGAGATATGAGCCCTTGGAGAAGTGAAAAACAAAACCAAAGTAGTGCCAATTAAAAAAAGGAGGGAGAGGGGCGGGGAGAGTATACTAAATTTGTGCGTAAAAAAAGTTATACTCCAACTGCCTGAATCAATATGATCATTGTAGGTCCCTTCAACCGAAATATTCTATAAATTCAGTGTGAAGCAATGCAGATACTTATTTATGACAAATAAAAAGTGTTTTTATGGGGAAGGTGGAAGGAAGCTTACCGTTTCTTTTTAATCAGTGTAAATAAATTACTTTGTTATACAAATGGAGTCCTGTTTGTAAATTACAAAATAAAAGCAGGACAAAGCAGTCAAAACATTTTTAGTCTCAAAAAGCATGTTAGAAGGAGAAATACAGAATGGTACTGGAACTACTTGTTTTGCCTTATAAACATGTTAAACACAAACCAGACGATAGCATATACAGAGTAATAAAATCTGTGCAAGCTCCACAGGTTCCAACAGACTTCACACTTGCAGAAGGACCTGGAAATAACCGCAACTAAAACATGGCTCTCAGTAATCACTACTACTACCACCTGACTGTCACTTAAATTGGTACTGTTTATATCCCATAAATCCATTGCTCAAATTGTCCATTTACCCAAATTTTAGTTGTTTTTAATGCAGCAACCATAGGCAGAAATTTAGAAAAAGCTAATTTGAAAGGGCAAAGAAAAAAACAAGCAGCATAATGAAAAAGCAAGTTAGTTTTGTGTTATCCCTAGATCAGTTTAATATCATAAAAATATCCTTAAGTACTTCAGAAGAACGCAGTTTATTTTAATTCAAGGCACATCTTAAAGTGAAATAAAACTGCGGAAGAATCATATTAACTTATCAACTGTTACATGCAGTTAAAAGTTGGAAAGTGCAGTTCCGTCTAGCAAAAAGAAGGAAGAACATCCAACTGCTGCTCTCTCCTCAAACCCACTGTCTCCACCAACCAGACATAAAAAGTTCTGATAAGGGTTACACAAGCAATGCTGTACTAAAACCTACCTTTCTATGGGTCAAAGGCAGGAAAATTTTAGAAGGGATTAACTCCCATTTTCAAATAATGAATCTAGTCAAATTTTGGTAAGGTATTTTATACAATGACCCCCCACAAGCAAGAATCTGTAAGAAACAATTTTTGGTTTCAACAATGGGTATTAAAGAAAGAGCTAACCATTTAGATGATTAGCTGTACATATAAAGATAAGAAAACATCAGTTCATGATATGCAGAACAAACATTGCTTTTCCATTATGTTTTTAAAAGAACGTCAACAACAAGCACAGAGACAGATAGGCAATTAAAAAAGCATACATATTTATAAAAAATAAATAAAAATTACCACAGAACTGAGGTCACTCTAATGGGAAAATAAAAAAAGAACACATTAGAGAAATTAGGGTTAAATATTAAAGAAAAAGGAGGCTAACTTTCAAACAAAATGCATTTCTGCATTTTTTTGCACCATCTAAACAAGATAGCATTAGTAAGACAGAAACATAAATAAAAATGGATGCAAACAAAGATGACAACTACATTTCTAACAAGTTATAGCTAGTATGGTTACGGGGTTTACTAGCTTTGCTTCAGACCCAATCAAAAGTAGAGCCTAAAGCATGTAAGTCAGATAATATATGGTAGAACAAACTGACCAAAAAAAAAAGAGTTAGTTTTTGAGCAAGTTTAAAGTTTGTTCTGAATTTAAATCCATGAAATGGGTTGTATATGAAATGGAAGAATAGTCCTTGTCATTTTACAGATAATTTGAAGTATCCACATATATAAAGTCTCAAAATAAAAATAATGTGGTAATGTGTTCTAGCAAAGCGACAATATTGCAGTTTATAACAAAATCTAGCAAAACATAATCAGGAAAACCTCTTTCTAAAATATCCATAATTCAAAAACCTAACTGTAATTGCAAACTTTGTTTTCTTATGTGTCTGCATATTTGTCTCCCTATGCACGTTTGCACGAACAGAACCTTTTACAGTGCCTTTTACAAGGCACACCAAAGTCAGTGAGAGACTTTCTATAGACACAGGCAGGTAATTCAATCTCAGGACGGCAGCAGGTTAGGGTGACAGGGCATGCACAAATTTCAGTGATCAACTTGATTTGGATGCTACTGCAATATGAGCAACAAGCAAGGAAATTAAGGTTCAGCATCATTCCTTGGCTTAGAAAATTGAAAATATGGATTATAATTTCTGGTAGAAAATAATTTTAGTGACAGAGTTTATTAATAGATAGCATCATATCTGTAATATTAATGGTAACAGTTTAACTCGTTAGTCAAAGTTTAAAGACCTTTAGTTAACTAATAACTGACACATACTATTTTTTTTTCTTCCCCTGCTCCCAAGTGTAACAGTCTTTCTTAATATTTAGGATTAAGGTCTTGGTGCTTTGACAGCAATGTAGTATCACATACAACATCTAACCAAAGACTTATTTCTAGGTTTTTAAATTTTACTTGACTTTGTGGTCAGAATGCATAGCAGCACTTTATATACTTTCAGAAATGAAATGTGAATGGTTCTATAACAATTTGCAAGGCAAAAGAAAATTGCTTAGTTAATATAATGCAAAATCTTGAAATTTTTTTTTTCAACCAGTTGTATGGATACTATGGTAATGGGAGTTGCATAAATTCCTGAACAGGAAGAACAAAAGGCATCAAAGCAGCCTTTTAAAACCTTTACAGGTGGGGGTAAAAAAAACCCAAACCAAAACAAAACCAAAAAACCACAGATACCAAGTCAGACACCAAAGCTTCTTATAGATGTTTATCATGAGGCATTGGTGGCTAATTGAGGAAGGAAGTTTATTAAGCCTCTTAATGCCAGTCAGTAAAACAATTCTGTAAGAAAAGAATACTTTTTACCTACATCAATAATTTGGCCAGAGTTTACCTTAAAGAGGTTTTTATTTCCATTTGTTATGAAGTGTTTCAGCACAAAACAAAATTTACAGGTGTAGAAGAGAGAGACAGCAACATTTAATTTATCTGTCTCTCTCTGCCCTACCACATATTTACCGTCTGAAACAATAATATAATCTATGTATAGAATGGAGGTTTATTTTGTTCCCAGAGGAATTGCCTAGTTTCTTAGGGTTAGTTTTGTTCTTAAATAACAGCGGGAGATATTTCAAGATATTCTGATTTATGGATAGCACAAGTTCTATAAAGCACTTGACCAGTGGTATATGCTTACATATCTCACACCTGGTCAACCTAAGGATTGAAGCCTGTGGCCTAGACACATGTACGAAGATATTTTTAGCAAAATGTTTTTCTCTTTTACTCTGTACTATATTTAAGTTTTTTTTATGACCTATGCCTTGATTTGTGCTCCCTCTAAATAAATGACACGCTATATATTAAATATCTTATAATTTACATGCGATTCATTCACAGCAGAGAGAAAAATCTTTATGGAAAGTTTCCTGCACAACTCTGAACAAGACAGATCTTTACACCTGGAATCCTCATTTGTAGAGCACAAATTCTTATGTGATTTCTCCCTTCTGTCTTCTCTATTGATACTGTCAGAGGGAGAAAGAAATATACCTTTCACACCTCTATAGCCATAATCTTGCAGGATTAACTCAGGTGTGAATATGATAGAGATAAATAATTCGAACAGTAGATCTGAAGGCCCTCTGCTTTTCTAGATGCAAATTCACAGCACATATTTTGCTTAGTTAAGAACAAATGGGAGAGCAAAATATTTTCTACTTAGCTTAATACAAGTTATTTTTCAAATTACCAAAGTTCCATGTATTTTCTTCTCCTCTCACTGACACTTTGGCCTTTTTTCTTCCACTTACTATTCACTGCAACATAAAACACCTACAACTTCACTCTATCTTTCAAACTGTTTCAGACAAACTGTTAAAGAATGCTAATGAAGGTTTTCAACCAAATGACTATCAGTGTAATAGCTGACCGTATTTCAGGGGTTATGGAAAAAGTTTTATCCTCATAATGGAAGCTCTCAAAGTACTTTGCAAGTATCAGTCTGAACTTCATTAAAACAATACAGAATACAGTGCTCAAAATTAAGCTACTCGTTCACTATCACAAAGCAGTTAAGTGATGATGGAAACAAATGTCCTAACTTCCTATGTAATTAGGTATTGTGGAAGTTTATACCCTACAACAGATCTGTATAATACATATATGCAGAGGGAATGTCTACAAAGAAAAAGAATGCTGTATGTAACTTGTAAGAGTTTCCAGTACCTGTGTCCCCTTCAGTTAAAATTCTTCCCATAAATAGACAGATGCCTAAGTATGTTCAAATAAACATACAAGGCATATATAACATCATTTAGATTTGAAGCACAGTGTATACCTGCCACAAACCTAAAAATTAAATTATTGAACAGAAGGGACATATTTACATTTCAAAGTTTAAGTTTAAATGTAAATATGACCCCTCTGTTCAATTACTTAAATTTCCCCAGTCTGGTAAATTATTATCTGCTTTGTGAACAATTAATCTCCTTTACAGTCTAAATATACAAGTAATAACTAAAAGTCTTGGAGTTCATGGGAAAGCAGAAAATATGTAAATTTATCAGTCAATTGTATTAAGGTCCTGACATGTCTGCCTTAGTACCATCTCTTTCCTCCCTTCATCAAAAGTATGTCCATTTTTAAATTATATAAACCCACCACCTATTTTTTTCCCTTTAGAACTGATCATCTTTCTCAGAAATGGGTACTTAAGCAGCTCTCTGAATTTAATCTGACCACCTAATGTGAAGTAATAAACCCAGCACACCAAAACAAATCCAAATCCACACAGCTGTCACTTACCTCAGCATTGTAGAATTTGGTTTTCACATCTAGTGGTTTAAGAACCTGAATGAAATGGAAAAAAGACAGATTAACAGTTGGTTTCTTAGACAACTTCAGCACAAACTGTTGATAGGATCTTTTACTAAGTGTTATTTTTCTTCTTGATGTTACACAGAACAGGTGTAGAATGGGAAATAGCTAATCAGCTTAGCTAAAATGTCACAATTCAGAGTATATACTTGCTGATTCTTATTTGCACACTTGATTGCTTTGCTACTGAACAGTTTTCTCAGATTGAACACAAATACTTCTCCACCTAAGCACGTGCCTCTTACAAAACCAGACAAATCCAGTGCACTAAGTAAATCTATATCTTTAAAATAACATTATATCCATCTTGCATCCTGAAGTGGTCCGTTCTTGCTTTCAAGCGTGAGCAAGAACCTTTACAAGTATTCCAGTGTTCTGCAGCAAACAAGAGTTGCTTAGGGTTTCTTTAAAAATAAATGAAATAGAGAACTACTCATGAGATTAGCTTAAGCAATAAACTATTACAAGGCTTCACTTCCTTCTTGAAAATGCAACTGTTACAAAAAATAAAAAAGCTAATAAATAATTTTAATCACATGAGTTTAAAATAGGAAGAGAAAACAATTTAATGATATGAAAGGTGATAATAAAATGTTATTTCTTAAGTGCTTGAATTCTGTGCATAAAGCCACTGTGGTTAACACATTCAAAGATGAAATTGACATACACTGATGTAACTGAAAGAAATAATCTTCTATTATCCCTGTAAGCAAATAAATTTAAATTATCTTGCTGAAGATATTTATTTCCCTTTACATAGGGAAACTTTTTTTTTTTGTTTACATATAGATGTACTGCATCCTGAGAGACCTATGAAGTTCCAAGTTAGGAATGTTTTAGACCTGAAGGATTCAAAAGTAGTCTTCACAGAGATTCTTGCATTACAACAGGCATAATGTTCAAATATTTCAAGTAATCATAACTATCTCTAGTCCGAAAAAAGTCAAAATTTTAATTTAACTATGTGTCGGCTGAGTGGTTTTTTTTTTCTGCCAAATACTTTGCTTCAGTGTGCTTCTTATTAATTTCCCTAAATGATGACGTTTTCTGTCTCTTTCTGATAAATAAGTCTTTCAATTCATTCCAGTAAATTTCAAGTGGTATTCCAGTAAAAATAAAATAACTATTGTGAGGTTCGTAACCACCCCCCTCAAACCAAACACCAATCAAACTGTAGAAAGAATCATTCCTTCTCTATGTAAATATAATAGTGTTAATTACTCAGAGAAAGCTTTGGAACAAAGGCACTATTGATAAGTATTAAACTACATATAATGGCTGAAAAAGAAGCTGTTTTACAACCAATTGTAACACCAGTTCAACTTAAAAGATCCTAGAAAACATAACTGAAAAAAACTGAGAATCTGTGAAAGAAGATTTTTTGTCATTATAAAATAGCTGGTTGCACCTTGATCAGTAGCAGCCATCAATTACCATTGTAAAGACATTGTTCAGTTTTCTGTAATATTTCTTTTTGCCTGTTCTCAGATTTTCTAGCTGGTGTCTCCATGTTAAATGAGAGCCAAAATTGCTTAGTGAAGTGTTTTTCTCATAATGAATCAGAGACTATTTATAGAATGGTGTTAAAGTCTATATATACTTTCTGAGAAGCTCTTATGCCTCCTTCTTTGAAGGAAGAGCTTCAAATTGGATAGATAGCTGGGCTTAGCTATTTTGAAATTAAGTTGCCTGTGTTGGATACAGTTAAAAAGCATAGAAATTATATTATGCATGTAGACCCCTGAAAAACATGCGCAAATAAGTGTCCATATCAAATCTAAAGGAGACAAATAGGCACCTTGCACAAGGCTCTGGCAAGAACAAGGGTAGGGAAGGGAGAGAAGATGAGAACTGAGAGCCTGCAGATGCATACATTAGCAATCAGAGAAAGCCTGGAGGGTACAGAGGGACAGAATATTTATTGAACTTCTGGGAGACAAAGAATGAAGAAAATGAAAGGGAAACAGTTTCACAAAGAGAGCAAGATAAAACATGCAATGATGAGAATCAGCTGCAATATAGATGAAAAAACACTGCAGAGCTTCTGGGTTCAGAGGAGAGTGTAACATGAAAATTGATATGGAATGATTTTCCCTAGGATTGTCTGGAAATACCTTTGACTAATCTATACCTGCCATTTCATGACACACAAGTACTGAACGTACTTGAGCTTTGTAGCTCATGGCAATTTAGCCTTCTAAGGACAAATGCTTTTTCCTGAATTATCTAGATAGAACACTAGAAAAGAGCAAAACGAAATCACCTGCAACTTCCAAAAGATACAGGTCTCAGTTATATAATGCACCTATATCACCAGACACTGTGAGAGTATCTAAAAATGTATTTCGTAAATCATGTTGCCTAATTCTTCATTATATGGGGAAGAGTCCACAATCATCCATGTCTCAGCATATTTCTCTAAAAAATAAACATCCATTAAATACACAGCTAAAACAGACTCTTTCCTGCCAGAACCAGTCCACAGATAACAGTAATTTCCTGCTTTCCTCAGTTACTCTAATCTCAAATCTTGAGATACGTGTGTTGGAACAAAAGGTTTCAACTGTATCAATGACTTCTGTGGATATTAGTCAGATATAGCACATTAGAATTCTTCGCTTAGTTTCCTTTAAACCACTAAGTTACAATTTAAAAAAGGTTACACACACTAAAGGAAAAATGAGAATTTTACAATCTAAACTCAAAGGTTAGATGTGTTGAAGTCAGAATGAACAATACTTGTTCTGTTTAAAAATAATCATAAAGCTGGCTGCTATAAAAAGGTTTTTTTAAGATTACCTTTTTCATTCTCAACAAATGAATAAAAATAGTAAGATGCAATATTTATTATTTCTGAAATGTTTAACTGCATGGTAATTAGAAACCATGAGTTCCTGTAAAGTTTGAAGCAACAGTTTCCACTGGTTCACTTTTAAAAGTCAAACATTATTAGTATGTAAAAGTATGCTTCTGAAATATCAAATGTTTTAAGATTTCTTGTCCAGATTCACCCACTTATTAAAAGTAGAGTAGAACTTAGCGAAATACCTGAAATTTGAAGAACTTTCTGAAGTACATCTTCTCTCCTGTCTGCGTAGTGTAACTTACTGCACAAACTAAGCTGAAAGAAACAATTTTTAAAAAAAATAATTTTGAATTATTTTAAATTTGTGCCTAATGTCAAAGCAGCAACAGAACAGCATGCATGTGCTGCAGTTTCATTTAAGCTCATTTAGTCATAGAAAAATTTAAAAACTCACATGTGTGTTCCTATCTCCTTTACTTCATGATGGATCACATCATCAATGCAACAGTCAGGTTTAAGTTCTGCCACTGCAGCACTAGAAGCCGAAAGGTTCAAGCGCTGAGAACTTGTCTGAAGATCAGCCTAGGGACAGAAAAACAAAGCATTGGTTACCACCACAGCTGCTTAAAGCAATCTAAAGAAAAATAACTTAGATTATAAAGTACTAGGTTTCACTGAGCATTTTGTACCCTACATGCTTTTGTACATATAACTAAGATATGTTAAGATATCAAAAGCTAAAGGCAAGCTCTCAAATCTATATAAATTGTCCAATCCTTTAACATGCAGCTTATAAGATCTCTATTTACTTTTTACATTGAGTTTCACAAGGACTTCTGGAATTTCTATTCTCAATGTATTTTTTGTTCAGAAGAAAATGCAAAGAACTGATGCACTAGAAAACAACTAATTTGAAATACGAGCAAAATACAAGCCAGTGCTTGCTTTACAGAGGCTTGCTTTGATGACCTCATTGAAATTACAAGTAAGTGAATATAATTCAAATTTTTTCACTGTGGAAGTTCTGCTACACCAATTCTCCAGAAAAGATTTATAACATATCAGGTTTTTTTAAACAATCATCATTTTAAATTTTAAAGATTTCTATCATAATTTCCATTTTTATGTCTTAATTTTCAAGTATCTTTTCTAGATTGGAAAAAGTGACAGCTATTTCCTACAAGTCTAAACATACAAGATATTGTCAGAAAACACACTCAACATATTTTATCTTTTACAAATCCAGTAAGCAGATTTATCTTAGAAATTCACCTACAGTTGCAAATTTCTTTACAGCCTTGAATACCTATTACATTCAGAGTCAGACTAATGTAACTGGAAAATGTTTCTCCCAGAAATATATTTCTATGTTAAAAAAACACAAAAGTTTAGTAACAGTTATTTAAAAAAAAGATACAGATCATTTCACTGAAACTCCTTTAAACTGTAATTAAAATACATATACACACACATGCGCACACCATGACCTTGCATGCTACAGTTACAATAATTCATTCTTACCCAAAATTTTGAGGCAAAGTCAGCATTTCTCCTAGCATCAAAGTTTCTGCTCCCTTTACAGTAGAAGGATCATCTTTCATGAGCTGGTTAAATAGATTACCTGTAGAAATATCAAATTGCTAGTACCTAAATATTTGCTAAGTCTAAAACTTTGTCTACATTTAAGTTATGACACTTACTCACTTATTTAGATGTCATTTATTTTGCACATACTTATTTTAGAACCAACTTGTTTAGGGATGAAATACTTATCTATAGGCCTGCTTATAAATTATAAATTATTTCCAGGCACTTGTGCCCAATAAATCATTCAGGATATATACTGAAGGGCACAATACCAAAGGCATTGCTCAAATTAACATTAAACTTGAAGGGAAATTCTGTCTGTGTAAAGCACATTACATAACAAAACTAACCAACCCCTGCTTGCTTTGTATTTCCACACTATTTTTTCTTGAATCTTTCATTTGCATCTTTCTTATACTTGACTTCTAGACTGCAACTATTACTGTGGGACAACCCAGGGATTTCCAATTTTTGACTGTACACGAAGTGTAACACAATTCAAAAGCAGTGATTCCTGAAAAATATTTTTCCATAGAGTATTTACGTGTTGGTTCCAAATACCAGGGCATTTTCTCCTGATAAAGGAGGTAGTAATGCCAAACTTTCTACAATTACACATTTTCGTCTCACAACTGCCTTCCTTCTCGTGTGTTAATTGCTCAGACTTTGAGGTCACTTGTTTGCAATATCATCACCAAGCTTTCGATGCTGCAGGTGAAAAGCTGTAGAGTGCACCTTGGTGTTTTCCTATAGCCACTACCAAATATGAAATATATTGCTGTTTCAGATTTGTCTATGGGAGGTCATAAGATTCCTCTAACATCTAAGGCTCAGATGCTTACATTGCTTAAACCTGGTAAATACATACATAATAATCAGTTAGTAGAAAAACATACCTGGCAAATCTCTTTCTTCACAAGTTACCGGAATATTAGTGAATAAAGTAGGTTTGGTTAGCCTCATGACTGTAAAAATCAGAAAATAAACAATAGGTCAATGAAATAAGTAATTTTTATTTTTTAAAAAGTACAATTTTGTCTTGCTCTCCTTCCACCAAAAAAAAGCCCACAACCACCAAATCTTAACCTGAAAAAGGGTAATACTTGCTTTATTCCTCTGGTGCACAAACATCTACTGCTTTCAATCTTATGAGCTAAAGGTCTTATACCTATTACAGCTTCGTGGACTTTAGGAGAAGTGTACCAGTTTCATTTTTTTGTGGACTTTTCTAGGCTAAGTGCCTGTTCTGTGATCCTAGTTACTCTAGAATGGGACACGATGACTAGTACAGACCCTTTCAGTCAAACTCCAGGCTAAAAGAAATTGCTTTTACACCCTAATCACCAAAACATACACAATATAGAATTACAAGTCTAAAAGCCTACATTATTTATAAAACTGCTTCTTCTTTTAGTCACAAACTTCAAAGTCAAACCAGGAAAACTATCACAAAAACCTCAGGAGCACACTTTAAAAAAACCATTTTATCAATACTGACAAAATCAAAATCATTGACATCTTGCTATTAAAAAACCTCTACTTCAAGAAAGTGGTATTTTCAAAGGCTATTTTAACTCAGAATACTCAAAAATACATTTTTATTTGTAATACACATTTAAGATGTTGCGTCTTAAAATAATTCCCCTGTATTCATATAAACCAAGGCCCTAATCTCATAGCTTCTCACGAAAGCATTCACATGAAATCAAGCTGAACATTTGTAACCCTGGTTGTTGATCTGAATATGTAAAAATCACTGCTTTGTTTTTCTCCAAAACTTAACAAACATAAAACCACATAATTTCTGCAAACTAAAACTAAAAGACAAAATAAAAGGATTTTTCTTGACTGTAACAAGTTAATCAATATCCTTGCACTGACACATGTACTTTCATACATCTTACATATCCAGTCAGCATTCACTACTTCCAGATGTGTAAAACATTCAATTTTTTCAACATACATTTGGATGTAGTGGGCAGTATTGGTTCACAAGAACCAATACAGCAGACCTATACAAGTTAGCGTCGACACAAACAAATCTCAGTTTTCACATTAGAAAGTCCATACATTCTCTTTGTTATGGTGAAAAGTTGAAAAACATGACCTCTGAAGGCTTAGAATCACAAGGTAAATAAAGAGCCCCAAAATATACAAAACAGAGGAGATGGAGAACCAGATTCAATGCTGAAAATGAAAAAGATAAGTACTGAATTATACAAAGGATCACAGAATAGTTGAGGTTGGAAGGGACCTCTGGAGATCCTCCAGTCCAGCCCTCCCACTCAAGCAGGATTATCTAGAGCACATTGCACAGAATTACATCCAGATAGGTTTACGAATATCTCCAGAGAAGGAGACTCCACAACCTCTCTGGGCAGCCTGTTCCAGTGCTCTGTCACCCTCACCGTAAAGTAGTTTCTCCTCATAATCAGATGGAACTTCCTGTATTTCAGTTTGTGCTTGTTGCCCCTTGTCCTGTCACTGGGCCCCATGGAAAATAGTCTGGCTCCATCCTCTTAGATATTTGTATACATTGATAAGATCTCTCAGTCTTCTCCAGACTAAACAGGCCCAGTCTCTCAGCCTTTCCTCATAAGAGAGATGCTCCAGTCCCCTACTCATCTTTGTACCCCTCCGCTGGACTCTCTCCAGTAGTGCCATGTCTCTCTTCTACTGAGGAGCCCAGAATTGGGAACAGTACTCCAAATGTGACCTCACCAGAGCTGAGCACAGAGGGAAGATCACCTCCCTTGACCTGCTGGCAACACTCTTCTTAATGCAGCCTAGGATACCATTGGCCCTCTTGGCCACAAGGGCACACATTGCTGGCTCACAGTTAACTTGTTGTCCACCAGGACTCCTAGGTCCTTCTCTGCCGAGCTGCTTTGCAGAAGGCCAACTCCCAATCTGTACTGGTGCATAGGGTTATTCCTCCCTAGGTGCAAGATGCTGTGCTTGCCTTTGTTGAACTACATGAGATTCCTCTCCACCCAACCCTCCAACCTGTCCAGGTCTCTCTCAATTGCAACACAGCCTTCTGGCGTGTCAGCCGCTCACAGTTTTGTATCATCAGCAAACTTCCTGAGGGTGCACTCTGTCTCTTCATCCAGGTCACTGATGAATAAATTGAACAATATTGGACCCAGTATTGATCCCTGGGGGACGCCACTAGCTACAGGCCTCCAACTAGACTCTGTACCACTGATAACAACTCCCTGAACTCTACCGTTCAACCAGTTCTCAACCCACGTCACCATCTACTCATTAAACCCGCAGTGCCTGTTATCTGTGAGGATACTACAGGCATCAGTGTCGAAAGCCTTGCTAAAGTCAAGGTACACAACATCCACATCCACTGCTCTCCCCTCATCTACCCAGCCAGCCCTTCCGTCACAGAATGCTATCAGATTAGTTAAGCATGATTTCCCCTTGGTAAATCTATGCTGACTACTCCCAATCACCTTTGTTTCCTCCACATGCTTAGAGATGGCATCCAGGATGAGCTGTTCCATCACCTTTCCAGGGATGTAGATGAGGCTAACAGGCCTGTAGTTTCCTGGGTCCTCCTTCTGGCCCTTTTTGAAGACTGGAGTGACACTGGCTTTCTTCCAGTCCTCAGGCACCTCTCCTGTTCTCCATGACGTCTTAAAGATGATGGAGAATGGCCTAGCTATAACACGGGCCAGCTCCCTCAGCACTCATGGGCGCATCCGATCGGGGCCCATGATTTCTCGTCGTTTGACTAAACAATCTCTAATGCACATGAACTAAGCATTTCTGAACAGTTCAGAAATCAAAGTCTGGATTTCTGCTTGTACATCAGTGCTACTCAATGCTGCAATAATTGTGTAGAGAAACCGAAGGTGGTGTTCATTTTTTATTTCATAAGTATTACCTAGACGATGTGTTCACAGCTGGCAGTGCCACATGTCATTAGTAGTATACAAGCCAACCCAAAGCAACAGAAAGCTGACAGCTACCACTGAACAGTGATACTAACCTCTGCTCCTGTTTAGTAAGATGTTTGTTTAGCTCTTTTGTTGGCATCTTAAATAAATATAGTGGGACGGTATTATTAGTGGTTATCTAATTTTATTCAGATCTACAGTAAGCACATATAAACTCATACTTGCTGACTGTGTCTAAAGGAATAGTTACATATCAAGTTTAGTCACATTTAAGTCAGTAAATAAATAAACAGATCATGGAATGAAGTTAAAACACACAAAACAAAAAGATATGTAGATGAATATATTTAATAGGACTACTAAATTAGTATCTTTGCTGGACAACTTCTCATGTCTTTTCTTCTAAGATCCCAGACAAAAAATACAACATTAAATAAAACTCAAATTACACTTCATTCTACTCCATTATACCTTTAAAAATGCTGACGCACAAAGATGCTTCGTTACTATTAGTGCTAAGATCAAAAAACTAATTTCAGTGAAATAACTTGACCATATAAGCTTTAAAACAGTAATGACCCTCAGTTACTCTAGAAAGCATTTTACATCAATTTTGCTGAGTGGTAATATTAAATGTCACCAACACCCCAAATATCAATATAAGATTCCCTTAACGTTCAAAGTTTAGAAATACATGTCAATGATCCAAACTGAGCAATAGTATCAATTTTAAACTGCAAAAATATATGTAATACCTGCAATACAATTTTATTATTCCAACATGAGGATATTGTCAAAAGAAAAAACTAAGTAAAAGTCCAAGGGGATTTTATTTAGTTTTACATAGAGTGATTGCCATTATGCTTATATGCATTTTATTTGATCGGTGTTAATGATAATCTAACAATCTACAAATATCATTCACTTATTTTCCCCCTTTTCCAGGTTATTATTTGGAGTTAGCAGGGTTGCGTAAGAGAAATATATACCCTTGCAGTCATATCGATCCCAGTTTAACTGCTCTACTGACCATCCAAACATTGCACTGAGCAGGGACAGCATGACCTTGAAACACTTTATTCTTTCAAGTGACAAAGTCATGCTGAACTCAGCCTTTTATCACCATAAAATGCGCTCAAACATTGAGAGATCTTTACCTTCTATTACGACAAAAAACAGAGGTTTACATATAGAAGTCTGATTTCTTAATTTCCTGAACTGGAAGTTCCTGCTTTCTTGTTCCCCTATATAATTAGAGACAAAATAC
>WKFP01014878.1:64827-79384 GCA_011057875.1 Pterocles orientalis | reverse complement strand
TACTTTTCAGCACACAACTTTCACTGAAACTTTCAATGGTATTTCTGGAAAAATATGGATAACTTTACTAACACAGTGTATACATGCAACAGAGTGTAAGTCTGTATTTCATGCAAGGGATATGCCTTCATTAAAAAAAACAACAAAACAACACACTACTTTCAGGAAATAATCAGATCTTGAAAGTCTCAATGTCAAAAATAATTACAGATCTTTATAGCGATTATAACAACTCAGAAATATTTATCCTTCTCCTAATTTCAAAGAAGCACAGTAAGGATGTACTTTGCTTGATTGAAAGCATAAATTTTATTATCCGACACAGCTTGCCACAATAGTCTGAAACTTCTGCTTTATTTTTTTTCCTTGAGATCACCAAGGTAGAGAAAAGCTACAAAAATGCAGTACTAACTCAAACAGAAACTTACTAATCTTAACAGAACCATTGAGAAGCCTCCTGGCAAAACACAAAAAAATACATTATTACAGTTTAAAAACTGTTGCAAAGTAGTATGAAGTAGTTAACAATAATAGCTCATTAATTCATCAGTTTTTTCTAAAGTTTTTATCTTCCCAGCTGCTTAAAAACTCTAGTACTTCAGACAGCAATTTTATTATGAAACTCTGTCTTACAATTATAAACTAAATATAATTCCAAATTTATGTACAAGCAAATTCATCTTATCAGTAAGGCTTAACTTTTCCCTAAGAATATTTCTAACATATTCACAGTACAATATATCACAGAAAATCCATATCTGTCCCACAGATCTTTGGATAGTAGCATTGCAAGATGGCAATTCATTCTGCTTGATGAGTCTATTCAGTTTTATCCAGATGTCCTCCAAATTCTGATTATTACAAATAGACTGTTCAATTGTCCACTTTGCTCTATAAAATGCATGCAGTTTTAGTCTTTCCAAATTATTTTGCAGTTCTTCAGATAAAGGAAGAATCTTCTCTTTAAGCTTAGGGCTAGGGAGAGAGATACTCCAAGACCTTTTCAATTTTTGTTTTCCATTAGGTGGTGGCTCTTCTTGATTCTCCAGGTTAATTGGTCTGTGAGCAGTTTGTGTTTGGATTGAAGTGTGCTCATGCTTCATGTTAGACTGAAACTCAAGGAGATTTTTTGTGCAGTCATATTCAGGAGATCCAGTAACATATTCTGCAGGTGTAGAAAGCTGTTTCAATTTTTCTGCTTCCTCACAAGAAATAACAGGTGGCTGTTTTTTTGGTTTGAAGGGGAGTTTGTATAAATCATTTGGAAACCAGGGTGTAAATCTTGGTAACTGACGAATGGGAAATTCCTTCACTGCTGCTTCTGCAAATTTCTGCAGTTTTATTAGATCTCTCTGATGTGGTCGATAATGCAAGACCACTTCCATGCTTGTACAGGAGCAATCCACTTATTCTTAAGAAAAGGAACAGTCTCTTGATAAGGATTTTAAAATCTAGACTGAAACATCTTATTTACAAGAATTTCCTTGCCCCGTGCTGCAAAGATCAGTAGAAAACAGGACCTAAAGCGGAAGTATTATAAAAAAATAAGATACTACCGTATTAAGAAAAACATTGCTAGGGTATTTTACAAAAAAAGCAAAAAGTAATAAAATAAGCTAGCTATAAATCAGAACACTCTATTGTACCCAGGCTGAACATTAGCAACTGTATTCCACCATTACCAGTGTAACTTCAGTACGCTGAACATTACCCATATGCACGCAGTTTACTCAACACTGTCCCTCCCAAAAGTATTTTTTTACTGTCACCATTTCATACTTGCCATCCATTGTTATTCCTGCTATATTGTTGCGATGCATATTAAAAGACATATGATTACTACTGCTTATTTTCTAAAATTTACCAGACAAATGTATTTTTTAAAAGTGTTTTCCTCCTACAGGTCAACATTTCAAGCCAAAGCATATAAAGCAACTAGAAAACACGTGTGTTACAAAAACCCATCCTGAAACAGTATTGACTGATATAGCAGCTTTTACAATCACAGGCTAAAAGGGAAGTGCTATAGGCAAATTAAAGTTGTCTGCTTCCATTTCATATCAGAACTACACATTTAGTTTTAGTCTCAGAAGTTCAGAGCAATATATGCAGCCATCCTTTTAGTCCTTAAGGACTTGATAATTCCTTAATTTATTAGGCTCTCAGAATAAATAACGGACTCATTAAGTCCTTAAAGACTTTATACTTTCATATATCATTGCTTTATTTCATACAAAGATTAAATTAAATGCAAGGTGGGGAAAAAAATAACTACAAATACAAAACATAACATAACATACACTCTCTTGCTCTCCTGTATTTCCCTCCTAACAAGTTTGCTCACGTTTCAGGCTCCCTGCCAGAGACCAGCAACACCTTTAAGGTCCCTTCCAACCCTAAACATTCTATGATTAAAACCAGTAAAATCTAGAAATGTTTAATCATTATACTATCAATATTTTGTTTAGAATATTCAAAATGCAAAGAAACACTGATAATCTTTCTCACTTCTTCTGCAAAATCTACAGCCTGGACACTGCACCACGTTCGATACAAGCCCAAGGATTCTATATTGTTTTTTTACAAAAGCAAAATGATCCATCATAAAACTTTTTGCTTTGAATTAATTACTATAAAAATGTAATTCTAATGTCAGCTGATGATACTTCATGTTCTCAGGCTTTTATCTTTGTGCGTGTGTACATATAAGAAAAAGGGCTTGTCAATGTTTGAATTAAGGTTAACAGATTTTACCGTGACATGCAGCCACTATTAAAAACTCTCTCCAGGAGTGTTATAAAACTAGTAAATGGACGGAAGATGAGCTCTGAAATCATCTACACATCTGGACTACTTTATCCATCTGAGCAGCCGCACTGGTTTAGACTGCTTCCAGAACTGACATTTTAACCAACAAGTTTTTACTCCTACTAGACTAGCAACATTTATCCTATAAACAACCACAGCTGGAAAAAAATAGTGTAAATATTACATCTGCTGACTGAAATAAGGTGAAAAGAGATTTCAGGCTTTTCAGTGTTTCTATCACTGATTTACTAGTATCCAATGCCAGCAGAAACGATCAAATTATTTACAGGGCTCTCTTGATTTCTGTATTAATTCTGCAAAGTACGGAAGAGACATCCACATTTTTTATTTTAACTATTCGTCATTTCTGACTCGGGGACGTAAACCCAGTAGTTGTGCATTAAGCATAAGGTAAAAGCGGCAAAAACCATTAAAAACGAGGGGAAAAAAAGGAAAACAAAAACCAAACAAAATAGCAGGGAATTGGAAAGGAAATTAAAAAAATATATATATTTTCCTGAAACTGCCGAAAGCCTTGTGCAAAATGCAAACACATCGAACAACGGCCTCGAGAGGCCCACTGGGCAAAGTGCGCACCCGCGTGCAGGGCCCGCTGCCCCTCAGAAGGGCTCGCCCCCCCCCCCCCCCCCCCCCCCCAGCCCCCTTTCACCCTCGGGCACCAGGACCTGGGCGCTCCTGCCGGGCCGCTCCCCCTACTCCACCTTCTTCTAAAGGCAGAGGGAAGAACCGGCCTCGCCTCCGGCGCGGACACGGTGTTTCCCGCCCGGTTCGCAACCTAGCGCCCCGCCTCTCCCCCGGACCCGGCCCGCCTCGCCCCTGCGGCCCGACCCCACGGCAGGGAAAGGGGCGAGGGCAGCGCCGGGCGACGGCGGGGGGGGGCCGGCCGGCCGCACTATGGGTACCTTTCAGAGCCAGCAAGTGCTCCTGCTTGGGCTGGTTAACGTCCATGATGGCGCCAGCTTTCACCCTGACGGGAGGGCAGACGGACCAAACCGCTGCCGGTAGAGGGAGCGCCGGGCCGAGAGAAGGAGGACGGACCCGTGCGCACAGCCCAGGCGCGGTGAATACCGCCGAGCGTGGAAACTGCGATCCCAGGATGCACGTCGTCAACGGCACTGCATCCGCACTGCGCGGAACTACAGCCCCCACCGCGCACCGCCTCCTGCTCCGACAGGGGCGGGCAAGTGCCCCGGAAACGTTCTGAGGGGACCGCCGCCGCCTCCTCCCTCTTACGCTGGGATGGACATTCCTCCGGCAACCGCAGGGGCCGCTGTGCTGCGCGGCACGATAGGAACCGTAGTTCTGCGACGCGAATCAAAGGTGGTAGGCACAGGCCATGCCAGTGCGGCCGCGCGGCGCGCATGCGCCTTATGGGGCGGTGCTGGGGTGGGGCGGCTGCCGACCTCGGATACTTCCTGCCGCCCGCGGCTCTGCTCCGCCCTCCCCAAAATGGCAGCCCTCGGTGTAAACAAGGTCGGGGCAGGTACTGGGCTGGACGCGAGTCGGGGGTTGGGCAGCAGCGGCCGCGGTCCAGCTGGCGCCGCAGTGAAGGTAAGACGGGCTGCTTGGCCCTTCGCTCTGTCCGGCTTGGCCGCGCCCCGCGGCCGGGAAGCCTATGGCGGCCGAGATTGCGCTGTTAATGCTGCCCCAGCGCGAGGAAGGTGGGTGCGGGAGTGAGGGGTCTCCGGTACAGAAGAGGTCCCCGGAGGCGGTGGGGTTTGGGCCGGGAGGCCGGTTCGGAGGCTTTTTCCCTGCCTCGGCCGCCCAGAGCCGCGGTGCCACGGGGTACCTCGGAGAGGGCGGCGCGGCGGGAGGGGGCTGTGGGGGAAAGGGGGACTGCCTAGAAATAGGAGGCTGTCATGGAGGAAGCGCAACGTCTGGGCTCCCTAGGCTGGCTAGCTGACGCTATTGTCCTATGGATTGTAGGTTGCTTCCCCCAACCCCAATGACAGTCAGTTTTGCTTTTTATTAGTGGTTTAAGACGTGCCGGTCGTCTGTTGTTTGTTCCTGTTACCTCGGTGCTTTGTTTGTTCCTGTTACCTCGGTGCTGTGTTTGTAGCTTCGTAAATGGCTAGCTTGGTATGACTGACCTGTTTGTGTGCACCAGCAATGAATGGGAGCTTTCTCCACTGGCTGCCATTCTGCTTTGGCAGGGTCTTACCCTCCATTTCCTTTTTCTGCAAGGATGTTTCTGCTTACTTTGTTGTGCTGCTTGAGCAGGGGGCTTTTCTTGTGACAGTCCGTTCAATGAAGTGGGCAAGAACTAGGTGTAATCAGGTTGGATGCTGAAGAGTTAAAATGTTCTGTTCATGACTGCTTTCTTAAATATCATTTGTATGATCATTACTTGTGTGTGCAAAACAAAATTAATGACTTGGCCTATCTGCTGTGATTGCAGGAGCTCCTGTAAAATAAACTGTGTCATATAACTTACTGTATGATGTTTTGCTTTTTTTATCAGCTCAAAACAAAATATGGTATATTTTTAAATTATAGGTTCTTGAGTGTGGCGTCTGTGAAGATGTATTTTCTTTGCAAGGTGACAAAGTTCCGCGGCTGCTTTTGTGTGGCCATACTGTCTGCCATGACTGTCTTACCCGGCTTCCCCTACATGGCAGAGCAGTTCGTTGTCCTTTTGATCGACAAGTTACTGAACTAGGTAAGAAAATTCCAAGTCTAGAGTTCTTAAAACCTGTCAGCCAAGCATGTATAGTAGATACTGCTAGATGCAGATTCTTCATCCTCCACTTAGTGGTAGTATTTCCACTGAATGTGCAGAGTTCCTTTTTTTTCAGAGAAGCTCGTAGCAGTGTTAAGCAGTAATAAAATAGATGTCTTAAGAAAAAAAAAATGAAACCATGGAGATAAATAGGTAGTTTCTTTGACAAACAGATTTGTCCATATTCATTAGGAAGTGATATAAAGGGAAGTATCAGTGATAACAAATCTGGCTTTTAAAATATAAGGTAATTCTGTATATATAGTGGCAGGCTATCAACAGGAGTTCTCCTACCATAGGAGTGTCTGAAGACAGTATTTGAAAGGATAAGATGGAGCTTTGTTCCGACAGAGAAAGTTTACTTCATGCTAAAGATAGCACATGCTTATAATTCCTTCAGAATAGGAATTGCCTGTTCAACATTGGGATACAGAGAAAGATGAGTTTTCAGAAAAATTTGTACCACGAACTTCTTGAGAGAACTATCGCCAGCAGTTTGGAGTAGCACAGAGGAAGATAGCTGTTGGAAGGAGCAGAATCCTCAGAGAAGGAGATCTCTAATCTAGTATCACAGAATGTTAGAGATTGGAAGGGACCTCGAAGGATCATCCAGTTCAATTCCCCTGCCGGAGCAGGAACACCTAGATCAGATCACACAGGAACGCATCCAGGCAGGGTTTGAATGTCTACAGAGGAGACTCCACAACCTCTCTGGGCAGCCTGTTCCAGTGCTCTGTCACCCTCACCATAAAGAAGTTTTTTCCCATATTCAAGTGGAATCTCCTATTTTCCAGCTTGAACCCATTGCCCCTTGTCCTGTCACTGGAAGTAACAGAGAAGAGCCTGGCTCCATCCTCCTGACACTCACCCTTTAAATAATTATAGACATTAATTAGGTCACCCCTCAGTCTCCTCTTTTCCAAGCTGAAGAGGCCCAGCTCCCTCAGCCTTTCCTCAGCAGGGAGATGCTCCATTCCCTTCATCATCTTTGTGGCTCTGCGCTGGACTCTCTCCAGCAGTTCCCTGTCCCTCTTGAACTGAGGGGACCAGAACTGAACACAATATTCCAGATGCGGTCTCACCAGGGCAGAGTAGAGGAGGAGGAGAACCTGTCTTGACCTACTGACCACCCCCCGTCTGATACACCCCAGGATGCCATTGGCCGCCTTGGCCACCAGGGCACAGTGCTGGCTCATGGTCGTCCTGCTGTCCACCAGGACCCCCAGGTCCCTCTCACCTACACTACTCTCCAACAGGTCAGTACCCAACTTATACTGGAACCTGGTGTTGTTCTTGCCCAGGTGCAAGATTCTACACTTGCTCTTGTTAAATTGCATGAAATTTTTCCCCACCCAAATCTCCAGCCTGTCTAGGTCTTGCTGGATGGAAGCACAGCCTTCTGGCGTGTCAGCAACTCCTCCCAGTTTCGTATCATCAGCAAACTTGCTGAGGGTGCACTCTACTCCCTCATCCGAGTCGTTGATGAATATATTGAATAGCACTGGTCCCAATACTGAACCCTGGGGGACTCCACTAGATACAGGCCTCCAACGAGACTCCATCCCATTCACCACAACTCTCTGGCTTCTTTTCTCCCCCATTTCCCACAACTTACCAAAGATGATGGAGAGTGGTCTAGCAATGACTTCCGCCATGTCCCTCAGCACCCGCGGGTGCATCCCATCAGGGCCCATGGATTTATGGGTGTCCAGATTTCTTAACCGCTCCTAAACCCAGTCTTCATCTACCAGAGCAAACTCCTCCTTTGTTCTGACTTCCTCTGGGGCTTCAGGGATACGGGGCTCCTCAGGACAGCCTCTGGCAGTATAGACAGAGATAAAGAAGGCATTCAGTGACTCTGCCTTCTCTGTGTCTTCTGTCACCAGAGCACCCACCTCATTGATCAGTGGGCCTGCATTGCCTCTGGTGTTAGCCTTATCTGCAATGTATTTGAAGGAGCCCTTCCTATTATCCTTGACCCCTCTGGCAAGGTTTAATTCTAAGGAGGCCTTAGCTTTCCTGGTTGCCTCCCTACACTCTCTGACAACATTCTTATATTCCTCCCAAGTGGCCAGCCCTTCCTTCCATGATCTATAGACCCTCCTTTTACACTTGAGTTTGCCCAGCAGATCCCTGTTTAACCATGTAGGTCTCCTGGCACCCTTCCTTGACTTCCTACCCGTTGGGATGCACCGATCTTAAGCTTGGAAGAAGCACTCTTTGAACGCTAACCAACTATCTTGGGCCCCTTTACCTTCAAGTTCCCTGTCCCACGGGATTTCCCCTAGCAATTGCTTGAAAAGGCTGAAGTTGGCCCTACTGAAGTCCGGCGTTGCTATTCTGCTCTGTATTCTGTTGCAGCCACATGAGATCATGAACTCCACCACCTCATGGTCACTGCTGCCAAGGCTGCCCTCAACCTTCACCTCTTCAACCAGACCCTCCTTGTTCGTGAGAATAAGATCTAGCCGCACTCCTTTCCCAGTCAGCTCATCTGCCATGTCTATCAGGAAGTTATCGTCAATGCACTGGAGAAACCTCCTGGACTGCGGATGGCTGGCTGAGTAGGCCTTCCAGCAAATATCAGGGTAGTTAAAATCACCCACAATAACCAGGGCCTGTGACTGCGAGGCTGCTACCAGCTGCCTGTAGAAGGCTTCGTCGACTTCCTCGTCCTGATCCGGTGGCCTGTAATAGACACCCACGACAGTATCACCCATGCCAGCCTGTCCCTTAATTCTCACCCACAGACTCTCAACTCGCTCGTCACCCACCCCTGGACAGTACTCAATACACTGTCGTTGTTCTCTCAGGAAAGAGCAACTCCCCCCCCCCGCCTTGCTGGCCTGTCTTTCCTGAGAAGGGTACAGCCACCCATGGCTACATTCCAGTCATGTGAGCTGTCCCACCATGTCTCTGTAATTGCCACCAGGTCACAATCTCCTGACCGAACACGGATTTCTAACTCCTCCTGCTTATTCCCCATGCTGCACGCATTTGTGTACAGGCATTTCAGGGAGCGAGCTGAGCGCGCCGATTTCACCCTAGGAGGGTGGGAGGAACTCCGGTCTTTATCAATACTAGAGCGTAGTCCATTAAAGAAATGTTTAAATATCACATTTACTTGTGTGCAGTAAGAGAATCTTTTAGATTGTAGACAAAACTGGGAGGAATATTAAGGCACCCTGTGGGATGCTTTAATAGAAATAGGAGTCAGGAGAAGAAATACCAGTCTTATATGAAAGAGGAGTTTGTCTTCTGGGGGCAGTGAGGTGGTAAGTATGAACAATATGAATGATTTCCAGTTTAGAAGATGCGGTTCAAAGAGTCACAATTTGTTTAGCTTCTTATCTATGACTGTACAGCTTCACAAAATTTCTTAAAGTATGCTTTTGACAGGGAGAATGTTAGAGCACAAGACTCCATCTTGCTGTTGTGAAACCGTTATGTCCAAGGCCACTGCTTGTATCTTGTGAAGTGGAAGTAGCATTTTTATTATTCTAGGAAACTTGTCACTTTTTAGTTTTTATTGTGCTTTTTTTCCCAAGCATCTGAAAGTATGTATCCTACTACAATTTTGGTGGGTTTCAGGTTTAACAAAACTGAAGCTTTAAAAAAACACTCATTTTTTTCATCTTGCGTAGTACTGAGGAACTTCTAATAAAATGCCGTGAAAGGTTATTAAACTTTTAAGGTTCCTACAGATAGGAAGAGGGAAGAAATGCTTCTGTACATGCTAGTACTAGGAAGAAAGATAATATGCTGTGAGTAGCAGTTGCTCAAAAAAATAATAGGTGGAAAATCTTAGCAAAACATCTTGAAAGTGAAATACTTTTGTGAATAAAAATGTTCTGCCTGGTGATTCGGGGCAGAAGAAGGTCATAGCCGCTTTTAGTCTTACCATATCTGTAACTGTCTTAAGAAATGTTATTGCTTCCAGCATGTAAAAGTGGGGTGTTTTGTGGAGTGCAGCTTATGGCCCCTCTTTGAGGCGTCTGTGCATTTGTTTTGCTCCAGTCACTTAGTGTTTCCTGCTCTTGGTTAAATGTGTTGTGCTTGTATTTCTGTTTCCTTCTGAGAGCTCAGGATTGGAGTTAGGATGGAGGAATGTAAACTCTGGGCCCATAGAACTTCCCATCTTTCCCTCTTCTCCATTTGAGGATATGTGAGAAAGCAAGCTCCGTTTTCACCTGTTTCTGTAATTGCCATTTTGTCATTCAGAGAAGTAGCCTCAGGAAGCTGTTTAGTATCTACATCTAGATTATAGGATTGCCACCAAGAGAAAGTTCTGCTGAAAGAAGAGCTGTATAATCAGTGTGTGAAGCTATCTATGTTGAACAAAGTTCCTTAATCACTAACTGGATTTTATGGATGCTTTTAGTAGGTTGTTTAACCTATATAGTTCAGTAGATAGACTTGCTTGTTTTCCTTTGCTCTGATTACTCTTATTATTTAAATCCTATATTCGTCCAAGTTATCCCAAAGAATCCTGGGAACTTTTTGAAATAAATACTCAGCCATCTTTATATGTATAGATATAGCAGTATTTTCTCCCTTCTGGAGTAGACACTTGGCTTAAATTTACTGGCCTGTCTCTTTTATGTACATACATATATGTAAGTATATATATAAAACTATGGGAAGGCAGGGTTAGAAGTACTTTGTCAATCAGGATTTATGGAAATAAGGAGTCTGCAAGTGAAAGTTGACAAAACTTTGTTTACACACTTAGCAAAATATTCTAGTAATTCATAAAATCTTGCTATGAGAGAAAATACTTAGTAATGAACTGGTAGGACTAAAGCCTGCTCAAACCATATTACTTCGTAGAGTAGTCTCACCATAGATTTTTGAGGGCTTTTGGAGAGTTCTTGAATGAAGTTGCCTTTGATTAATCTTCTAGTGAGGAATTTTGAAAGAGCATGTACATGTTCAAGGTATGGGAGCTGTCTAGTGGTTCTCTTCAATTGGATTAACATTCTTTAACCAAAAAGATGTAGTGAAAAAGCTTTTTCAATTTTCAAAATTTTGAAGACGTATTCTGGAGGCTATGTTGACTCAGGCAATGTATTTAGGGAAAAATCTATAAAATGGTCTTTTAGAAGAAGAGGCTCCTCTTAAAGCATTTTCCTTAAAGTCTCTTGATTTGGGAGAAGAGGTGAATCATTTCTTGCAAACTGCTGTCTCTCTTCTTCCTGCCTTGTCTTAGTGGGTTGGGTTATTTTTTTTTAAATACATGGGCCAGGGGACTGTTGGGAAGGATGTGCTTATGTAACAGCTTTGGAGGTTCTGGCTTTTGACCTTAGCTGAGCAGCTCTTCTGGGGAAGCCTTTGAGAGGCTCAGGTTAACTCTCCCTGCCATCATTACATTACAGGACTGAAACTATTTTCTGTCATTAAAATTTTTGTTGAGTTGATGTATGCTGGTGTCAGCATCCTTCATGGAATCCATCCCACTGGCATGGTTTACATTTATATTTTCTTTTGCTAGTGTTCGAGTGCTACGATAAAACTTCAAAACATTGTGCGATAAAATGTGGCTATAACGTAGTGTTCTCTCAGCTTTGTTTAGACATTTAGACAAAAGTTGCTCCTTTATTCCTTGCATTATTTATAATCCGTTTGCAGACAAGCTTCATGTTTTTGAAAATTACATTTGTGGTGTTGCCTGGAGTCAGTTTTGATGTCTTCACTCTGTCATTATCTCATTCTTGGCTGACGTGCTTCCTGCTATTCATGTCTGGCTCTCCTTTTGAGAAGAGATCGTCAGATTGTGTAGTGCTTTTGTAATGGGCACAAACATCCCTTGTAGGCGCAAGGATGAGATCACTAGACACTTTTACATTTGTGACCAAAACAGAGTTTGAGCTAAAGTCCAAGAGATTAAATAGATGTATTTACAGAACTCATCTTTTAGTGTTTTTAAATATAAAATAAACGCTTGGTCAGATGTGTTGGAAAATGTGTGTGCTGATTACACTAAACCTACTATAAAATCACTACGCAAAAAGAAGCAAAGTGGCTTTTTCTCAAATACATAAAATTCGTGGTAGATACCATTGAAATGGTTCATGACTTTCTGTATGATATTGCATGTTATATGGTGCTTACTGGTTATAAAATCTATTTTAATAGGTCAATAGTTGATATGTAAGCTTTGCCTGTTTTTCCATCTGTGTCCAAGATTGACAGTGCACTGACAATGTATAACGTGTATTAGCAAATCTCAGGATATATAATAATAAGTTAAAGAAAGAATGTAAAAGCAGTGTAACTTTGTTTCTTCTGACAGCTTTAAGTTGTGAACTGGAAAATAAACATAGAATAGCTACAGATGCATCTCTTCTGATCTTTTCTGTTGGTTACATTTCAGTAAAATAGCTCTGCTTTGACTTTGCTAGCTTGCCTTTCTCTTCATCCTGGACATAGAACAGAACTAACATGGTTAAAATCGAATATGAGAATGTAAACTGAGGAGATCACTTCTTTGGTTTCTCTTGTGGTTTGTGGGGTTTTTTTGTTTGTTTGTTTTTTAGTAAACATATAAAAACCTGTGAAAGAAAGTACTTTTGTAAGAAACTCTATAATGATTGAACAGCTTCTTCCTCTCAGCCTTATCTAATGTTTGTTTAAAGGCTAAGACAATGTTTCCTTAAAGGCTAATTTGCTATAATCTGTTTCATAAGTAGCTTTATCCTTTTGGTGCATGTACATCCATAATCCATATATTCTCTGCTATTAATGGCTATCTGGATTAGTGGCTAATCTGGAGATATGAGGTCCACGGTAGTATCAGCAGTCAGATTGGTGTGCTGTTAATGTGCGTATTTTATATGTTGTAGTAACCAAAGGTTGTACAGAGTTTGCTACAGGACAGTGCTGTTCTAGACACTGTAGAAGAGGACTATCTAGCCACTTTTCTGTCCTTTGGATTCTGAGAGTTAGTGTCTAGAAATTGGTCTTAGATACAGTATCAGCAAATCCAGACTCTGTTTACAAACTGGTTTGATATAATTCAGATTTTAAACGTGGATATTGCACTCTGTATTTCTTTAGCTTGTAATAAGTGGCGACTCTTTCTTGCTCTGTGTTACAAAATGCACTGTGATCCTGTAAGGAGTTCTAGAGTTAAAAAATAACTAAGCTCTGAAGCCGGAATAAATCAAGACAGATAACTGTGCTGCTAACTGTAGTTGTGGAAGACCAGAACAAAACTTCTGTAAACCTCTTCAAGATCTGTAGCCAACGGAAGTCAAAATACTTCTTTGTTTTTGTTTGCAATTTATTCTGTGGAGTGCACTCAGCTTAGATTTGGTGTTCATACAAAACAACTATTTGAATTACAAAAGTAGCATGCATATGCAGTTTTATCCAGAGTGGTGTCCCACACTCTAAAAAGTAACTGCAGCAGCCTTTTCTTGTCTTGCAAACACAGTGCAAAAGTTCTGTCATAAAAAGATGAGTCAATTTCACATCCTATAGTTTCTGTTTAAATACAAGGTGGTATTTTATCTACATAAGCATAGTGCATCTGTCACTACCCTCGGCACTATTGATAATGTGCCTGCTATCATTCTACTCAAAGCTAGCAAGCCCCCCTTCCCTCCGTTTCTTTTCCTGAAGTTAGTAGGTTCTGTGCACTTATGTAAACATATGACAAAGGATAAGGCCAATGTTATGCAATGAAACTAATGTCCACATCCCACTTCCTTTCAGTGCACCAAAGAAGTGCTCTGTTAGTATTCAGCAGTAATATTGTGTATAGTTATGTAATTTTTTGAGGTTGTCTTTGTTCTCAGATACGTTGTTTCAAGAGCTGGTAGAAATGTTAGAAGATCATAGGTGTTCGTGTGTTAATTCTGTGATATTTCTTAGGAAAACAGGATGTTTGGAGGTTTTAATGAGGATTGGTTATGTATCTGTGTTCTACCAGTTTTGGTGAACTGATCGTAATAAAATCCCTGTGACTGCAGCAGTAGAGTTCATCATAGCATTGAGATGGGAGGAAGAGCACGTGTGTTTCTTCTCTTGTCCCTCCCAAATTAGGAATTGTTACCAAGTAATTATGCTCTCTACCTGAATTGGCATGTATTGATACTATATATGAACAGCCTTGTTAGTGTTAATTAGGAGTTTTACTGCACAGTTTAGAATCAGTAGTAAGGGTTTAGTTTGAGCAGTAAAAAAAGGTGATCTGCCCTTGATAATAAGGAAGAACAGAAAAAGAAACCCCAAACCTTTACACAGAAATTATGCTCATTCTGGAAATTCATAGTAAATTCAACACTAAGCTCCTTTAAGAACACTTCTCTATTCTCAGATCAACCATCTGTAGTTGGTCATTCCTAGTTTCTAAAAGTATATAGTTGTGATTCAGTCATAGTAGTCAGCCTATTGCAGTTAATCAAATGTAACTTTCTAGATGTATATTGTGGAGAACCTCAGATTCTGTGTACTCAGTGTTTGAAAATGGTAGACATCACATTTGAAAAATGTGTGAAAGTGTACTACTAGAATGTGGGGTTTTTTCTTTTACATGTGTCGTGGGTTAAGCAGAGGAGAGTTAATTTTTTTTCCTTTTCCCTTCTCTTCATAAATAGCTATCAAGAAGCTATGTTTTGGATTCCTGCTCAGGAGAGAATTGATAAGAGAAGAACGTTTATAGTTATTGCTAGGATATTGCTATTTGTCCTCAAGGACAAAATACATTCAGCCTCTCTCCTCTCCATAGACAGAGCAGGGGGGGAAGAGACAGCTCGGCTTCTAGCTTGGGATTTGCTTTTAGGTCAAGATTGAGAAGCAGACTGAGCAATTATTCCATTCCATGCACGTCATATCCAGTATATAGGAGAGGACTCTTCCGGGAGAGTGGGCTTTTCACTTCCCTTTGGCTCCGGATTCATCTCGCTTGGGGGCCCTGCGTTCGCTCTCCCAAGGCCTTCCCCCCCCCTCCCCGTTAGCTCTCGGGCCAGGACACTCGTTTATCTCCGTTCCGTGAGTTTTGGCATC
>WKFP01014878.1:42405-56394 GCA_011057875.1 Pterocles orientalis | reverse complement strand
AGTGAAAGCCAGTACTCCTAGAAGAGTCTTCTTCTAATATACTGGGTATACTGGATATGACGTGCATGGGATGGAATAATTGGTCAGTCTGCTTCTCAATCTTTACCTAAAAGCAAATCCCAGGCTAGAAGCCAGACTGTCTCTTCCCCCCCAAAAGGCTGAATGTATGTCCTTGAGAACAAATAGCAACATCCTAGCAATAACTATAAACGTTCTTCTCTTATCAATTCTCTGCTGAGCAGGAATTCAAAACATAGCTTCTTGCTAGCTGTTTATGAAGAGAAGGGAAAAGGGAAAAAAAAAGTTAACTCTGCTCTGCTTAACCCACGACAGTCGTGAGAGGATATCCAGGCTGGTTCACTGTGAACAAGCTCTGGCTATAGCCAGTGTGCTGCCTCCAGCAAGTAACCTATAATCTTAGCAGCTCTGCTGAGAGCTGCCTCTTTTCCTTCTTCCTTCCTTCTAGTCACAGAGAAGAACTGGAGATATTAATCCCCAGAAATTTTAGACAAAATCAGAACTGAGGCTTTAGTGTGAAAAGGGTGCTGAAGGCATGGCATTTTTTTAGATTCTTGATTCCCTTTTGCACACTACTTTGTGTTCTTTCTCTCCGTTTGCATCTTTCATGCTGATAGGCTTGCAAGCGTCTGCTCACAGGTGTTTCTTCTCCAGAAGGAGATAAGCCTTTCTAATAACATCCTGTGTTGTAATGTTGTCACTGAATTTGTCAACTTCAGCTCTGAATCCAAAAATTCAGAACTTGGAGGAAATTTATTAAAAAGAAAGTAAGTCTCAATGTTTTGGTTTTGGAGCATCTGTCTTGTCTAGTGTCAAAGCTGTATAGCACTGAAACTGCTCAGCTTGTACAAGTTTATTTCACAGATTCAAAGCAAATAAAGTCATTTTTTTCACAACAAATAGCCTCTGGATTTCTATGCTGAGGATGTTCTGGACTCTAAATGTCTGTGGTTTCAAGAATCAAACAGACATATTCATAGATGAATAATACATCAAGATCTGTTAGTTGCAGAAACAGCACTGTTGGCTCAGTAAGTCCATGAGCTGCAAAGTGGTAGACACTGGGAGGGTCTTTCGGGGAGTTATCACTATGTACTTTCCCTGCCTCTCATTTTCACATGTATCTGTCTTTACCTAGTCTCAAACAGCATTCTGGATTAGATGGACCTTTGATCTAACTCTTACAACTGTGTTGTTGCAGACTTTTGCATTGTGGTATTTGTGTAAATTTTTTTTAAAAGCAGTTTCTCTAGGTGTTTTTACTCTCTTTGGAGATTGCAGTAGCATCAGGTCATTGAATTAATCTGTAGTGATTATTCTGGCAGTATGCTACTTCGTTTGTGACAGACAGGAGAACAGAGTTCCATGGCATGATATATATCCAGCTATATAATGGGTCATATGTATATATAAAGTCAAATGATGAAGATGTTTATACATCTGGCCACACTGGTGCATGTTGGTTTTCTACCAGAGAGGTTGTAGCATTTTTACACTTAATAAATAACATTTCTAAGGCAAAAAGAAATAAAAAGCTGTGTTGGGTAGACACAAGTTTTCATATATTGCTTGACCAGCACAGTGTTATCCAGATTTTGCAAGAAATTAAATGTATAGCCACATAGTTCTGATGATTGAAACCCTGTTATTTAATCAAGGTACATTTCTAAGTACTTTAAAATATGTTTTGTGGATACATAGTAATCTTAGCCTATGTTGTTTGTTTTACAATTTATGGTTTGATGCTTTGCATTAGTAATATCATTTGATCACATTGTTAGCATCAGCATGTTCAATACTGATGGTAGCTTGGTCTAAGCTACAATAGGCAGTTGATTTTCTTTCCTTGTCTCCAGGCAAGACTTGGCTTTTTTTTATGTTTGTTTTTCTTCACTATTTCAAGTTACTGCTTAGTGCTATTAATGTTGCTGTTGTAATGTGGTAAAGGATTGGAAGTGGCTTGAGGTGCAGAGACGTAGCTATGGAGCCTCCATCAAGGAAATAGTTCTCTAGGTGGGGGCATTAAGAATGTGGCAAAACATAGTGTAAAAGCTACAAAACCAACAGAGTTCTCTGGTCAGAGAATTCTAACTAATTGCTGTGAACAACTCATTATGCAGTTTGAGCCAAGAATGATGAAAGAATTTTAAATTTTATTAAGTACAAACATACTAGCATGAAATTGTCTGTCTTTTTAAATGGAGTGAGATAACTTAGGCCAAAGTTACAGGTTCACTACAGAGGTTATTGGATATTTTCATTTACATTATTGCTGGACGTGACTGGTGATTTTGGTGATTGTGTGTTGTATTTTTGGAGTCCATTTAATCACAAATAGTGACAAGATAAGTATCTTAAATGTAAGGGTTTTCTAACTAGAACTTTGTAAACTTGCTCTTGTTTTGTGTGTGCTGTTTCTTCCAGGACAACAGGGTGCATATTGGACCAAAAATGGAAATTCGGGTTGTCACTCTAGGACTAGATGGAGCTGGCAAAACAACTATTTTGTTTAAGTTAAAGCAGGATGAATTCATGCAGCCAATTCCAACAATAGGTTAGTAGCAACAATGTAATGATTTTTCTGAATGTTTGACTGATCTTTAGAATTTGATTATTTTATATTCATACAGAGCAAGACTATAAAACTTTAATACTTTTATTCTAGGTTTTAATGTTGAAACAGTAGAATACAAGAATCTGAAGTTTACTATTTGGGATGTAGGAGGGAAGCACAAATTAAGACCCTTGTGGAAACATTATTACCTCAATACACAAGGTGAGACTAATACAACTTTTAAACTGTATTTTGCCTTATAGCTGGTATTTCAGAGACAAAAATATTATTGATAGAAATAATTTATAACTGTAGAAAATTGTTCATCTAATGCAAAGTACCACTATTAGATTCATGGGATAAGAAAGATTAATCCAGTTGTTCATAGTATCTGCTGCATGATAAAGGTACATTCTCCATAAATCCATCAGACAGCTCATGGAGCCAAACAAAATTAGAATCACTGTTAAACTAGTTCCAGCTGACAACATACAAGGTGCAGCATTTGCAAAGTTTGCATAGTGAGAAGTAATACTTGCCAGGTATTAAATTTCAATACCACTCGAAATGAAAATACTCGGGCTTTAGGAGCCTTTAGTTGGCAACTTTAAAAGTTCTACGAAGTTCTGTATCTTCTGACTTGGTATTGCAGTGTAATATCTAGTCGGAGACTAGATAACTGATTCTGAAAACACTGATCTAAATGGTGCCGAATTAGAAATTCATGCTGTCCTTCTGTAAATCCTCCATACTGGTTTTCCATTTTCGAAAGAGGTTCCTCTTCATTAATTCGTTCAAAGTTATCTGAAATACTTAAGAATGACAAACATCAGTTTATGTGCTCTGCTTTGTGCATTATTTCAGCCTTCATTGTAAACTTTAACATTTTAAATTATTCATCTTTTCGAACTTTTAAAAATTGTATTTTGGGATTTCTGCTGTCATCTAAAAACTTGCTCTGTGAGCACCAGCAGCATGGAATGTCTGCTGTGAACAACTGTATGTTAGACAGTAAGTTTAAGCAGCTCAACTGGTGCATACCTGCTGTAAGTTTTGTTGTGGCGTTGGAGGTTTTTTCATTGCAAAAACCATGAGTTTAAATTCTGTCCTCTGGCTCTCTGCCTCCCTGACTCTCCAGTCTCTGGCATCTTGGCTTCTTTCCATAAAGAGACAAGGCTAGAAAAACTTACTGCTGCAGTGTCGGGTCTGTGGCAATCTTCTCTGGATTGTGTAGTCTGTAGCTAAAGGAAAAAACTGGGCTGATTTGGGCGAACCTGTAGATTTCACAGCCTGTTAAGGGAAACTGAGCAGTTGTGTGGGACTTGATCAAGAAATTATTTAAACCGAGATACTGAATCCACATATAGTAAATTTGGTTTTATCTGTAAGTAGTTAAAATATCACAGCCTTTATGTTAGACTAGGCAAAAAATTTCAGACTTTATTCCCTGTTTTAGGATGAATTCTAGATTTTTGTCAAAAGTATAGAGGTATGTAAGGCATTTCTCAGTCCTCCTAGATTTGAAATTTAAGTTGCACACTGCTGAGAAACTTCATATAGAAGACTGCTAGAAAAAAATGTGTAAGTTGAAAGCTGATTTTACAGAGTTTACATTTGAATCTGTGCAAACCATTTCTCTCTTTTTCATAGCTGTGGTGTTTGTTGTTGATAGCAGTAACAGAGACAGGATCAGTGAAGCACATAGTGAACTTGCAAAATTATTAACAGAGAAGGAATTGCGGGATGCCTTGCTCTTGATCTTTGCTAATAAGCAGGTACTTGTGATTTTTTTCTTTTCACTCTTACTCTTTTCCTCAGTTTGTGTAGCAAATTCAAACATTCTGAACCCTCTGCTATATGGGTAGGGAATGCTACTATGGAAAGGATAAAATGTAGATGTTTTCCTTATATTTAATGCTCGTAAAGTAAGTGATGCTACAGTCCTCAGTACATTCAACAACCAGTTTTGTTGGGATATAACAAGTAGTAAATGTGCAACTGCTTTATTTGGCTTTAGTGTTTGGAAAGGTTTTATGTGATCTGTAGCTTCAGTCTAAGCCATCAGTTAAAAATAAACATAATAATAGTAGAGTCTTTGTATCTAATTCTGTTGCAGGATGTAGCAGGTGCGCTTTCAGTGGAAGAAATCACAGAACTGCTTGGTCTCCACAAACTCTGCTGTGGCCGTAGCTGGTATATTCAGGGTTGTGATGCCCGAAGTGGTACAGGACTCTATGAAGGACTGGACTGGCTTTCAAGGCAGTTAGTGGCTGCTGGTGTCTTGGATGTGGCTTAATTTTATAGCAGCTGCACTTTAACATTGTAGTTCATGGTTTTGTTTTGTTTGCACGATTTAAGATGCTGTAGCCAGGTCTGCTGTCTGAAGAGGGGACTTCATTTAACTTGGTGGTTACAGAAAAATATAAGCCTTTATCGTAGATTGGATAATGGTTCATTAAACTTGTGCTGTTATAGTGTTTTTGTAACTTGATCCATTTACAAGTAATGGAATGGGCTCACTACAAGGGTGCCTTGAAATTCATTTTGGTGAAATTACATTGTTACAACTTAAAATTCTTCCCTGACAGAATATGCATTGGAGTTTATCTAATAATGATAACAAAGGTACTGTAGTTAATTGGTGTCAGAAAAAATTAGAGTGGTTTAGAAATGCTTTCCCAGGAAACCATTCCAAAATCCATCTCTGTTAGAACAGCCAGCTCTGGTAGTCGGAAATAAATGGGGCTACTCTTTAATATCTAAAGTGCATTCATCTAAAGGTGGCACTGAAAATTACATGCAAATACACCACAAAAAGAATAAGTTTCCCCCATTATTTATTAGCCTCCCTGTTCATTACCGGAAGGCAGCATAACTGGGCAAAGAAAACTGAGAATGGGGAACCATACTGCAGGGCTAGGGGTCTTTGGCATTGTTTAGCTAGTCATTTTCTGGTTGGGAGAGGAGGGGTTAGTTGTTTTTTTGTTAATCTTACACATGCTAACTTATTTATGGACAGCCTGTAGTGATAATGAGGTGAAGGTGTTTGTGCACAGTTGAGGATATAATCTGCCTTTAGAGATAAAGTTTACTCCTCAAGAAGTGAAATGAAGTTTAAAAAAAACCCAAACAAACCAACTTCTTAAAGAAGTAGTGTGGTGTAATGTCAATCCAGCTATCTATTCTTTTGTAGAAGTCATACTTCCAGATTAAGGTAGTGGCCTTAAAATATTAAATAACACAATGTAAAAGCAGTGTACACTAATTATAACTCTTACTTAGAAGAACAGATGGTAAAATGTGATATAAACCTACTGTATTTTCTACATGATACTGTCACCAGTGCCTCTATTTTTGAAGATTATTCATTCACAAATGCATGAAATATGGGTGCAGCAGTGTTTAAATTTAGAGAAGGCTGCAACCCCCTAGTGATGTCTTTTTCTGCTGCACATGCAACTCTGGTAACAATTCTGTCTGGTATGCGCATCAAAATCCTCTGGCCTCCTCTTCAAGAACACAGCCATGCCAGTTGAAGAAGCCATGCCAGTTGAAGAAGCCATGCCAGTTGAAGAAGCCATGCCAGTTGAAGAAGCCATGCCAGTTGAAGAAGCCATGCCATGGACCTCTTCATGTTGTCAGAGGAGCTACCAAGAACATGGCCAATAGATCAAAACCACATATCATCGCTTCTTACTGGAGCAGAGGTGAATCAGGAGAAACAGACACTGGAAGTGAGCAGTGTTCTTTCACAGATGGGTAGATACTTGTGCCACACTGAAAAGCATTGTTTACTTGTAAGAGCTCTGAATGTCACCTGGCAAAGAAAATGTATCCCTTTATTTGTGGCTATGGGTTTTATTGCGATGTTATCAAGTTTATTATGTTTTCCCACTACATACCTTAGATAAAGCCAAGCATGTATAAACAAGTAAGTACATTTGCTCTTTCCTCCAAGAGGAAGCAGTTAGGGTAACCGCTTCCTCATAATGACACTTATTTGTAGTTTCCTCCTGTTACTTAAATTTCATGTAAATGGTGTTAAATGCATCTTCAGTTTCAGCACTTCTAATGACTTGAATAGTAGCTGAAAGAACACTAAGCGTTACAGTAGTTAAATGTTTTTGAAATGGCCTTCTGTGCCTACATATGTACATAAGTACTGAGAAGGCATATTTACTTTCTTCAGACAACTGGATACATTTGGAAAGAGTTTACAATGGAGTGAAAGGTATTTTCTCACACCTACCAAGCTAGAAGTTGTTCATCCTTCCCAGCCTGTAACTTCTTGCACAATACACAATTGGCTGCTTTGACTTGAGCATCTGCTTAGCCTGTACTGCAGAGCAGTCCCAAACCTAGTTAGGGCTGGCTGTCCCTTCATAGCTCTTTTTAAACCAAGAACAAATTCTGCTAAGCATGGCGGATACCTTTTCCAGGAATAGTTTTAACAGAGAAGACAGGCATTCGTTAGAAGAATCCTGATTCTGTAATTTTATTTTAGCTGACTCATGCTTCAGTTATATATGCCTCTCAGTATAGTTCTGCTTTAAAATGTTCAAGGTGACCAGTTTGGATTTCTGGTAATGTTACATTTGAAGGCAGAGGAAAAATAACTCCCTCATGCATATTTTTGAGTACAAATGATTGATTGCTTGTGACACATGGAATGCTACCATAAAAGTGTTTTAAAATTGAATTTGTTTAAGATGACTTGAAGTAACTGTGAAAGTAAGTTTTGCATTTGTCTGTGAACCCTTCAGTGTGAACAGGTACACCAAGAGGTCTGTTTGTATTATAAATTAGTACTACATATAAAGTGTTTCAGTTATAAATTTAAGCTTGTTTCACTAGTCTTTAGTTTTTCATGTACTGAACTTTAGTTTTTCATGTACTGACGTATGCAGTATGTAATTGGAATATTTCCTCATTACTCATAGCATTACTAACTATGGGGATTATTTGAAAAGACTAAGTTTTCATAGGATTTTGACTTAATTGTGAAAGTGATTAAATAAAACATCCAGTGACTGTGTTGTGGCTTTCTTTAAAGATTGTCAGCTAAAAATGGTGTCTAGGTTAGTTGAAAAATAATGTTTTATCACTTGATGTGGTCTTACTGTATGCTACCTTCAGATTTATTGTGGATTTATTTATCGGGGTTTTATTCTGAGGTAGTTCTTATTCTCAAGTATTGGAGTAGGTGTGGATATTATATAAGGATTTCTTGAAAGAAAGGGGTCTTTTAGTGGAAACAGTTCATGAGCTGCTGCAACTTGAGTGCCCAGAAAATGAATTCTTTTAAATAAAAGTAGTTAGAACTTTAGAGAATGGATTTTAATAAACTTGCCTCTTTGTGTGCTGTGCTACATTTTACTTACTGTAGAATTTTGTATATTGATCCCTGAAGATAACCCGTTATCTCACAGAAGATAAGCTTTGGTCTGGACAGGCTGGACAGATGGGCTGAGGCCAATTGTGTGACATTCAACCACGTCACGTGCCGGTTCCTGCACTTTGGTCACAACACCCCCCTGCAATGCTACAGGCTTGGGAGAGAGTGGCTGGAAAGTTGCCCAGCAGAGAGGGACCTAGGGGTGCTGGTTGACAGCCAGCTGAACGTGAGACAGCAGTGTGCCCAGGTGGCCAAGAAGGCCAACAGTATCCTGGCCTGCATTAGAAATAATGTGGCCAGCAGGACTAGGGAAGTGACTGTGCCCCGTACTCGGCACTGGGGAGGCCTCACCTTGAATACTGTGTTCAGTTTTGGGCCCCTCACCACAAGAAGGACATTGAGGTGCTGGAGCAGGTCCAGAGAAGGGCAACAAAGCTGGTGAAGGGTCTGGAGCACAGGTCTTATGAGAAGCAGCTAAGAGAGCTGGGGTTGTTCAGTCTAGAGAAGAGAGGCTGAGAGGAGACCTTATCACTCTCTACAACTACCTGAAAGGAGGGTGTAGTGAGGTGGGTGCTGGCCTCTTCTCTGAAGTAACAAGTGATAGGACAAGAGGAAATGGCCTCAAGTTGCACCACGGGAGGTTTAGGATGGATATTAGAAGAAATTTCTTCACTGAAAGAGTGATCAGGCATTGGAACAGGCTGCCCAGGGAAGTGGTGGAGTCACCATCCCTCGAGGTGTTCAAGAAACATGTAGATGCGGTGCTCAGGGACATGGTTTAGTGAGGTAAGTGGTAGGGGTTGACGGCTGGACTTGGTGATCCTTCAGGTCTTTTCCAACCTTAATGATTCTATGATTCCTAACAGTAGCAGCTTCTGAGGGACTGAATTTGATTAGCATGCATCACATCTCGTTGCATGAAGTTACCAAACTCTATATTCCTGAGTCCTGGCTGAGTGCCGTGGTATTACGTGAATATAAACAGTCAAAGGTAATGTTCCTGTATTTAGAGTAGACTTAACTATCCAACATAGTAATGACCATATCTAGTCACAGCTTCACAACAGCTTGACAAGTTGTCTGAGCTTTCAATGAGGACTGCATCAGAAACCCCTGATGTAAGCTTAGTTGAGATGGTCGCCATCACTGATTTTAAATAAGTACTTCAAGACTTTGGGTAAAAATGAAGGCAGAAACAGACTCCCTAGGCTAAAATAATAAGAAAGCAAACACTGAAAGAAAAAAGCATTATTGGCAATGCCAAACAAGTTGCACAGAACTTTATATACTGGCATTCCAAGAGCTGATCATGGCTCTTGGACACAGACAACGCCACCTACACAATCCTTTTTAGAGGACAGATATTGATTAAATACCTTATCATAGCAAACAGTAGGTTTGTTGTGCCTAATTTTTGATGCATGTACATGTTATTTAGAGTTTACTCACAACTTAAGATTTCTGATCTCTTCCTGTCAAACATTTCAATATTGTGGAAAGGATTAATTATATATGAAAGATGCAAATAAACATGAAAAAGTTAGAAACTGTACCCTGAGTCTTAAACACTACAATGAGACATGGTGTGGATTTTTCTCTTCAGTTTTGCATAGAAGAGATGCAGAAAAAAGAGAAGACTTTGTAAGAAACATGCAGGTGTTTTTACTTTAAAATACAAAGTTACCGGAAGTACAAACATAGGGCACTTTAGGTACATTAAAAATTGAAGAACTGGTGATTGCTCTGTCCTGGCACTTCTTGTATCTCATTATCAAAAACATTTCTGTTCTTTCTAGGTCCCTTTTCAGGTCCCACAGCACTAAGTTTTTTCTGCTTAAGCTGGAACCTTCAACTTTTAGCTTACTTCACTGTGATATTAATGATGCTGATATCCTCATAGGGTTTGTCAGTTTTGGGATTGACTTTTACGTTTGAGATTCTTTGAACAACTTCCATTCCTTTAGTCACTCGTCCAAACACGCTGTGCTTGTTGTCTAGCCACGGCTGTTTGAGGGTACAGGAGGAGAAAGAAAAAGAATATTAAAACAGAAAGCAGTACCAAACCAGAAAGAGACTGACCTAGAATGAGTGAACGTGGATACATTTTATATGTTCATACTATGAAACTTAACACTATGTAAATATTAGCATGTAAGTAAACAGTAGAGTACAGTTAAGACATTCGTACGCATGTAAACTCACCTTTTCAATTGTCTTCTTTAAGTACTATAGAGGTCAAGTTATAGCAATGCACTAGAATTTCATAGTTTATTTAAAAGTATATTTTCAGTTCACAGAAATGCTGTTTTCGTCTATTTCATGGTACTTTCACATCTGAATTGTAAATGCCAGTCCAAAATATTACTTAATTCAAAGTGACATTCATACAGTATGCCCGATTAGCAATCTGAATAGATGCACTAATATAACTTAATAAACTTCAAATTATGGTAGAAGGGTGCTTTTTGAAAAAAGACGCATGATTTTGAAAAAAGTGCTATAAGAATGCAGTTTCTGTAAGTGTTACCATTAAGGATTTGGGTTGTATCTGTTATATTCACATACTTTTTTTTTTTTTTTTGGGGGGGGGGGGGCTCTGCAATTGTACACAGATAAAGGAAATCTTCATACCTGAATACTGACTTCTTTGTATAGCTATAATTATGCAATATTAAGGAGTCATCCTGGCACCATGTCCTAAAACTTAAAACAATCTAAGCAAGAGCTAATTTCCATCAAGTTTAAACCAGTATATTAATACAAAATACTCTAGTAATACACAATTGCAAACATGCTAATTCACTAAGAATCTGTATCACCTTTACTCCAATTAAAGGCAAAAGGCCTCTTGATCACAACTGACAAAAACATTTTTCTATTTCTTAAAGGACTGTTTCAGTGAAGCCTACAAAGTATATATCATTGCATGCAGCATTTATTTGCAAAATAAGAAGAATTATTTAGATAGTACTGTGTTCCTTTTTCATTTAAAAAAATTATTTTTACTATCTAGTTAGCATCTCAGGCCTTAAGTTCAGCTTTTAATATTACTTACAGTTGGTACTACTGTTATAAAAAACTGAGATCCATTAGTATTTGGTCCTGCATTAGCCATGCTGAGTGTGTATGGCCTGTCATGTCGTAAAGTTGAATGAAACTCATCTTCAAATTCTCCTCCCCAAATACTTTCACCTCCCATCCCTGTACCAGTTGGATCACCAGTCTGAATCATGAAACCCTGCATAGAAATTAAATGTTATTACATCATCACATAGAATAAATAAGCAAAAATGTTTTAAGCCAGGTGACTTTTTTTTCCCCCAAATTTCAAATCTTTCAACAAAATGTGAGTGTTAAAATGCTGTGGGTAAGGGACAAAACAAATTAAGGTTGTCTTTACATGATAATTGAGTACTTGTGAAAAAGTGAAGCCTACTCACTGTTCCTGCTAGTGGAGGACACAAGCCTGACTATCTGTACCTTCTGCAAACAGTTAGGCTGCATCAGCTTGATCCAGTGCAACACAAACAAGAAGCCTGACAAGAAATCTGTTCTGACATGAAACCAAGTCTTAATTAACGCAGATTGCTGAAGGGATCTTTCCATTTTCAGGCTTCTTCTACCTTGTCCATTGCAGAACAACTATTAAACAACTTCAGTAAGTGATAAAGCTTTTTAGAGCCTCAGAGTTGTTCAGATTCTATGACTTTACAGGGAACTCTGAAGCCATTCCAGAAATTCATAGTGCAAAAGGGGAAGCAAAAAGCAGAGAAGACCAAGCACAAATGTACATTGTCTAAATCAAGAAAAAAAATAGCTTTTTTACAAGTTACCTTGATGATACGGTGAAATATATGTCCATTGTAATAACCATTTCTGCTGTGCACACAGAAGTTTTCCACTGTTTTGGGACACCTGAAATCATATAACAGAAAGTACAGGCTACAATAAATATTTAAATTGTATGGTGGCAAGGACAGAAAGACTTCACCTGAGATTAAGATCCTGTTGTACTGAGCAGTGTTTCAGCACACTGTAGTAATGGTTTTCATCACAAAAGGAAAAAACGAAATTGCCACCTCCTCAAAACTAGAGCTGGAAGCAAAAAAACTTTAGAGAAGAATGAAGTTGCACGATGACACAGGAAAGCAGCAGCAGTGTTGATAACACAGGGATGTTTTTGTTCTTACTGCGCAGTGCTTACACAGAGCCAAGGCCTTTTCTGTTTCTCACACCACCCCACCAGTGAGTAGGCTGGGGGTGCACAACAAGCTGGGAGGACACAGCTGGGACAGCTGACCTCAACTGACCAAAGGGATATTTCATGCCATATGACGGCATGCTCAGCATATGAAGCTGGGAAAAAAGAAGGAAGGGGGGGATGTTCAGAGTTGCAGTGTTTCTCTTCCCAGGTAACCATTATGTGTGATGGAGCCCTGCTTTCCTGGAGATGACTGAACACCTGCCGGCCAATGGGAAGTAGTGAATGCATTCCTTGTTCTGCTTTGCTTGCGTGCATGGCTTTTGCTTTACCTACTAAACAATGTTTATGTCAACCCGTGAGTTTTCTCTCTTCTGATTCTCCTACAGAGGGGGTACGGTAAGTGGGTGGCTATGTGGGGCTTATTGCTGGATGGTGTTTAACCATGACACTCAGAAACGAAATCTCTTCTTCAAAGCCTAGTTCAAGGCACCACTGATTAGATGTTTCATTTTCCAGCTTTCTACTTGCATATTGTTTATATTCAAAATAATTAAGGGGTGTATGCTCCATAAGCAGAAAGTTGTTCGTTCTTTTGCCTCTATAACTCTATTAAGCTATATATGTAAGGTGTCCAGTGTTACATACAAGAACTAAAATCTAAAAATACAATGTTTAATATTATAGAACCTGCAGTCAGCAGAGTCAGTTCTCCTCCTCTGAAACTACTCACAAATATTAATGTTGATGGAACAAAAAGGAAAAAAACAACATACAAACAACCCGTTCACCTTTGTGGCTTCATATTTTACTTCTGAGAGGTCTGCTACCAGAGAGAAAATTATTTGTGATAGCTCTTCCACTAGTTTTAGGAAACGGATTAGTAACCAGGGTAGACCTACATTGACAGGTTTACACAGTCACACACATTTTCCCAGTAAATAACAAAACAGCCAAGTTGAGTCCTTAGCTGTAGAGTTACTTTAGCTGTGACAAGGAACATTAGCTTGGGCTTAGTGATAATGTAAACCATCTTGTGAAACAGAGTGCCAAAGGCATAACAACTGGAACAGACAAGATTATACTCCAAGTTCCTACTGAGCAGTACATAGTCATTCACAGCTTTACTCCATGAGCACAGGGCCAAACATTTAAAGTTCTTTATTTTTTTAATCACATTCATCTTAAAAGAGATTTTAAATTCAAAGCTCTGCTAGGAGAAAATATTAGAACAAGAAAGGACAAACCTACCAATAACCAAGGCTGGTAATACTGTGCTTAATTTAAAACTGCATACAAAACATCACACAATGAATTCCAGGAACTGGAGCCTGATGCAAAGAGACACACACCCTAGAGCAGAGACACAGCCCACAGAGAGCAACACCCTACAGCAGCACAGGAGGCGGCTCATCTAGTGGGACGCTGAAGTTCCACTGGGTCCAGAAGCCTCACAAGGCAGCTGTAGGAGCAGAGCAAGCAGGCAGGGTTCCTCTGAGAAGGAGGAAGAGCTAAAGACCCGGAAAAGCACAGACATCCTACCTGACCCTCCAGTCAGAATGGTAGGCACTCGTCTCAGAGCTAAGGCTGCTGCTCTGGCCAAGGGGTCTGCACCATCTTCCCCTGCGATGGCCGATGCCTCCACACAGACAGAGCTTCAGATGGCAGAGGCAACCGTACAGACCTTGGTATGCGGGAGGTGCTTAAACTGCTCTCCTGGGGTGGGGATGGGAGACAAACCATCCTGCAATACATGTGTCCAGGTGGACCAGCTCCTAGAACAGGTGGCCAAATGCAGGAGGAAGTGGCAAGACTGAGGAG
>WKFP01014878.1:0-42121 GCA_011057875.1 Pterocles orientalis | reverse complement strand
CCTCTGATCACTGTCCGCTATTGGTCATGCAGGTTGGAAGCAATGAGGTTGTGGAGAGAAGTACGAAAGCAATTAAAAGGGACTTCAGGGCACTGGGGCATTCAATTAGAGGATCAGGAGCACAGGTCATGTTCTCCTCAATCCCCACAGTGGCAGGGATGAACACTGAGAGGATCAGGAGAACACACCTGATCAACACCTGGCTCAGAGGCTGGTGCCAGAGGTGCAATTTTGGGTTTTTTGATCATGGGAAGGCTCAGGAGGCATCAGGCCTGCCAGTGACAGATGGAGTTCACCTGTCTCACAGGGGGGTAAGGATTCTGGCTCGTAAGCTGGCGGGACTCGTCGACAGGGCTTTAAACTAGGCTTGAAGGGGGAAGGGGGAATTCCCAGGCCCATTACAGACAGACCTAGGGGTGGTACACTGAGGGTAGGAGTGGACTCTACAGTTCAGCTCAAGTGCACTTACACTAGTGCATGCAGTATGAGCAACAAGCAAGAGGTATTTAACAACAGAAAAGCCAGCAACAAATGCCCAGAGCCTGGAAAAGGTTCACAGGCTGGCCTGAGGGTGGCTGGTGGGCAGCAGACAGGAGGTCCAGCCTCCTTGGGAGCCCAGCTTAAGTGCTTCTATACGAATGCACGTAGTATGGGGAATAAACAAGAGGAGATGCGTGCACGCCTGCGGCATTATGATTTTATTGGCATTACAGAGACATGGTGGGATGGATCGTACGACTGGGGTGTTGGAATGCAGGGATACAGGCTCTTTAGGAAGGACAGGCAGGGGAGACCTGGAGGGGGTGTTGCCCTCTATGTCAAAGACCAGCTGGAGTGCATGGAGCTCCACATGGGGTCAGATGAGGAGCCAACTGAGAGCCTGTGGGTCAGGATCAAAGGAAGGGCTGGGACAGGGGACATTGTAGTGGGGGTCTGCTACAGGCCACCTGACCAGGGAGAGCAAGTGGATGAGGCCCTCTTCAGACAGATAGGAGCAGCCTCACGCTCACAAGCCCTGGTCCTCATGGGGGATTTCAGCCATCCCGATATCTGTTGGAAGAACAACACAGCACAGCATAGGCAGGCCAGGAAGTTCCTGGAATGTGTTGATGACAACTTCCTTTTCCAAGTGATAGAGGAGCCAACCCGGAGAGGGGCTATGCTGGACCTTGTTCTCACCAACAAGGAAGGGCTGGTGGGGAATGTGGAACTCAAGGGCAGCCTGGGATTCAGCGACCATGAGATGGTGGAGTTCGAGATCCTCAGGGCAGTGAGGAGGGCGCACAGCAAACTCACTGCCCTGGACTTTAGGAGAGCTGACTTTGGCCTCCTCAGGGACCTGCTTTGAAGAGTCTCATGGGATAAAGCCCTGGAGGGAAGAGGGGCCCAAGAAAGCTAGCTAATAGCCAAGGATCATTTCCTCCAGGCTCAGGGGCGACGCATCCCGACTAAGAGGAAAGCAGGCAAAAAATGCCAGGAGGCCTGCATGGATCAACAAAGAAGTCCTGAGCAAACTCAAACAAAAAAAGGAAGCCTACAGAGGGTGGAAGCAAGGACAGGTATCCTGGGGACAATACAGAAACACTGTCCGTGAAGCCAGAGATCAGGTTAGGAAAGCTAAAGCCCTAACAGTATTAAATACGGCCAAGGACGTTAAGGGTAACAGGAAGAACTTCTATAGGTATGTCAGCGATAAAAGGAGGACTGGGGAAAATGTGGGCCCCCTCCAGAAGAAAGCGGGAGACCTGGCTACCCAGGATGTAGAGAAGGCTGAGGTACTTAACGAGTTCTTTACCTCAGTCTTCACTGGCAAGAGCTCAAGCCACGCTGCCCAAGTTGCAGAAGGCAAAGGCAGTGACTGGGAGAAGGAAGAACTGCCAGCTGTAGAAGTAGATCAGGTTTGAGACCACTTAAGGAACCTGAAGGTACAAAAGTCAATGGGACCTGATGAGATACATCCGCGGGTCCTGAAGGAACTGGCAGATGAAGTTGCCAAACCAGTATCCATCATATTTGAGAAGTTGTGGCACTCTGTTGAAGTTCCCGCAGACTGGAAAAGGGGAAACATAACCCCCATTTTTAAAAAGGGAAATAAAGAAGACCCGGGAAACTACAGGCCAGTCAGTCTCACCTCTGTGCCTGGCAAAGTCATGGAGCAAATCCTCCTGGAATCTATGCTAAGGCACATGGAAAACAAGCAGGTGACTGATGACAACCAACACGGCTTTACCAAGGGAAAATTGTGCCTGATGAATTTGGTGGCCTTCTACGACAGAGCCACGGCGCTGGTGGATAGAGGAAGGGCAACTGACATCATCTGCCTGGACTTGTGCAAAGCCTTTGACACAGTCCCACATGACATCCTTGTCTCTAAGTTGGAGGGACATGGATTTGATGGAAGGACCACTCGCTGGATAAGGAATTGGCTAGATGCCCGCACTCAGAAAGTTGTGGTCAATGGCTCAATGTCCAAGTGGAGACTGGTGACAAATGGTGTTCCGCAGGGGTTGGTACTGGGACCAGTTTTGTTTAACATCTTTGCTGGAGACATGGACAGTGGGATTGACTGCACCCTCAGCAAGCTTGCCGACAACACGAAGCTGTGTGGTGTGGTGGACACGCTGGAGTGAAGGGATGCCATCCAGAAGGACCTGGACAGGCTTGAGAGGTGGGCCCATGCCAACCTAATAAAGATCAACAAGGCCAAGTACAAGGTCCCGTACATGGGTCGAGGCAATCCCAAGCACAAATACAGGCTGGGTGGAGAACGGATAGAGAACAGCCCTGAGGAAAAGGACTTGGGGGTATTGGTGGATGAGAACCTGAACATGAGCCGGCAGTGTGCGCTTGCAGCCCAGAAAGCCAACCGTGTCCTGGGCTGCATCAAAAGAAGAGTGATCACGAGGTCGAAGGAGGTGATTCTCCCCCTCTACTCTGCTCTTGTGAGACCCCACCTGGAGTACTGTGTCCACGTCTGGGGCTCCCAACATAAAAAAGATCTGGACCTGTTGGAGAGAGTCCAGAGGAGAGCCACAAAATTGGTCAGAGGGCTGGAGCACCTCCCCTGTGAGGACAGGCTGAGAGAGTTGGGGTTGTTCAGCCCGGAAAAAAGAAGGCTCCGAGGAGACTTAATAGCAGCCTTCCAGGACCTGAAGGGGGCCTACAGGAGAGATGGGGAGGCACTCTTTATCAGTGGGGTAGTGATAGGACGAGGGGTAACGGATTTATGCTGAAAGAGGGTAGATTTAGACTAGACATTAGGAAGACATTTTTTCCTGTGAGCGTGGTGAAACAATGGAACAGGTTGCCCAGAGAAGCTGTGGATGCCCCATCGCTGGAGGTGTTCAAGGCCAGGCTGGATGAGGCTTTGAGCAACCTGGGCTAGTGGAGGGTGTCCCTGCCCATGGCAGGGGGTTTGGAACTTGATGATCTTTAAGGTCCTTTCCAACCCAAACCATTCTATGATTCTATGATTGGTAAAGCAAGCAATAAAAGACTAGCAGACCTACAGGTTGTGTTGCTCTACCTGTGCTTATGACAAAACATGGACTTGTTTTCGGATAATCCTGGACTACGCTTAAATGGTTTAAGTATAGCAATAAAATATATAATAATCTATAAAATTGCTGTTTTATAACAAAATCTTCGCATACATTAGCATCACAAAGGAAAGATGCTGACACGATAACTTTAGCACTTGTCATGCATAAAACTCTTCTTCAATTCTGTGCCTGGTTTTGGATACACACAGCACTGATACGCTGGTACAAATTTTATGTTGCTCTTAAAGGAGCTGCAATAACATAAAATGTAGTAAAATGGCCATATTTAGAAGCTGCAAACTGTACTATTCCTCCAGCTTACACAGACTTGCTGACAAATCTACTGCTGCTGCTGCCAACGCCATCATTCTTTTCCAAGATAGAATCAAACAGCACTGCCTTACTGTAATATGTAGCTTACACAGAAGAGCATAATGACCTATCCACAACTGTGGTTTAGAGAAAGAAAAAAGTTAAGAAAGGAATAAACTCCCTGAACTAGTAAAAGGATAGAAGGAATGAAAAACGGAGTAACAGAAAAGCTACCAAATACATACTCAACAGGAAAAAGCTTGATATGAATATCTCCCATGCTTGTGTGGATGATGGCACTGTCCGAAACTCTTTTGGGACCTTCTGCCTGAGTGGCTGCCATAACCTCTTCTTTAGAAGGTTTCTCATTAAATACATCTCTGTCAGAATCTGCACTTTTCGTGTCTTCTGGTTCACGTCTAGTAAACTGAAGAACAAAACAGAAGGTTAACGGTCTGTTTTTCTCTTTTTTCCTCTTATTTTACACACTGCTCTGCACCAGACACATCAATGTGATTATTCAACCTGCTGAAGACCCAACTAGCTTTGAAATGTACAAGAGATTCACAGACAGTCTAGCCTTGCCTTTCGGTGATACGTGTTACCAGCATTTACAGTCACAAATTCCAGTACAACTACATGCAAACCCAAGTAACTTTTTACAATCTATTATCTTTAAGCTTCCTCTCCTTTTCGACAGAAAGTCCGCAGTAGTTCAGCATCTTTTCTTTTAAAGGAGTGAAGAGTATCAATGTGTTCTGTTACATCCAGACAAAACTGTCAGGTTTCATCACAAAACTTTTAGTTTCACTACAAAGTCAAACTCAATCCTCTTATTCCAATACGGCATTAATACAAAACTATAGAAAACCAGCAAATTTAACTCAAAACAGAAGAAATCTCAGAAATTTAATTTTTACCGTAGTTACAGGAAAACATAAATATATGAGTACATGAGCATCCACTTAAGTGAGCGGTACACTTACATATCAAATCACAATCACTAATATTTCTGCAGGAATACAGTCATGTTTTCTCTAACAGTAGTAATGTTTCCAGATTTTCTCTAGATCTTCCTCTTCACTTGTCAAACCGTTCAGAGTAGTATATTCCATAATATAATACACATTATCCACACAAAGCCTTAGAGAGTATACTATCTTGCTCCAACAGATAACACTATCAAATTCAAGCACAAGTAACAATAGAGAGACCAATCTCTAACCTCTATGGTGATCACACCCCAGATCAACTACTAACTACTTTGGAATTGCTTGTCTATTTGGCTTATTCACTGTATCTCAACTAAATGTGAATTGTGAACAGGAAGATGACTCCTATCTTAGTTGCCCATAACATTCATGGTGCTACAGAGTCCTGACAACACTCTGAATTCTATATTACATGTTTTATAATTATTGTTTCTTCATCAATATAAGATTTGGCTAGGTTTTTAAAATATTCTTATTTAAGGTTTCTTTTTCCAACTAGAACAAAAGCCTATAACCTTCTCAGAGAACTATAACTTAGACAGACAAAACCATCCAAGTTTATTTAACTGCTTGAGCAATAAGGAAAAAACTACAGCTGTTTCTAGTCAATTTATAGCTAGTTCAAGCTAAAAATTCTAGAATATACTTGCAATATATAGGGACTTCTCTAGAAGAGATGTGTTTGCAAATACTCAAGGCAAAAACTACTGGAAAGGTGCAAGGAGAAAAATAAAAAATAATGCAGAGAAAACATCAATAAAAGAATGAAGTTATTGAAACAGACATCATACACACCATGTAAAACCTATTTTTTTTAAAAGCTGTGCAGATAACTGTTGGATCTGCCTGGATATTCTGGAGAACAGGATTTTCAGATGCCTTCATCTCTATAGTGATTGCAGCACGATGTTTCTTTGCTACTCCTTGGAACAAAGCTAGCTGCATCACTCTGATGTTCTCTTGTTTTCCCAAGATACGAATACACCTGAAGTACAAGATGTAAAAAGTTGTAGCTATCAGCTGCTCAGTCAGACACTCCTTCCTGACGGCAAGACTCAAAGCAAAATTCCCAAACCCTTCCAAAATAATTTTTTATTAATTGTTTTTATTACACTTCTCCATTCAAACTTGATAGATAATTTACTAGTCAGCCTCCTTATGCAATAAAATCCCAACTGAAAGATTCACATTTACTTTACGTTACTCACATCCAGCCAGACAGAGAGGAATTGATTACATATTTTTAATACAAATATGATTGCCATGTTTTCTCCTCAATTTACTAAGCTTTAGACTGCAACAACTCACTACAAAGCATGGGAATATCTTATCTACAATCTAATGTAAGGTTCCCAAATAACAGCAAAAAAAAAAAAAAAAGATTAGAGACTCCCCCAGTCATATCAAGTTTTAAATATACTATAAATTTGACTGAATATAGACTTTACAACAAACATATTCACTCAATGCATGTCACTGGAACTTACCTGTTAGTCTCTACATTTATGACCTTAATGCCCAACATTGTTCCATAGAGAACAAAGTGTCCAGTTTCATCAAAAATTATATTAATTAATCTTACTCCATCCACTTTCTCCAGCTCACGCTCAACTGCCATACGTCGGCCAAACTCCATGTCTGGCAGTTGCTGTCTCATCTGCTGAAGTTCAGTAAACATCTACAGGAAAAAAAAAAAAGATTAAAAAATCACTATTATATTAATACATTTTAATCTTTTGATCCAGCAAAACACTGACCCAGATGATTAGAAAATACAGAATTCAAGTGAGGCTACTCCACTCAAGCTTATCTGAAGAATTAAAATAAATACAAGTAATACTCTCTTTATTTTAACGACCCAATAGGCATGTTGTAGTACTAGGCTCAAGCAAAGAAAGAAAAATGTGTAACTGTCTAACAAAATTCTTAGAAGATGACAAATTTAATTAATTATTTTGATGTTATTTAAAATGAGCATTTTCCATAATTGCTTTCTAGTAAAAAAGAAATCTTGCAGTATGAAAACAAAGATGAAAATCAACAACTCAGTTTCACTGTATAACTAACATAAATCAGTAAGAATTAATTTTGGGGCAAAGCAATACAAGAGGTAAGAAAGAGAACATGGAAAACTTCTGTAAGAAAAATATAGCAATGAAACGCAGCTTTAGTAATAGATGGTAACTTAGGTGAACATGCTGGTAAATAAATTCAAATAAGTAAAGAAAAAGCCTCAAAAAAAAGAGAAGCAAGACCAAACTCACACTCAGAGATTCATCAAAGACTCTCATGAGCTTCCCCGTCAAAAACCGAAAAATTCTAACTTTTCTGTCAGATCCAAGAGTGGCCATTTTCTTGCCATCAGGTGAAAAACTTATACTGGATGGATAAGCCTTGCATTTAGCAAATTCATATAGATCAGTATCTGTTTTAAACTCCCAGTTCACGTTCTTGGGAAATTTATACTCATGAGGAGTACCAGTCCAGTACTCGATCATTCCAGACTTGTCAGAAGACACTACGACTTTGTAGACGGGGTTCAATCTTATCTGAGTAAGAGAGGATGTATGGAGTTTATCAAAAACATGAAGTGGCTGGTTATTTCCTCGTCCATCATATATGAATATTTTTCCTGTGCTCTTCTCAGATGTTGCAACAGAAGATATGGCATCTCCAGGGCAATATACCCATTCACATTGGCCAGGGTAGTAGCTGCAACAAGGAATGGAAGGAGAAAAGAAAAAAAAAATAAGGACTGGTTTTACTCAGATAAGAATTGAGTTATGCTATCAACTTAAAATCAAATATCAGAAGCAAATTTTAAGGTTTGTCTACTAATCAGGTTAATACCTGTCTTGCTAAAATTCAACAGTGTTACAACCTAGCTTTTCCAAGCAACACAATTCAGTAGATGGCTCCGCCGATTTCTGTCACTCCGATACCATTTTATGAAGGAGCTGTGACAGGAAGCAAAGGTAGAAGATGCGTATAAAAGACAAATAAGGATGGAAATCCAGCTAAATAGTCCCAGTGGCACTAATGATTACTACTCAACTTCTATGACTCAATAGCATTTCTCTTCTGGCTGTTAAGCAACTAATGTTTCAGTGGAAATTAAGACAACTGCACCTTAATCATACACTTACAGAAAAGTTAAACTAGGTATCGCCAAAAAACCCCCATCAAACAACCAAACAAATTCCCCCCGCAAAAGCAATATCAGTAAAATTAAGACAACCACCCTATATTCAATAAGCATTCTGAATGCAGTTAAGATGGAACCCATTTGCTACTAGCAAAAACATACTCTACAAACAAAACAAAACAGAGATATGATCAATCATAAAACTTATGTGTGTTTTTAAAAAAATCTGTAAGCAAAGATTTTGAGAACCAGAACTGAGAAACTAAATGACAGATCAGAAAGAAGTTATACCACCTCCATAGGAAACTCATATTTAGGTTCCTTTCACAAATCAAACTAATGGATACTGAAGGACTGACAAATGACAAACACTAATAATTTGGATTTTCAATGCCTGTCTGGTAAAGATTCTCATAAAAACAAACATAACCAGAAGCCTGTCTGGTTTGTTTTTATGAGAAACCAGCTCACTGTAAGGAAAAGGATAAAATAAAAACAAATAAATGAATAAATATGATGTCCCATTGATCTATGCATCACTATCCAACATTTCTGCAGAAATAGCTGTCCTTCTTCAGATAACTGATGGAAGCATAAAGCAAGGAGATTTGCAGATAGCCACACTGTATAGATGATTTAGAAGTAAAAGGATCCGGAAAATTTGAGACAAAGCTAATCAACTCCACAATGTGGCAGCATATACCTATCAAAGCACACAACTCAACCTGAGCTGAAAAGACCACACAGAACTTAAGATTCTACATTAACCATTGCAAGCCTGAGCAAAGAGCCATGACAAAAATCTCAGGCAGGTCAACAGAAACTATCTGCTCAATAAAAAGTAATGCAGAAGACAGAGCGACAAACACTAGGTTTTAAAAGGCTATTCAGAACAATGCTTATATCACAGCTATGTACTGCTCTCTTCATTAAAAAGTTCACTTCAGCTAAACTCAATTATCTCGGAAAAAAACGTATGGGGACAGGAGGGCCTTGATTACCGAGGTTGAAAAATAAATCTATTTAAAGATAAATCAGGAAATACACTACAGAAAAATGTAGTCGGTAGCATTCTCAGGGTATCCCTGAAGCAAAATTGAGTTAAATTCTACCTCAGTTTTTCCTGAATTTTCAAGCAGAAAAAAAAGCACCTTCTATTGTAACATCAAATTAAGTTTTTCTAATATTAAATTAATTTTATTTCATCCTATGATTTTCCCAATTTTGTAGTGACAATACAGGGCTGCTAAGTAGAAAAGCACAGCAAAAATAAAAGACGAAGGCTAAATGGAATTTTTCCACAGCAGACAGCAAAGAGGGAACCAATTCCTATAGGCTAAGTACATTATCTGGAGGATGATACTAAAACTCTAACTGGCAAAGAAGGTAACATCAGATTTTATATAGGCATTCTGAAAAGCTTTAGCTTTTGGGGGGGAGGTTATACTTCTATTCAGTTTTACAAGTAATCAACAAATAGTAGACTACGAGGAATAAATTCTCCAATTTTAAAAGGCTTGTGGAAACATCAGGATTTCTACTATTCTTTGTACAGTATTAATTGATCCTCCAGCCCTCCAAATCCAGCCTTGTAACAGTGTGGGGCTTGTTTTCCTCTGTTATTGTTATAATTCCAATAACATCCATTACTGTTTCTCCCAGATTCTTTAGCAACAGACTGTATAGCTACAGAAATCCTACAACAGCAAGACTAAGGAAAACAATATTTTTATAAAGGACAAGAAAATTTCCATCCCAATTACAACAAATAACACAATACATAGAGAGCAAATTTCTTCTCCACTGGATCTATTAGTTGGGTATCACTTTTTAATTTAGTGTCAAACAACAGGAAAAAATTATGCCTAGCTAAGTAATTTGAGAAAAATTACAGCTTTGTGCATAATATTTGCCAATAAGGAAAGACACAGACCTACTCCACTCATGTACTGTCACACACAGATTCCTGAATTTTTCTACTCAGGCAGTCTCCAGCCACTGGATGCGTTTCAGATAATGCAACTTAGCTTCACCTGACTGAGGGGGGAAAACTCTCAAAAAAAACAATTTATTGACTTACCTCTTAACAAAATAACCCTAATTTATAATCCAAAATAAACCTCTTCAAGAACTAAGCAACTTACCCCAGTTTCAGCATGTTGATCATATCGAAGTTTATTACATCAAACACCTTCATTGCTCTGTCATCTCCAACCGAACAGAATAATGCCCCCTCAGAACTAACAGCAATACTCTCAATAACACCTATTTAAAAAGTTAACATACTATTAAGACACAGAAAAGGGACATCCTTCATTTCAATATTCCACAGGAAAAAAACTGCAGAGATTTAAACCTGTTTCTCAGCTGTTTCCCCACCTTTTTGATTTAAAAAAAAATAAATTACTGTAATTAAAAAAAAACATACAAACCAACACTTTGTATCCTATCACTGCTTAGAATCAGGTACCTGACAATGAACTACTTACCATATATATAGATGAAAGATGATAATGGCAATTATTTTAATTTAAAATTGAGAACAACATTATGATATGGTAAAAAATCGTGTGCTCTTCAGCTTGCATCTCTCAAAAGAGAAAAAGCAGCAGAATTCTACAGATTATTACAGTCCTGCTATTAACACACACAATACTTGAAACTACTCTCGAACTCAACCTTGCATAAATTTTTCACAATTCTTATTTTCGCTTGGTAGCCTTTGTTCTCACATCTTGTTTCTGTATATAATGAGAAACTCATAGTTAAGATCAAGAACCCACCATAAGATTTTTTTTTAACTGTAGAAAAGAAACAGTACTTTTACCTTCTATTATTAAATATTTTTCCTATTCTAACAGTCTGCAAACTTTTTTTTTAAACAGGCATATCATAATTTCTAATAGCAATGCGAACTTCATTTTCTGTCCAGCCTATTTAATGTTTACCATAGTACAGAAGAGCGATGTCTACTTACTAATTCAGCAAATCAGGGTAAAATTAGTAATTCTTCATTACAATTCATCTGATAATCTTGACAACAATGCAGAATTTACTCTACGGTTGCAATAACAGCAGATGAATATAGCTATTTTTTTCCATAATGCGGGGGGAAAAAAACTAAGGGATGGAGGTAACCTTACTTAAAATAACATCATCTTAAACTTTCTGGAATTTACAAACCTTGTTATGTATCTTGTTCACTTATTCTAAAATAGACAGTTTCTTCATGTCCTAGACATTCTCCCCACAGGCAGGGCACAAGGCAAGGCAAAGCATGTAGGGGATCTGTGCAGGAGGAGTCCCACATGTTTTATGCTCACTCTATCCCTCCTGTAGTTTGGGAGCAAAATGTAACAGGACAGGGGAATGAAGGAAGATAGGCAGATATCATTTAATCCCTGACTGCAGTAAATGAATCCCAGAACCCCTCTCCTCTTTATTTGTGCTCCTCCTCAAATGACTAAGAGCAAAGGGGAGGAGAAAGTAAGGTCCTTTATAGAGGAAAAATTAACTTCTCACCTAGGTGACTCCGGAAGTGTTTAACAAATTCAATCCCTTCTTCTATTTTTTTCCAGAATTTTACATGTCCATCATGACTGGCTGTTATGATGAAATCTGTCCTACAATTACAAAAGAAAAATAACAAAAGAATGCCCCACAAAGATACAGGTACTATGGACTTTCACACCACTCTGGGGCAGTAATTTGAACAGTAATTAACACTGTGTAGAGAAGGAACTTCAAACAAATTACTGTTTGTATGTCTGAATGGGTGCTATCACTCCTGGAAAAGCAAACAAGTATTTTAATACACTCTGGATTAATCTATGAAAAGCCAACAACCTGAATTTAAGAAATATATAATATTATCCCTTTTTATTATGTACATTTTACTCTTATTTTAGGTCTGGTTTAACAGTAGTTACTAACATGTGTGTGTATATATATATATATCTATAAAAAAGACAAGAAAGTTATCTCCTCAATCTGAAGTTCTGATGAATCATATTTTGTTCAGATGCAGTCAGTTGCTGTTATTCCTCTATATATGGCACACTGCAATAAGGATTTTAAGACCCTCTTTTAGTCTATTTAAACATTTTTTATCTTGCTTCTTTCTAAGCCCTTTCCTTTGCACCCAACTTTAAAAAAACCCTAACTTTTAAATACCACCTTTGGACACAGTAACCTTCCACGATTAAACTTCCACAATGGAAACTTTCTAGCATATACAAAAATACATCACTGTCAATGAGACACAATGGAAAAAAAGACACTTACTTAGTACATGCTACGTGTGTGATAACATCTCTGTGCATGTAACTGCGTTCATACATCGAAGCACACGGTAGATTTTCAAGATAAACATGCTCAAATTCAAGAACTAAACAAGATAAAAAGAAAAATCACGATTTTTTTTTCACAAAGGTACATCTAACTTCTCCTTTTTTTACCCTTGAATAGCTTACTCCAATTTTAGTCAAGAATATACTAGGATTTCGTGCAAAACACAACAGAAGAGATTTCTACTGTGACTTTGCACTTCGACTTACAGATTATTGGTAGACTAAAGCCACTCAAACTCTGCTTTAACCCTGCTGTGGTTTAAAACCAGCCAGTCTGGCCAAATAATCCGATTTTCTGCTTTTGTTTCCAATTTTTACATCCTAACTATTAATACCGGTGCGACGGCATTGGTTACTGAACCAGCAGGCTTGCATCTGTCGAACACCGTTAAACTCACATTACCTTTACGGGGATAGTCACAGAGCCTCAAGTTGCCGGAGGCATCAACACCGTGTGTCAAAGCACAGCCCAGGGGCTGCTCCGCATCCTCCAGCTCGGGGCAGCCATCCGCAGGACAGCTATCGCCACCGCCCTGCGCAGCACGGCTCCCCTAACGCCAGCGCTGCCCGGCCCGAGGGTGCCCTCCAGATGGACCAGAAACACCGAGTCCCCGCCCTGTAATTCCGCACCCGACGACTCTTCCGCAGCCCGGTTACTTCACGTACCAGACACCGCTTCAGGCTACAGGCTTCCGTCCCCCCGCCCCGGAGCGGCCCAGCTGCCAGGCACCCCCACCCTGGGCCCCTCGCAGCGGGCCCTGCGGCCTAGAGCCGACCCCACCGCTCCCGGACCGGCGGCGGCGTGGGCAGCGCGGCGGATGCGGGCAGCGCGGCGGGCACCTCCAGGGCCGCTCCCCAGAGCCGGGGCCGGCGTGAGACAGCTCCACTCCTCCCGTTACCTCTCCTCCTTTTCGCCTGCGCAGCCTCCCCCGGGAGCGGCCCGACCCAGCGCTCCTCTTCGTCATCCTCCTCTTTCTCTGCCGCCGCAACCGCCTCCTCTTCTTCTTCTTCCTTCTTCTTCCTCCTCCTCGCCGCCGCCTGCCGCCTCCGGCGGCTTTCGCTTACGCTCCGCGCCGGCCGACGCCATGCTGCAGAACGTCACTGTCCCGCGACGTTGCCAGTCCTCGCCACGCCCCGTGCCGGGCGCTCGACAAGTGATGCAGCGGGGCGGCAGCCAGTGAGCGCTGAGCGCGCACAGAGAAAGGCGCAGATCCAGGAGTTGAAGGGAGCGCGGAGCCGCCATGGTAATGGGCGGGAAGGGGGCGGCTGCAGGCCTCGGCCGCAGGCCTCGGCTCTGAGGGACTCCCGGTTGCCCTGAGCGCCGCTGCTGGCTCGAGGGGACTCCCGAGTTTCAGCGACCAAGAGGAGCAGCGCCTCGGCCGTGGAGCCGGGGCAGTGGCGGTGCCTCGTCGGGGCTCACGACCGTTGGGGCCGCGGGGCTGCTGGGAAGGGAGCGGGCTGGGGCCTGCGGGCGTGCGTGGCTGCTGCCGGGGGAAAGTCAACGTTCAACCCCAGCCTGCGAGGGGTCGCCTCCTTTCCCGAATTTTTCTGTCACAGGCGTAGTTCTGGGGTTTATGTTGGGGAGAATTGGAGTTCTTGTCGTGTTATTTTTTATCCTGCTTGTATTCTTTTCCTTGCTAAGGTGAACATGTGGATTTCTCTTTTTTTCTCCTCTATCAGTTTTCCCAGGGCTGCTATTGCTTTCCTTTCTCGCCTCTGAAATTCTTTCAGTAGTAGGCCGCTTTGTATTTGTTGACATGAAACATCTCCCATAAAGCTTGCCTAATTATTTGGCCACCGTAGAGCTTACAGTGCACACTTATCCCTGTGTGTATTTTTTACCTAATTATATAGTTTTAAAGTGAGGTAAGAAGGAATAGCATGTTGAAACTGGAATGTACTAATTTTAATGACATGCAAAAAAAAGTCCTCAGTTTTCAAATATGGTGTACAAATAGAAACCTAACTTTATCATACAGAAATAAGGAAAACTGCAAGCTACAAGGAAAAACATCTCAATGTCACACTTCAATGTATATACCTTATAAGGTAATTAACAGCACAGTACTAGGGACCACAGGTCAGTTTGGCTTGTGCTGCAGAGGCTTGTAGTATCTCTTCATAATATCTATTTTTTCAAACTTTGTGTAAAATCAGTCATGGAAATTTTGAAGGTTAACAGTAATAAAATCACTATAATAATTTAAACTTTTTGGGGGGGCTATGTACTCAGAGATTTATTTCGTATAATGTTTTCATGTTATTGCAGGGGGATACAGAAAGATGGGACTCCTTATTCCACCCTGAGACCCCTTTCAGATTTCCTAAGGTTTTGTTTGTTTGTTTTTTTTTTTTTCTCCTCCCCCATTCGGGCCTTCTTAGCTCCGATGCTGAGCCTTTTAGCCATGATGAAAATTAATGTGCTCAGGCTTCGTTTGTTTGTTTGTCTCCTAGACAGTTTCAGGTCTGAGAAAAGTACATTGCATCTCAGGACTGCTTAGTTTCTTTATTAGCCTCCTGTGGGAGACTTTGCTGGAGGCATTTCAGAAGTCTTAAATAAATAATGTGAACTAGTTCTCTTTTATGTTATGGAGACATTCCAAGACTCTTAAGAAGATAATGATTTTTCTTTGCAAAAACTGTGCTTGTTAGACTTTATCAGATCATGGCAATCCAGACTTTCTAGTGCTCTGTTTTTAATTATTGATGCAACAAATTTGCCAGGAAGGTTTAGTAGAAGCATTCCTACCACTCAGTTCTCTACAATACTTACAGTGTTCACTGAGGCATTCTGATATTATTTCTTAGCCACTCTATTATGGCACGCTTCAGAAGGAGCGGTTGGGTACTTCACTGCTTTTAAATTACTTATTTGTTCAACGTATTTTTCTCTGATGCCTCATTTTTGTTCTGAAAATGAACAAAGTGTTGACTTAGGAATTTATGCGTCATTAAGAAGGCAGAGATGTGTTTTTCTTCTTCAGATGTTTATCTTTTTAATGTCTGCTTTTAATCTCTACCTGTTTGATGGGCTTAGTGATCCATTTAAGTATTTTTAAAGGCTTCCTGCATCTTGTACAGTTAGGAAATTTCTCTAGGTTGTTTTAGCTTTAAAAAAAAAAAATCCCTTTGAGTGCCATTTTGACCCTTCTTTTTTCCCCCCATTAATTACTGTTGTCATTTGTGTGTCTTTATAGATTAACTAGGATTACATTTCTGAATCCAGCAGTGTCTCAAACTTTTTCATTTAACTTGTGATGATTTTTCTCTTGGCTGTCTGGTGCCCTCTTTACTTGGTCACCTGCATATCTTTCAAGTTTTTTTGTTGTTTGTTTTTCTTGTAATCTTCAGGACACTTGAGTTCAGTGTCTTTGATTAACAAAAAAAAATTATCATAAGGAGAAATAGATTAGGACATTTATTAGCAGATATATGGAAGAAAAGCATGGCTTTGTAGATGTATACCTATTCTCTCGTTTCTTTATTAAAGTTGTCAGAAAATAAAAAAAATGCTATTGTATATAATCAAAGCAGTTTAAAAAAATAGGGCTTTGTGATTCAATTTTTAAAAATCTAGTGCCTTCAAATTTTGTTACAGTAATATGGTTAGCTGGTTACACTGAATGATTGAGTACTGTCTAGAAATATAGGAGAGCTAACTGAAAGCTTTAGATTCAAAGGGATTTTTGCCTAAAGTAGCATGTATGATTTAGTAACCTGTTAATAATTATTGTAGATCTACATTATAACTATTCTATTTGCTTCTTAATAGTTTGGATGCTTACCAGGAATCGCTATGGACTTGGCTTGTCCTGAAAATGCCAAGGAAAAACTCTTCTATGAGTGTGAGAGTATTTGGAAGCAGATGGAACAGGTATGCAAATCACAAATGTTAGATTAGTTTCGTTGTAAACTTTCCTCAGCATTTTTTTGTTCATCTCTCCGTCTTTCACTGCATGCTTGCCTAACCTTCTCCCAAGAAATCAGCACAAAAACACAAGGGAAAAAAAAAAAGGTAGGGGGTGGAGGTGGTGGAAGATCTTCGAAAGGGCCAAAGGTAGAAGTGGTGTCAGGGGAGAAGAATGCCTTGCAGTGTCAAACTTTGTTTATAGTGTGCTGATATTATGATGTAGTTAAATAGAATGGGAGCATATGTTAAAACTAGGGAAAATTAAACAATTTATTTGTGTTCTGGTGGTACCAGCACACTGAGACTTGATCCTTCTCTCTTCAGCCTCATGGAAGATAGAATTCAACTACTTTTCACAAGTATTTTGTATCCTAAAGGACAGATAGAATGGGATGAGAAAGAGGCTTAGAAAAATTATGTTAACATATGCTCCTGAAAACTGACAGTTACATCCTTAAGAACAAAATTCATCTCGCTCAATATATGGTCCAATATTTTAATAATAACATTTTAGAGTGATTTATTTATTGGAATCCCAGGAAGATAAACTTATAGCAGGTCTGTGGAAATGCTGTAGATCCTGGAAGATTCTTCAGAGTCTGATGAAAACTCATGTTCTGCATTATATTTTGACTGTCTTAATTGCTTCACTCAATTTTTTTGTTATTTATATGCTGTTTGCTTGAGTTCTGCTCTGTAGAATCAAATTATTAAAAGTATCAGAAAGTGAAGTAAAAGCACTTCTAAACTTAAAATTGAACAAATTATAGACAACCAGCAGTGCAAAACTTGACAGAATTAGATTTTAAAAAATAAATGTGATTTTTATTTGTTGTTCCATTTAAACTTATATTAATATTGAATGAGTGGCAGGGAATCCTGTATTTAGGTTTCTGATATACTGTAGTAAGTTATCAACAGAAATTTCGTTTGGCCCCACTTCAGAGGATGTGAATTTTCTTTGAAAATTTCAAAGTAGAAGGGAAATCAGAATGTTTGTTACTTTGAATTTAATTGAAAAATCTTTGATATCTTGTATCTCTTCCCCATCATCCCCAAAGCATTACAGGAGAAATGACAATGTGTGTTATTTAGGGAAGCTGATGAAAACAGTAGGATTTTTATTACTTTGATTGTTGCATCCTCAATGAATGTATGTTTTAGCTGAAAGTTTAAACAAGAGTCATTGAATTAGCTCCTACCTTATATAGTTTATGATGTAATGTTTCAATTATTGTATGTCAGCATTAGCAGTTTTTATTGGAGAAATCCTATATTGTGTTTTGATTCCAAAACATTAACAGCAAGGTTTCCAAAGTACTCGTTAGTAGTTTTACTGCCTAGTAGAATACATCCTGCTCTGTCATGGGGTGGGTTAAATTGCTGACAGTTATAAAACAAGAAAGTGTTTAGCCCGTGTCTTCTGCTGAAGCCTTGGATATTTTCTATGGCCTGGATTTCAGACTTGATATGTATCCCGTGGCAGTCATGGGAGCTGATGTAGTGCAATTCTAAAAATCAGACCACTTCTGAGGTGTACCGTGTATTGCCCTAAATGAGTTAAAACTAAAAATGTGTATTTTAATGTGATTGTTCTGTTTGGAGACCCTGAATAGCAGCAACAAGTCAGTTAACTTCTCAGCAGCTTTGCTATTCAGCCTTATCCATGACTCTTTCTTCCCAATTTGTCATGTTCTTCATCTGTTCAGTGTCTTTCCCCCCCATCAGCTTTTCCCTCATAACTTGTCTTTTTTTCTCGAATTGTGCATCTTTTGTTAGCTTCTACTTTTCAATTAAGTGAAGTTCTACTTTTTTACTGTGGTATGTTTTCAACATATTTCTTAAGTTGCTGTTCTGGGTGAGGCTCTGAGGGATGTGGTAGAAACCAAGCAAAAACTCTTTTTTTTTTTTTTTTTTCCTGGATTAAACAACTTTTGTTGGAATTTCTAAGCATCATGTTTCTTTCTTATGAAAGGGAAGAGTAAGTAAACATTGTTTATGTTTTGTTTGTTTTTCTATCAAGTGTCAGACAAAGCTAACGCTTCTAGGAGTGGAAAAAATGCTAAAATCAGATGCCGAGGTAAGACAGTACTTTATTTTTTTTTATTCTATGCAAAATATTTAGTTTTCTGTAGAGATATGGTATGTTTCCAAGATAAGGAAACTAAGTTATCTTTACTTACTCTCTAAAGATGACAGCTTTACTCTTATTAACTTTGGAGCTTTATTGTAAAGTATGTGTCTAGCAAATACTGAGAAGTTGCGTTTGTGTATAGCAAAAAGGTTAATGCAGTCCTGCCATGCAACAGATAAATAACTAACATAGGCAGCAAAATGCTTCTTGTGCACCTGTACACTAGCAAAGAAGTTGAGAAGTCCTTAGTTAAACATTGCTTGTCAACAACTGAAAACATCAGTATGTTATCCACATTCTTCTCAGCACAAATCCAAAACATAGCTTCTTACTAGCTACTCTGAAGAAAGTTAACTGTCCCAGCTGAAACCAGGACAGGTACACAACTTCAATATCCATTTGGACTATTTCCTAATCAGTGTATATGTAATTTGTGAAACTGTACATGAATCCCTTTAGTTTTACTCTGTAACTTTGTATTTGCAAATTACAGTTGTTCCCCATTTGTGTCTGTTATTACGAAACTGATGTGCTTGAATTAGAAGTGAACTGAGTGGTGCCAAGTGCATGAACGTGAGCTCCTGTATCCCTCAAATTTTGCAGAACGTGGAAAAAAGCAATGCTTACTTGTTTGGAAATTCTAAATAGGAACCTTTAAAATAGAATTTATGAGGGCTCCAGCTTTGGAAAGTATAAATAGTTACACATTGCACTGCTTGGGTGAAATATGTAGGTCTTCTAAATCTTCATCTCGTGTGACTTCAGTAGGAGTATTCAGATGGATAATTCAATACCTTGACTGAATAATTAACAAAAAGAGCACTTTTCTTCAGAGATATATCTGTTGAATACATTCAGGTGTTTACTTACTATGTAATTACTGACATTAATCTCTTGCTAGTAATAAACTGTGTTCTAAACTGTTATTTAATCAGAATAAATAAATCAAGATGCATGTTCAAATGCATGAAATAAAATATTTTTCTCCTTTTACGATTCTGGGTGAAATTCTATAAGTAGAAATAAAGTTTGTATAATTTTAATTGGGTGTAGATTGGGGTTTTTATGTTTCTTTGCAGCTTTACTGAAGCACATTGTACCTGTGTAATTAATACTTAAACTTTTGAGATACGCTTTTCTTGAAAACTGTCATAGCAAGGCAATGATTAAATGGAGTTGCAAAAGTAAAGATTAAATTAAGATTACACTTCATGATAGAAAATAAGGAGGAGTGGAAAAGGTCATGTTATCCTCTGTCACCAGCTTTCATGGGACCTTATTGCAGCCTAACATAGGCACTTACCTAGGAAATGACAGACCTGTTAGTCTAATGTCAATACCTGGAAAAATTCTGGAGAAGATAACATTGGGTGCCATTGAAAGACATTTAAAGAATAATCCAATCAGCAGGCACAGTCAATGTGGGTTCACAAAGGGAAAGTCTTGTTTAAGTAGTTTGGTATCCTTCTATGATAAGCTCACCTGCCTAGTGGATGAAGGGAAAGGTAGTGGTTGTTCATATGGATTTTAGTGAGGCTTTTGATACTGTCCCTCACAGCATCTTTCTAGACAAGTTGTCCAACTGTGGGATGAGCAGGTTCATGGTGCACTGGGTGAATAACAGGCTGAAGGGTAGGACTCAAATAGTTGTAGTGAATGGAGCTACATCTGGCTGGCAACTGGTCACAGAAATGGGGCTCAATTCTAGGGCCAATTCTGTTCAATGTATTTATCAATGATCTGGATGCAGGAGTTGAATGCACCATTATCAAGTTTGCTGATGATACCAAACAGGGAGGTGCTGCTGGCTTTTGAGGGACAGGAGGCCTTGCAGAGGTACATAGATAGGTTGTAACATTGGGCAGAAAGAACAAACACCAAATTCTGTACTCGGGACAGAGTAATGCTAGGCACAAGTATAAACTGGGACAGGAGTGGCTGGAAAGCAGCCCTGCAGAAAGGGATCTGGGGGTGCTGGTTTGACACTAAGCTTAGTGTGAGCCAGCAGTGTGCCCTGGCAGCCCAGAGAGCAACTGACATCCTGGGGTGCATCAAACACCATACAACCAGCTGGCCAAAAGAGGTGATTTTCCTGCTGTATTCAGTGCTGGTGTGGCCTCACCTTGAGTACTGTGGGAAATTCTAGGCCCCACAATTTAAGGTGGATCTGAAAGTCCTTGAACGCATCCAGAGGAGGGCAACAAAGCTGGTGAAACAGCAGAAAGGCATGTCCTATGAGGAGAGGGGTTTGTCTGGTTTGTCTAGTTTGGAGAAAAGGAGGCTGAGGGGCAACCTCATTGCCCTCTATAGCTTCCTGAGGGGAAGTGGAGAGGGAGGTGCTGAGCTTTTCTCCTTGGTATCCAATGATAGGACACGTGGGAATGGTTCAAAGCTGTGCCAGGGGAGGTTAAGACTTCACATTAGTAAACATTTCTTTACCAAGACAGTGGTCAAACACTGGAACAGGCTTCCTAGAGAGATGGTGGATACCCCAAACCTGTCAGTGTTGAAGAGGCATTTGAACAATCCTCTCAATAACATGCTTTAACTTTTTTTTCAGCCCTGAATTGGTCAGGTGGTTGGACTAGATGATTGTTGTAGGTCCCCTCCAATTGGACCTATTCTATTCTGCTTTCATTGTAGCTGGCAAAGAAGCTATGTTTTTTTCCTTGCTATTGATCTTGTCACTGTTTCATTCCTTAATCACCTCAAGACTGTAATCTTGCAATTTACTCTCTGTGGTTTTATCCTGTAAGTTTAGGGGCTGATTCTGGTCTATGAGGTGATGGATTATATTAGCAGAATATTTTGCTAGGAATGTATACAGGGCATGAGAGAGAGACATCTGATGTACATACTTGCTGTATGTACTTGACTGTTAAAAAGACGGTCCTTGATTTAAGGTTGCTGAACAGCAGTGTTAGATTATTTCAGAGTTTTTTTGTCCAGTTACTGAAATATCCAGAATATTTTGTACAGCCTTTTTTCTCAAGTTTAAAGGAACAAAGAATGAGCTGATGGTATTGTCACAATTAGTCCTCCATTACAAAAGAGGTGGCACCACCTGATCTAGAAAATAAGAAATGTTTGGATGGTGATTATTTCTTTTATTTTGGGTTTTTTTTAATTTTCCTGTATTTTTAGAAGGTTGTCTTTAGAAAATGTGTTTCATAAAGTTCTTTTGAGTGGTGAAAAGCTAAGCTTAAGTTGTCAGTTCTTGATATTTTTATGATAAGAACTTGGCTGGTGAGTCTTAGCATATTTTTCTCTTTTTAGTTGATGAAAAGCCAAATGCAGTCTGCAGTGCTTTTTATGGAATGCTTAAGCATATCAGCAGTACCTTTTGTAATTAAATATATGTCCTCAAATTGCACCAGATGAGATTTAGGCTAGATATTAGAAAAAATTTCTTCACTGAAAGAGTGGTCAGGCATTGGAACAGGCTGCCCAGGGAAGTGGCGGAGTCACCATCCCTGGAGGTGTTCAAGAAACGTGTAGATGTGGTGCTTAGGGACATGGTTTAGTGAGTTAGGTGGTGTGGGTTGATGGTTGGACTTGATGATCCTTGAGGTCTTTTTCCAACCTTAATGATTCTATTCTATATGCTCGATTTATTATCGATTACTTGTACTATTGTGTCTATTGTGTCTATATGTAATTTACAATGTGTTTGAAGAAAAATAATAGGTTTAGTCCTCAGTTTCAGGAAGTGGAATACTAATAATGAATATATTCTTCAGAATGTAGTAAGATTAAAGTAAGTTCATTTTTAAAAAATCTGTGGTGGTTTAGTTTGCAGGTTTTTATTAAGCTTTTCTGAACTGGTGTTTTTTTATTATTGCTCCTATATTTTCAGTGATTACAGTAGGCTCAAGCAGTAATTCTAAAGCATTTTTTGTTGAGTCCACAGATAAGGTTTTGATAGAAGGTATATTTATATACTTTTTTTTTGGAAGCCAGTCTTTTGTTTAGTCATGGCACATATCAAGCACAGTCCATTTAACCTTAAATGTGTATCAGCCACGAATCTAAGGAGGAGTGGGAATATGAAGAATTGTCATGAGTTCTAATGGCGCATCTTCAGTTGTGGTCATTATCTGACACTGCAGAGGAAATTAGGGGGGAAATACCAACTCTGACTACTTCTGACTTCCCCCTTTTGAAAAAAGAATAAAAGTTTCTTGATCCCTGCAAGTAGCTTTTCAAATTTTTTGAAGGAATAAGTGCTCTGTTGTAATAGATATTCCTTTGTTTTCTGCTGTATAAACTTAATAATTGAATTTCTGTCCCGTTCTATCTCATTTACTCCAATGCAACTCAACACACTTCAAGAGATGCTTTTTTTCTTATTATACAGCTTCACTTCTCAGTGACACAAATTAAAGCTTTAACAGCGGAATGTAATCAATGGAAAAAAAGTCCGGAAGGTAAGGAACTGCTTCCATGTAACGTATACTCATGTAAACTTTTGCAAAGTCTCTTTATCTAGGCATCTTAACCTGTGTATATATCGAATGTCTGCTGGTAGTATTTTTGTACAGTAACTACTTAAAAATTAAATTAAATACTTCCCATAGCATCTATGTTTTGTTTCTATATTCTTTTTACACTTTAGTTCTAAGTGAACTTAGCATGCAAAGTGAATTCTACTATAACTCAATCTTATGATTCTGGACAAATAAGTGCATGATTCATACTACCATTCATCAGTCAGTTAAATGGAAAAATAACTGTTAACAGATCTCCTAACAAAATAACAGAAGTTATGCTGTTACTCTCCTTCAGGCCTCTCCTTTCTGTGATCATTTCTTCTCCATTTGTCCTGGGTTCACATAGATAGATCTCTATCTATCTATCTGCATATCTCATGATACACAAGACAGTTGCTCACCACCCGGAACCCATGTTCAGTCATTTCTAAGCTGAAACTACCTACTACCCCTGTCAGGTGCTCTGGCTGTGCCCTTCTCCCAGCTTCTTGTGAAAATTAACCCTATCCCAGCTGAACCCAGGACACCATATTTGGTCTGTATTTCCTTTTTAGCACAGAACTACTTTGGCAAAGAATGTGTTAATTTTGTCTTTTAAGAAGTTGATGTGTGGTTTTATATTTGCAAGTATTGATAATAAACTAATAATAATTTACCTAGATATATATTTTTAACCATACCCCCTCTTTTTTTATTACTACTTCACAAAATTGTGTTGTAATACAATGTACTAGCTGAAACTTTGAAGCAAACCTTTAGTGGTAAGACCATTACACTGTAATAAAGTATTTAGCTTGGATTTAATGGGTGTCGGAGATTTCAGGTCAAGAAAAGGTAGTAAGGTAGTAAAAGACACTTAAGGTTTTTTTAACAACACAGGAATCCAGATCGCTTATTGATCCTGAGAATCACAAACCACTGAAACAAATGTAGCTCTTATAATTGTGAGGCATTATCAGTCAAAAGGTATAAATTCCTCCGTTCTTCAAAATTCTTTTTGTACATAAGCATCAGTGCAGACTGATTTAACTCTGTTGGAAAGCAGATGTGGCCAGATACTGAAAATAAAACCATCTAGAATCTAAGTGTGGGTGATCTGTTTTTTCAGAGGTCCCATTTTGAGATTCCTGAAACAGTTTACACTATGCTATCATTAGTATTCTGGTAGCACTCACTGTTATCTCTCCTGTCAAGGATCCATTAGCACCTTTCAACCTGGTGAAACTTAGTTAATCTTTAAATGGATTATTGACTCATTTTAATATTTTTATGCCAGAGGAAGCTTGGGGTTTTTTGGTGCTTACAAAATTATAGGAATGTGTTTTAGACAACAAAGGGTGATTTCCATTATTTTATCATTTGGCCAAATTGCAACGCATTTTCAGATGAACATTAACTTCTCCAGCTTCTTTCAAAGTTGTTGTACTTGCTGTGCATTGTGATCAAGTAATAGGAGCTAAAAAAAAATATTATTTCTTAGATATTGTTGCTCTACTAGAATAAATTCAGACTTCATGTGCTTTGTAAGCCTGTCTCAGCCTCAAATGCTTCTTAGAGGTATGTAGACCAAAAACATGACATTGAATGAATTTGGGAAATACAGGTTCTTGGCGGTTGCTCGTGAATAAGTTGCTGGCTTAAAGCAAATGAATTGAAAGCACTTACAGTTTTTGTCTGGGTAAAAAAAACTGGAGATGTAAGGTTTCCTTACTAAAATACGTAATTAGTTTAAACTTCAAGCTATTTGCTTAAAAATATTCTTGGGACTTGAGCTATTTTTATTGGCTTGCTGACTTGCTTTGCTCAACCATTCTTACTTGAATCCGAGTGATAAAATTTATTATTAGAAATCTTCATTTCATACTAGATAAATGATCTATGCATATTATAGTGCAAATGGTGTTTTGCAGCCAAAGCTTTGCCTTTTTGGCTACCTTTCTGAGTGAAGAAAAAAGTTGCTGCTAAGAATTTGAAGAGAGTTACAGCGCTTGTATGAAAATGAAGAGTCTACTGTGGTTACATCTTTTCTCTGTCTTCACTCCTTTCTACCTGCTCTTTGTTTTGAAGGAGGGATTACTTAATTGAATACGTTGTCTGAATTGATCTCAATAGGAATAGCAGAAATACTCATTTTATACAATTTACTGATAGAACATGAATATCAGTCTGTCTTGTTACTTTGGTTTCTGCGTTTAGTAATGACCAGCTCATTTCTTGTAAATGAGGGCTTGTCAGCATTTCAATTTTAAACCTTATTTTCAGAGATTATAAGTTGGCAGGTCTACATTTCTTTGGGCACAATATTGGCAAAGAGACTTGAATCTACAACAAAGATTTTATTTTTTCAAAGCTTTTACTTCAGTCTCTTGTTCTTTCTCAATTTCTGGTACTGTTTATGTAGTTCTAGAGCTGCTAAATCAGCTGAATTAAAACTTTTTAACAAGCATTTGGCTCATAAAAATTGAATTTAACTTTTACCGTTGCAAAATAAGGAAGTGGAAGCAACCATATTTTAAACCATATAAAACAGTTGTGGTCTTTGCCTAATTTCTAATTTATTTGTAAAATATTAATATTCTGCCAAAGTACTCTTATTTTAATAGGAGTTTCTGTATAAACTTGTGCATAGTACTTGCTTTTACATTGCTAACATCTGGTAGTATTTTGCTTAGTAATTGTACTATGTATCACTAGGCAATTCTATTTGACATTTGATTTTTGCAAATGTAGTGATTTATAACTGAGAAAGCTTTAACTGGTAGTAGATAGAGCAACCTGTATTCTTTATAGTAGCAACTGCCACAAATGTGTTGTCTCTGTCTTAGATCTGCACTGTTCCTTCACTAAATTGGGGTCAGTGACTTCTTTTCTAGGAGGATGTGGCCTTCTATTCTGATACACAATATGAATAGTGAATGGGAAGAATATACGCAGGATTAGGTGTCTAAAAATGAAGTGTAGAAGTCAGTAGTAGAAATCGATAGTGAGGGCTGACAATAATCAGGGAGTGAGGGGGAATGCACATAATTTGTGGCAGGAGGAAGAGTTGTATGGGTTTCTTCAAATGTGCCAGTGAATGTGAATAAAAGAGCCACAGTGAATTTTATGATGTGTATGAAGGATATTCATGTCATTATGGAAATCTTGCTCTAATAATAGCACAGACTGCTGCCTCCCATAGCTCTTAAACAGAAACTTAATTTGTAAGCACTCTACTCAAATTTTATGTCATGGTTTAGAGACAATAATTCTTTAAGTAAAAGGGATTTTATTGTGATGTAATTTAATGCATTTTGAATTCGGTAGTTTTCATAGAAACTTAGAACACCAGCTTGGAAGGGGCCTCAAGGATCATCTGGTCTAACCTTTCTTGGCAAAAGCACAGTGTAGACAAAATGGCTGTTGTGGTTTAACCCTAGCCATCAGCTGAGCACCACCCAGCCACTTGCTCAGTCACCCTCAGTGGCATGGGTGGGAGAATCAGAAGAGTAAAAGTGAGAAAACTCAGGGGTTGAGATAAACATAGTTTAATAAATAAAGCAAAAGCCGTGCACACATGCAAGGCAAAACAAGGAATGCATTCACTACTTCCCATTGGCCGGCAGGTGTTCAGTCATCTCCAGGAAAGCAGGGCTCCATCACAAATAATGGTTACCTGGGAAGAGAAACACTGCAACTCTGAACATCTTCCCCTACATGACATCATAGGGCATGGAATATCCCTCTGGGCAGTTGGTGTCAGCTGTCCTGGCTTCATCCCCTCTCAGCTTCTTGCGCACTCCCAGACTACTTGCTGGTGGGGTGGTGTGAGGAACAGAAAAGTCCTTGACTCTGTAAGCACTGCTCAGCAATAACAAAAACATCCCTGTGTTATCAACACTGTTGCCAGCAGAAATCCAAAAGTTAGCCCTATACTAGCTACAATGAAGAAAATTAACTCTGTCCTAGCCGAAAACCAACACAAGGACCCAGTACCTGGTCCAGACAAATGTTAAGTTTCCAATGTGGGGAAATCCCCCCCCTTCCCTGGGAAGATTGTTCCAATGGCTGATTTTTCTCATCGTGAAAATTTTTCCTCTTGTATCCAATCAGAATCACCTCAGGAGTAACTTGTCTCCACTACTCCTACTCTTTTCCATGTGATTCCTTGAAAAAAGCGAGTCTCCATCTTTGTAGCCACCCTTTAAATACTGGATCATGGTGATAAGGTCTGCTCTAAGCCCTCTTTTCTCAAGGCTGAACAAACCCAGTTCTCTTGGCCTGTCCTCATATGGCAGGCTTTCCAGTCCTTTTGTCATCTTTGGGGCCCTTCTCTGGACCCTCTCCAGCCTGTCACATCTTTTTTGCATAGCAAGGATGGACACTGAACACAGTGTTCCAGGTAACAAGTATTCAGCCTGACAAGTGCTGAATAGAGTAGGATAATGACAACTTTATCACAGAATTACAAACTTTATCTCTGCTGGGGATGCCCTTGTTGATGCAACCCAGCATACTGGTGTCTTTCTTTGCCACAGCAGCACACACTTCACTCATACTGAGCTTGTCCACCAGGACCCCCAGGTCCCTTTCTACAGAGCTGCTCCACAGCCAGGTAGTTCCCAGCCAATGCTGCACTCCTGGATGATGTTTTCTCAGGTGCAAGACCTTACACTTGGCCTTGTTGGACTTCATAAGGTTCTTGTTAGCCTACTCTTCCAGCCTATCCAGGTTTTCCTGCAGGGTGGCTCTCTCTTCCAAATTGTCCACTTTCCCACTCAGTTTTGTATCATCAGCAAACTTCATCAGGGGGCACTTGATCCCATCATCCAGATGACTTATGAAGATATTCAACAGCATTGGGCCCAGCATTTATTCCTGGGGAACCCTGCTTGTGACAGATTGCCAGTTTGGAAAGGAGCTACTGACCACCACCTTCAGGGTGTGGCCTGTTAGCCAGTTCCCCACCCACAGCACAGACCACTTGTCCAGACCATAACGCATCAGTTTCTCTAGGAGAAGGCTGTGGGAAACCCCATTGAAAGCCTTGGAGAAAACCAGATAGGCAACGTCTACTGCTCACCCCACATCAACCAAGCAGGTTACTTTGTTGTAGAAGGTGATCAGGTTTGTCAAGCACAATTTGCCCTTGTTGAATCTGTGCTGGCTTTTCTTAATCATGTGCTTTACTGGACTTGTGATAGCCTCTAGGAGGATTCATTCCATAACTTACCCAGAGACTGAAGTAAGACTGATGGGCCTATAATTTCCTGGATCCTCCTTTAAGCCCTTCTTGTAGATAGGGGTGATGTTAGCCTTCTTCTAGTCCTCTGGGACATTCACCAATCTCCTAATTTTCACCTCAGAACAAACACTACTTTTAAAATTACTAATCTGAGGCTTCTCAAAATTTGTGGAGATAAAAATACCAAAACTGTATTTTTATGAATGTATGAAATCAACTGTATTGTATTAGGACATTTAATGGTTTTATCAGAGGGTGGAGGGTTTTCCTTTTTATTAAAGGAAAAATCTTTTATTGAAGTAATTATGTTTGTTGAGAATGAAGATTTGGAGCCCAAGCTTGGACAAAAAATATCCCCATCATATTAAGATTTAAATGTGTTTGAGTAGCTTTTATTTCATAGAATCATAGAATGGTTTGGGTTGGAAAGGACCTTAAAGATCATCAAGTTCCAACCCCCCTGCCATGGGCAGGGACACCCTCCACTAGACCAGGTTGCTCAAAGCCTCATCCAGCCTGGCCTTGAACACCTCCAGGGATGGGGCATCCACAACCTCCCTGGGAAACCTGTTCCAGTGTCTCACCACCCTCATAGTGAAAAATTTCTTCCTAATGTCTAGTCTAAATTTACCGTCTCTTAGCTTATACCCGTTACCCCTTGTTCTCCCACTACACCCCCTGATAAAGAGTGCCTCCCCATCTCTCCTGTAGGCCCCCTTCAGGTCCTGGAAGGCTGCTATTAAGTCTCCTCGGAGCCTTCTTTTCTCCAGGCTGAACAACCCCAACTCTTTCAGCCTGTCCTCGTAGGGGAAGTGCTCCAGCCCTCTGACCATCTTCGTGGCTCTCCTCTGGACTCTCTGCAACAGGTCCACGTCTTTTTTATGTTGGGAGCCCCAGACGTGGACACAGTACTCCAGGTGGGGTCTCACAAGAGCAGAGTAGAGGGGGAGAATCACCTTCTTTGACCTGCTGCTAATGCTTCTTTTGATGCAGCCCAGGACACGGTTGGCTTTCTGGGCTGCAAGCGCACACTGCCGGCTCATGTTCAGCTTCTCATCCACCAATACCCCCAAGTCCTTTTCCTCAGAACTGCTCTCTATCCATTCTCCGCCCAGCCTGTATCTGTGCTTGGGGTTGCCTCGACCCCTGTGCAGGACCTTGTACTTGGCCTTGTTAAATTTCATGAGGTTTGCACGGGCCCACCTCTCAAGCCTGTCCAGGTCCCTCTGGATGGCATCCCTTCCCTCCAGTGTGTCCACCACACCACACAGCTTCGTGTTGTCGGCAAGTTTGCTGAGGGTGCACTTCATCCCACTGTCCATGTCTCCAACAAAGATGTTAAACAACACTGGTCCCAGTACTGACCCCTGTGGAACACCACTTGTCACCGGTCTCACTTGAACATTGAGCCACTGACCACCACTCTTTGAGTGCGGCCGTCTAGCCAGTTCCTTATCCAGCGAGTGGTCCTTCCATCAAATCCATGTCCCTCCAACTTAGAGACAAGGATGTCATGTGGGACTGTGTCAAAGGCTTTGCACAAGTCCAGGTAGATGATGTCAGTTGCCCTTCCTCTGTCCACCAGCGCCGTGGCCCTGTCGTAGAAGGCCACCAAATTCGTCAGGCATGATTTTCCTTTGGTAAAGCCATGTTGGTTGTCATCAATCACCTGCTTGTTTTCCATGTGCCTTTCTCCTGTTAATAGAAAGATTATAATGCTTCACTTTTAAAAAAGTCATACATTTATGCAGATGCTGCAAGTTGACATGGAACTGAGTCCACTGAAGGCTATCAAATACAACAATTTAGTTACTTATTCAGAAAATCCATGAGCCATAAATCACTACATTTTGCAGAAGCATTCTGGGGAAACATTACCACATCCTTGAATAGTACCGTACTTTCCCTTAAGTACTGTTGTTGCTCAGGACTGGAGTTAGGATATTGGCCTTCTGGGCCTTCTTCTCCCTACATGTAGCTGCTCTTGTGAACAGTAAGGATGGTGACATGCTTTTTAAGTTTTTAAAATTCGATGGGTTTTAAAATGCTGATCAAGCATCTGGGTAGCTGTTTAATTGGAAGACTGGAAGTATTTGATTGCCTATATTGGTAATGTTGTTGGAATTCTTTCCACTGAAAAAATCAGGCCTGCTTATCTTCAAGTATGATTGTACTTCATATTTCAGTATTATGGGCCTGAGATAGTTCAGTTATAAAAAATAATGCAGGAGCATTAACACTGCACTTTTTTCAGTCTAATTTAATTTGTTGAAACTTGACAGTAGGTTAGCCCAGCAGGACAATACAAAATGTTGCTGAGCTGCTGCTAACAGCCAAGCTAGTTTTTTTAGAGACTATACAAATTGCTCTTTAGTCAGGCTGCTTTTCAGTATAAAAAGTCTACATTATCCAATGCAAAAAACCCCATTTTATTTTTCAGTGATTCCTACCAATCCAGATCTACTGTTAGCATTAGGAAAAGAAGAGGTAAGTCTTTTTGTTTGTTCAGAGATAATAACATTTGGTTGAAAAAGAGTAAATGCAATTGCTGCATTTTGCTATGACTGCTCTTGTGGTGGACTACTGCTAAGACAGTGTATGTTTCTTCAGGCATTGTTTTTGTCCTAATGTTTATCTTCCACTCTATTATAACTACTAAAAATTCCTAGTTGTAATGAATGATCTTTTAAACAAAAAGTTTTTTATATACTGCATTTTGTGCTTGATATAAAATTGTGTAACATTTTATGTTACACTGAAGAGTCAGTGTTCTTAGATCTAGAGTTTGCAAATATTTTGTTGAGTTCTTCCAGCCTTGGAAGAAAGAGCAAGTCAAGATTGTGTTAGGGCTACTATTACACTATATTGATTGGACATTTGTATGCAAGATGACCTGAGAATATTCCTGTGGCTATGGTTAAAAAAAGAAACTTTTTTGTTTTCTTCTTCCTAGCAGCTTTCCTCCCTTTAGTGTCCCTTGAAACAGGGAACTCAACTGCTGTTAAGAGTCACTATTAACAAATTGTTTGGTTACACACTTTCATTATATCTGAATTTGTGGCCTATTTTATTGAGAATTCAATTTTTTTTTCAGATGTTGCATATATAAAGCACAGAGGCTTCTGTAGGATATTTTCACAATTTTTATTTCTTTGAGCTAAATATAAAAGCTCTCATAGTTTGTATGGAAGGAAGCAAAATACATCCAAATCCTAGGTTTATATTTTAAAGAACCCATGAACTATTAGAAAAACTGCTTTGTAGAACATAATGCACTAATGAAAGACTGAGTCCACTGTTCCCTATCTTCAGGAGTGTATACAGCTTCTGGCTGCAGTAGTTTTATTTCTCCCACTTTCCTCTCCCAAATATGTCTGTGTCACTGAAGACCATTTAATTCATGGATGCAATTAGTCTTTCTTTGCAGCATCTTGATTTTCTGAGTGCTATGCATTTTATGTTGGTATAATTAGCACAGATTCATTTTTGCAAACAGCTGCAATGAACAGTTCCTGTGTGTGTTCCATAATCTACTTCAGGTAAAATCAACTATGTTGTTTTACAGAACTTCAGTAAGACTGGTGACAGTAACATTATAAATAGCTGCAGCTGGATTTAAAAATATTATGTGTCGCTCTGTAGCCGTATTTCTTAAGAAATTACAGATAATTTTGGCCCTCTTTACCAGATTTACAGATGTAGCCTTACATAGAACAGATACTACAGACTGGGCTATCTGCAAACTGTAGGTTTATTTTTACTTTTTTATAGTTGCAGAAAGTAAGGAATTGCCTTCAAATGGTGCTGTCAACAGTTCAGGGAAAGAATGAAAAACTGGACGAAGCTCTAAAAAGGTAATACAATAATTTAGATTTAGGAATGCTGTAAGCTTTTTTACCACCCTTTGTTTTTTTTTTACTGTCCAGGAAAACTAATCATCTCTTGTGCCATTTCCTCCTTTTCATGTTTCAAAGAGAAGAGCAGTGGCATAAGGAACAGGAGCACATAGTAAATATTCTTGCTAGAGTCGAAAAAAAGAGAAAAACCCCAGCTGAACAACTTCCCAAACCAAGGTATTTCTACAGTGCTGAGTTTTTATATTGAAGAATATAAATATCAACAAAAGCAACAAGAGCAAATTCTTAAATCATACTCCTTGTTTTGCTCAATAGATCACATAATAACTCAGTAATCACTATTTGAAACATGGAAAATATTGGTGCCTTCTGTTTATATCCTGAAAAGATATTGAACTTACAACAATAGAAAATAAGGAAATTTTTTATGTAAGAAGAACTTGGTGATTATTTTATTGAATCTCATATTCTATTGCTATGTTTTACTATTAGTTTGGCTACTAGAGAATTTAATGACTTGAACAATGAAGTGTTGAAACTAAAGGCATACAAGGAAGAACTCTTGACTGCTCTGAATAAATTCCTAGACGAATATTATCCCCTTCCAGAGAGAAGTGGAAGTGATAGAGAGATGGCGGTAAGATTTTTCTTAATAACTATTAAATTTGTAATGTTCCATTTTTATTTAATTAGATGCAATAGCTTTTTAAAGTCAATAGCATAGAATCTGCAGTTGTATTTTGACATAGTATAGTTCTTACAGCTGATGCTTTCTATTTAATTGGTATTTTTCAGGTTGGTTTATATTTAAGGCTGTTTCCAGCTGGATATTTTCTTTTTTAATTCATCTATCCTTTACCCAATGAGATGCATAGCAATGTATTGTATTTCCCACTGAACTGCAAGCTGTGCCAAATTTGGAAATGGTGAGGGGTTTGCTCCAAATTGTTCCATTTTCTTTTTTACTGGACTAGGCAAGTGGATTCTTATTTTTCTTGGCAAAGCAAATTTTAATTGTCTAACAGTGTTTTTGGAACAATAATAAGGACAAGTGTTTATAATTACAGTGTACTTTGGAATGTTAGCCATCAGTTTCTCTTCAGGCAAACTGGGCCAAAAATTATCTTAAAACTTTAGGGAAAATAGGCAGTCAGGGAGTATTTTGCATAATAAATTCAAAGTCTGCAGTAAAAATAAACCTTTTACCATTACTATTTGAAAGAATAGCTACAAAAAAGGCAGGGGTTGGTTTTTATTTCAGACACACTTAAGAATACAGAAGTAGAAAAGATTTCTTTAATACAGTTCCCTGTTATTTCAGACAACCACACAATATAATTTCTTTAATATTACCATTGAACTCCATTTTGAAACTAATTATTTTTCTTACTACTGTTCCTACTGTTTTTTTTTTCTAGTACCTCAGTACTCTGGTTAGAAACTGTCTCCTAACTTCCAGTTTAAATTTATTAATCTTCAACACAAATCCATGCATTCTTATGCCAGTGTTGTCCTTAGAATAGCTCTTTTTCTTTCCTGCGTTTATTCCTCCTGATATATTTCAAGACAGGAATCTTATACCCTCTATTTCTTTGTTTTCTAATTTGTTATGGTTTTGTGTGGTGGGTTTTGTCTGGTAGCAGGGAGGGGCCACAGTAGTGGCTCCTGTTAGTAGCAGCTAAAGTTTTCCCTGGACTCCAGCTCTGCTGGTGGCAAGGGAGGGGTTACAGTGATGGTTCCTGTAAGTGACTGCTAAGGATTCACCCTCACCCTCCCCGCCCCCCAGCTCCAAGGACTTAGTAACTGGGAGGGGGAATGGTGGAAGGAGTACCACAGATCTAGCCCCTGTGAGAAACTGCTGGAAGTTTCCCCAGCTTCAGGCTGGACCCACCCCGGGCCAGGGCTGAGCCAATCAGTGCCTCTGCGAATAATATATTTAAGAGGGGGCACAGGAGATGGGAGTTGGCGTGGCCCTGGGCAGGGCCTGGCTTGGGCAGACCTGCCCAGCTTCTGCAAACCAACCTGCTGTAGCCCACGCCTCCGCCGTGGCTTGCCCAAGAGCCCGTTTCCTCGGGAGCTGATGAAGACCTGCAGCGGAGAGAGAAGCAAGATTTTTGAGATGAAGGACCACACAACGCTCTGGTCAGAAGGGAGGCAAGAAAGGAGAGAAAGCATCTTCGGCATTTCCCCTGCCGCGTGGTGAAGATTCATGGTGAAGCACAGTTTGTCCCTTGGTGCAGCCCATGAGAAGATGCAGCCATGGAGGACCCCACGTTGGAATTATGGAGAAGCCCACGCCGGAGCCTGGCAGTTGTCGGGGGATTGTGTCCCCGTGTGGAAAAGGACTCACGCTGGAGAAGTGCTTGAGAAGGACTCTCCCATGAGAAGGGACCCCACACTGCAGTCAGGAAAGACTGTGAGGAGCCCTCCCCTGAGGAAAAAAGAGCGGCGGACTAACTGCACCCCCCATTCCTTGCCCCCCCTGTGCATCTGGGAGGGGAGAAGGTACAGAACAAAGCCTTCGGCCTTTGGGAAGAAAGGAGGGGTGGGGGAGAAGTGCCTTTTTTAAGATGTGGTTTCTCTCTCTCAGTATCTTGCTTCTTGTTGTAAATAGTTAATAAATTCAGTTGTTTTCTTGTTCTTCCCAAGTCATGTCGGTTTCTTGCCCGTGACCCTGAGTGGTAAGACCCTCCTTGTCCCTGCCTCAGCCCACCAGGTGTTTAACAAAACTGTCCCTCTGGTTTTATAAACCACAACACAATTGAACTAGCAAATCTTTCTTGTTCTTCTCCTATAAAGTAATTTTTTTCAATTCCCTGGCTTATCCTAGTAATAATACGCATTTTCTATATTTGCTTTCACTTGGATTCATCTTTTTTGGAACCTGGTAAAAATCAGTATTATTTAAAAAAATAGTAGCTCATAGTTATCACAAACACAACTTATTACACCCTTGTCTATTTCTTCCTGTTTCTTCCAACTGATGAACCCTGAGATTTTAATTAAAAAAAAAAATATTGGTTTTGCATAGAAGTACATATTTGCACATAAAGATGCCAAATGGAGCCTTGGAGGCATGATGTCAATTTTCAAAGTCTTATTTAACCATCTTCAAACATGTTATTCTATTCTACTTTAGTTCTTCTGCATATCAATGCCTTCCTGTTTCCTGCTATTACTAAATATGGTACATTTTGTTCCAACAATAAGAAATTAAATCTTCAGGGATTTAATTAAGTCATCTTTCAATCATGTAATTCCTGATTTTAGCCTGATGTGTCATCTCCCTATGTGCTGATTCTTATTCATCTTACAATTGTTCTAGGACATGCCTCTTCAAACACTAACAACTTTCTTAGATGCATTTTAAGCAATTGTCCTTTTTTCCCATATACATCATTGTTATTTCATAAAAAATATATTTCCTATAACGAGATACAGCAATTTATTTGCTCCCATGTATGTGATGTTATAGAAAAATGGAGGCTGGAAGTGACCCCTGGAGGTCTTCCATTCCAACACCATCATCAAGGTAGTGCCAATGTCAAAGTTGGATTGAGTTGCTCATGGTCATATCCAGCTGTGTTTTGAATATAAGAAACAGTGAATTAATGTGTATGTTTCAGAATTCTGAGGAAGATCTTATGTAAAATCTCCCACCCCAGAGAAAAATCAACTGCTTGAATTTTCTCAGCCTCTGTTATACTGACTGTCAGAAATTCTTCTTAGCTACTCTGCCTTCATCTCTTCCATGCAATTTTCCTTATTAAAATCTAAAGGAAAAAAATAATCACCCAAGGTGTTTGGGATTAATCAATGCTTCCTCTGCTCATGGAAGCTTACCTTCTGCCTTTTTATTTTACTTAAATGTAAAATTTATTTTGATAAATTTCCAAGTAACATCTGGTCTTGTATTAATTTTAATTTTATTTATGCATTTCCTGAACTTTTAAATAAAGTTTTTTTTCTTACAATTCTTTTTCTTTCCTTCCACTCTGTGTGAATTCATAGCTTCTTCTATATCTTTTGACTCAGTTGGATCTCAATGGCTCAACTACAGGACCCCTGTAATCTGCATCCAAGTGATTAAATGTGAAGGCAAGAGGGACAACCATTTTTACCTATATTGTTTTCTTCATTGTGCCAGAAATACAAATTGTCAACATTAGCAATGAAATTTGCTGCTACACTGATTCACGGGAACACATTATTCACATCTATTATGAGCTTGGTTCAACACTGGAAACATCAGACTCTTAACTCTGTACGTCAGTAATTTTGCTTCCCTTCGTGGAAGCTCCTTGTGTTCTCAGTAGTTCTGTGTGGGCAAAGGTGTGTAAGGCACAGCTTCAGAATAGCATGAACTGCTCCAAGCCTTGCTGTTCTGGTTTCACCCTCCTTTCAACAGACACCTGCATCTCACATCAGGAGCAGCTTCTTAGTGTAGATTCTGTTTTCCTAGTATCAAGATAAAGGCACAAAGAGAGGCATTACTGCGCCCTAGCCTCCATGGTTTGCAAGGTTTCCATGGAGCAGGCAGTATGTCCCCTTGTGGCTTTCTGAAGATGAGAATATTAAGAACTGTGACTGGAAAAAAGGAGCCAGAAGTTGCCTTTCACAATTTCTTCTTTGTTGCTTCTATTCTTCTGTTCCAGAAGTGGTGTTTGTATAAGGTGCTGCACATCTGTTAATATCTTAGGACTTAAGTTGATATATTCAACAGCAGTGCTGAGTAAGCAGCCACTAGTGCTGTATTATCTCCTTTATTTAGTGGAATATGAAGTGGATGGGGAAGGGGCACACAACTGAAAAATGAAAGAATCAGGTTCATCATGCAAAGGCACCAGCAGTTTTTGGCATTGCTGCCTAAGGAATCCATATAAATTCATAGGCAAATGGCTTGATTTGCTTGCTGCAAATGAAAAATAAAATTGTAATGATATTTTCTCCAGGACGTTTTTTTTTTCCCCAAAATTTTTAATTATTCTGTGTCTTAAGCTCAGCCAATTGTTTTAATTGAAGGCAGAGTAAGAGTAAACAAATATTCACTGACAAATCATGAAAAAATATTAAGGCACTAGGAACTGAAGTCTTGAGCTGTGTCAAATTTGCATTGTAAACATTTTTCTAAGTTTACGAAAAACATTTTTTCCTAACAGATCATATTCATATAATGTTTTGCATTGTCCTACATTATAAATATGATGTACATAGTTTTCTTTAAATGTAAATCCAGGAAGATATACTGTGATCACTTAAGATTGATCTTTTTTAATAATTAATTCAAAAAATGTTTCATGTAAAGTGTATGACATTGAACTGGTAGACGAATGATTTAAAGAATGTACCTCTGTCATTACTAAATCTAAGTGAAAGTCTGCATCTGTTGTGTACTATGAAATCAAACAATAGCATGATTATTTGCCAATTAACATTTTCCCTGACTGTTTAGTTTTTGTTTTTGTTAATTTGACTGGGGGGTTGTTTTTCTTTGCAGAATTCATCTGAAGAGCCAACTGTAAAACTGATAACGATGCTTGAAATTTTAGAGGTAAGATGGTTTTGTTATGTAGAGATTTGGAGGACTTACCCATACTCAGATCTGCTTATAATATATTAATAAGATAAATAACAGTATATGACATATGGTTAAGATAGTTAATTGAAAAGTAATATGTTTAAGAATATGTTGGACTTCTGGTTTAATTCCTATCAAATTAAAACCCCAATTTTTTACAAGTGATGTGGCAGTAATTTATAAAACTAAATCTTCAGTTTAAGCTGGAGAATTGTTATCCCTTATTTCTTAATTTTATAATGTTTATTTTAAAGAAGTTTTATGAGCCTTAGTGGCTCATATTAGGGGAGACAAATGCTCTGCTTAACAAAAAATTTAATTGTTCCAGTTCATGCTACATTTTATACTATTTCAGTTATTTCTGAAATATAATACAATAACAGTTATAGAAGGATCTGTTAATGTGTGGTCTCATGTATTAACTGGATTGTCTTCTATGAGGAAATGAATTAATCCGTTTTATAAGTATGCTGGCATTGCTTACTGTGTATTTTTAATTACAGTGCAATTTATTAATTTGAATTGCAAAGCATAATTTTGAAGAAGCATTAAAAATCTTTTCACTATCATTGTTCCTTCTTGTCTTGAAAGTAGCATTTGAAGTGAAATTTCCTATTCCTCCACCATCCTCACTCTACAGACAATTGTAAGAATCTATGTGTAAGACCTTCCTGAGGCAGAAGGTTTTTTCCTGAGGGAAACTTGATGAATAACAACTTTCTGGTATTAAGATGCTATGATCTGGTCACTGTGACATTGTTGTACTTTAGTTTAAAGCCCAAACTTTGGGCTTACATCATCAAAGTTGTTTTACATGGTTCAAGTATCTCAGCATGCCTATTAATGCCAAAGTAGTTTGAGCTTGAAAACAGATCAGAATTTAAAATAGCCACATTCTCTATGGAATTTAAAATTTTAAAGCTCTTCTAATGCTTTAAAATTGCCCTTCTTATTTTTTCTGATACTGTTAATCTCCTCAAAATGTGAACACATCCAAGTAATGTCTGATTTCCATTTGGAAGAACATACTACTTCCAAAAATTCAGACTCATTTTTAATTTTAACTATCTTGACATAAACTGTCAATTTCCCTTATCTTTGTTTTATGGAGGTTTTTTTTCTGTTGAGCAACTTGGTTCAAGTGCCTGTTAAATTTCAAAAGTGTTTTCTTAGATACAAATGATTGCTTCTTAAAGAGACAAATGCAAAGTCATCTTTGTATTAGAATTACGGATTTGGGCTTTGCTCTCATACAACTGTAATTAATTCACAGAATTACAAGCTGTGCATGTGTTCCTAACCATGTCTCCTCAATCTCCACGTGTTTGTTAAATAATGAAAGTGTACATTAATAAATCAACCCACTTTTACAAGCTAGATATATACATTTGTATTATTTAAGTATATCAATATCTCCTTTGTTAAATTAGCCTAAGTAGTAAACAAGCAGTAACCTGTTTTCTCATGCAAACCTCAGAATTTTTATTATACTACTTTTTATTACAGTAATGAGCTGTTATTTTTTACAAATGTAGTAATTTTCCTTTTAAACAGTTTGAGGATTACTCCTTTCTGATTGAAAATTTAGTGAACAAGTTTAAGATTTGAAAGACTGTTTACAATACAAATGTATGTAAAGTTAAAGCCATAAAAGCTATTTTGGAATATCAAATGTCAGAAAAGACAAAGTAATAATTAATCTAAAATATTGCATTTGGAGTAACACTCAGAATTGGGGCAGATAAGTACAGAAAACATAAACTGGAACAGTTCTTCGGAATGTTCTGAAAAAGAAAGGCAGTATTTTATTTTTTCTTAATAGTGGTGTGTGAAAAAAGAGTAAGGTCTGGCAGTGCGAATTTTGAGGTTTTCTTTAGCAGTAAAGAGGCAGACAGAAACAGAATACCTTTAACCTACTGAAACTGGGAAAACTAACATTTAAAAACACTGAGTAGAAAGATGAAATATCTGGGATGAACAGAGAGAAGCACCATGGGAGGAGTAAATTATTTAATCTGTAATGTCTGAAATATTCCCCATGAGCAATATTATGAGGGTAGACATGGCCTTGAAGAACAGAAAAAGGATGTCAAAACTGATCTTAGTTTTTAACTCCATTTCCTAACTATATTTAGATAAGGAACAAAGGAGAAGTAAGGAAGTATCGAGAGGAGACGAATTGTTGTAACGTTTGTCATACCCAAACAAGAAGTGATATTAACAATGTGGATAATCCATTTATGAGATGAGCAAAATATTTAATGTGCAGATGTACTGAAATTACACTACGACTATGAGGTATAACTTTTCACAGGTGCAAATCTGCTTATTTCTAACACTACCTACAGAAGGACACAAACTACAGGAAAACAAATTCTTTGCAATTTAAGAAGACAAATTTTTTTTAGCTTATTAGTAAGATGAAATTTAGAAAAATTGTAAGATGGATGTTCTTCTCTGCTAAAATTAGAAAGAGTAAGGGAGAAATACTGTTTGTTGACAGTAAGTCATTATGGTTTTGAGGTGATTCCCAAAAATCTATCTTTTCCTCTTATTTAATGCTTTTAATATTAAAGTAACAGATACCAATTTAAAGATTAATTATATAAGGATTTATCACCCTCATGTTCAGATTTTTTTAAGCGTTTGCACTTACACTATATAAAATCCACTAAGAATTTTTGATAAATAGTGAAAAATTTAGTCTGGATAAAAGGAGAATTCTGATTCTAATATTTGAATCAAAAATATGAAATGAAGTTAATTGGAACTTCTGTGTTTTACTTCTCCCTTGAGCAGGTCTTGTATTTCTCCTGTAGTCTTGCTTACTTGTGTTGCCTACGTAAGTGTCTCATCACAATAATCTGTATAAATTTGGTTAAAGGAGATAAAAATCTAGCTGTTTTGTTCTTTTCCTAAATCTTACCCTTTTCATCTTACAGATTCTTATAAACAAATTAATTGTCACGCCGCATGAACCCTATGTTACAATCAATGACTCATTTTGGCCACCTTATATTGAGCTGCTGCTGCGATGTGGAATTGTCCTGAGACATCCAGAAGATCCAAACAGAATACGCTTAGAAGCCTTTCACATGTAGTGTGACCTACATGTTCAATTTTAAAAAAAGTACCAGTACTTGGGGGCTAAGACATACTTATGTTTTTTTGTAAGCGTTTTTAATATCACCAACCTCTTACTTGTTTGAGAATTTTATTTTTTTTTTTTATTTAGTAAAGCGTATATTTTATCAGAGTGTGAAATATGAAAAACAACAAATGTCTGCTTTAACTGCTCACAGTTACAGTAGGCTTTCAGTTTTATGGCAAGCAATGTAAATATTTGCATTGTGGAGTGTTTTTTCACCTGCTTTATTAAGAAGCAAATTCAGGAAATAGACAAAGATGTTTAACAATTCTTTCTACTGTAAAAATCATACTTTTTAGATTACTTTTCTCTTTTATGTTAATTTCTTAGATTCCTTTAAATTCTCTCAATTTCCTTTAGTATTTTATTGCACTCGTAGAGGCAAAATTTTGAATAAATTACCTCATCCTGTACATGGCCTTGCAGACATTTGTAACTAACAGTAAAATATTATTTCAAGAATGTGGGGTTTTTTTTCCAGAGCCTTTGCAAACAAATTTATTGTCTTTAAGGTAAACATTTAGGAAAGCTGACACATCTTTCTATGCGAAAGGCTGCAGGTGTTGAGTGTGCAACTCTACAACTCCATGCTTCCTAAACACGTTGTATTGTGTTATGCTATATTGCCCAATGCTATCTTCATACAGAGGACCTGGATGCCATTGTGCAGCAGAACAGCTATGACCTAGTGGCCATCACAGAAACATGGTGGGACGAGTCTCATAGCTGGAGTGCTGCAATGGATGGCTATAAACTCTTCAGAAGGGATAGGCAAGGAAGAAAAGGAGGTTGGGTGGCTCTATATGTTAAGGAGTGTTTTGATTGCATAGAAATCGAGGATTGTGATGATAAGTTTTAATACTTATGGGTAAGAATGAGGGGAAGGGCTAACAAGGGTGATATCCTGCTGGGAGTGTGTTGTAGGTCACCCTCCCAGCAGGAGGAAGCAGGTGAGACATTCTATACACAGCTGGCAGAAGTCTCGCGATCGCTCCCACTTGTTCTTGTGGGAGACTTCAACTTGCCAGACATCTGCTGGAAATACAACACAGCGGAAAGGAAACAGTCTAGGAGATTCTTGGAGTGTGTGGAAGATAACTTCCTTACACTGCTGGTAAGTGAGCCTACCAGGGGAGTTGCCTCGCTTGACCTGCTGCTCACAGAGAAGGACTGGTGGGAGATGGGGTGGTTGGAGGCCGTCTTGGGCTTAGTGACCAAGAAATGATAGAGTTTTCAATCCTTGGTGAAGTAAGGAGATATGGCGGGTTGGCCCTTGGCTGGGTGCCAAACCACACACACCCGCTCACACAGTCCCTGCCCCCACCCAATGATAGGGGAGAGAATTAAAGAGGTAAATGGCAAAGAGGACTCGTGGGTTGAGATAAGGACAATTTAATTACTAAACTACAATAATATTAGAAATAATACTATATACAAAGA
>WKFP01014877.1:349737-387165 GCA_011057875.1 Pterocles orientalis | reverse complement strand
GGGACAGCCCTGGCTGCAGTGACTGTGAGCTGGTGGTGTTGGGGAGACAGAAAGAAGGAGAGTAAAGCAAACAGCATTATCAACAAGCCAGGACTTCAGGAGAACAGACGTTGGCCTGTCCAGGAATCTGCTTGGAAGACTCCCATGGGATAGAGTCCTGGAGAGAAGGGTGGTCCAGGAGAGGTAGTGTATCTTCAAAGATTGCCTCCTCCGATCTCAAGAATGGTCCATCCCCCCCAGTAAGGAGAAAAAAATGAAGGTTGTCAGGAGCACTGCATGGATGAAAAAAATGCTCCTGACTTAACACCGCCAGTAAAAGCATGTGCACAAGAGGCAGAAGCAGAACTGGGTGTGGTAGAAGGAACTTAGAGACACCATCCAAACATGTAGTGATGGCCTTTGGAAATTTTAAGCCCATACGGTGCTGTCACTGCATTGAGACTACAGTGCACATCAGGAATTGATTCACTCCTTTAAATCTTGTGGATTTATGTTAGAAAAACTGAAATTCTTTTAGAAACCGATTTCTGTCAGCTGTGGGATGCCATCCAGGAGGAAGTGATGGGAAGGGATGCTATCCAGAGGGATGGGACAGGCTTGAGAGGTGGGCCAACGCAAACCTCATGAAATTTAACAAGGCCAAGTGCAAGGTCCTGCATGTGGGTCAAGGCAATCCCAAGCACAAACACTGGCTGGGTGGAGAATGGATAGAGAGAAGCTCTAAGGAGAAGGACTTGGGGGTATTGGTGGATGAGAAGCTCAACATGAGCCGGCAATGTGCGCTTGCAGCACAGAAAGCCAACCGTGTGCTGGGCTGCATCAAAAGAAGCACTAGCAGCAGGTCAAGGGAGGTGATTCTCCGCCTCTACTCTGCTCTCGTGAGACCCCACCTGGAGTACTGTGTTCAGATGTGGGGCACCCAACATAAAAAAAAGACATGGACCTGTTGGACCAAGTCCAGAGGAGAGCCACAAAGATGATCAGAGGGCTGAAGCACCTCCCATATGAGGACAGGCTGAAAGAATTGGGGTTGTTCAGCCTGGAGAAGAGAAGGCTCCAAGGAGACTTTATGGCAGCCTATCAGTACCTGAAGGGGGCATATAGGAGAGATAGGGAAATGCTCTTTATCAGGGAGTGTAGTGATAGGACAAGGGGTAACGGGTATAAGCTAAAAGAGGGTAGATTTAGGCTAGACATTAGGAAGAAATTTTTTACTGTGAGGGTGGTGAGGCACTGGAACCAGTTGCCCAGAGAAGCTGTGGATGCCCCACCCCTGGAGGTGTTCGAGGCCAGGCTGGATGAGGCTTTCAGCAACCTGGGCTAGTGGGAGGTTGGAACTCGATGATCTTTAAGGTCCTTTCCAACCCAAACCGTTCTATGATTCTATAATTCTACAATCTCCATAGTACTTTAGCATAGACAAATTCTAACCAAAAGACACACTGCACCCTGGGTGACCTTCTTTAAGGCTAGCACAACTTGAAAAAACAGAGCAAATGCTGGTTACTGACAGCACAGCCAATGTTCTGAGTATGAACTTTCATGTTACCAAAATCTGTTTTCTCCAGCAATCCAGATAGTAGACAACCATTTGAGAACAAAAACATTTGTCCAAGTTTTAATACTTGTTTTCATTCAGATTGCCTTTGTAGTCTCCTCTTGCTAGATCCTGGCTGGCCTGAGAGAATCCCTAGCAATTTTAAGTGGAGTTTTTTTAAAGAGCTCTCCACTTCTTAAGACCAGACAACTTTGAAAATGTTGGCTGGACTTTTAAAATATAAAACTGGCTTGGAATTAGGGATTTAGATCTACAGACCAGTGGTAATGCCCTAAGCTCAAGTATTGTCCTTAGTTAAATACACAGTACGCTCAGTCCTGCTTTCCTTAAGGTGATGTGGTTATCCATCATACAAAACAAGCTCAATTTATCAGTGAAAAACCATATTTAACTTCCTCACTGTCATATTCACAGGTGTCACTTCTACCGCAACCTGATGAAAGATGGCTTCCTTGCACATGACCTTCTCGGGACACATTAACAAAAGAACAAACAGCTACTTATTTGACCACAACTGGTCACTAGAAAAATACTTCCTAACTAATTCAAGCATAAACTCACAACATGGAAGTTAAAGGATGTCTTATGCCACTCTGATTTGTCTAACTAGCCTTGGAAAGAAGCTCAACTACAATCACTTTTAAAGTTAGATAAAGCTCATTCTCCCTCCTGTTCCAAATTTTAAATATCAGAAAATGATCCAATTATAGAAGTGCGGTCTATATACCACTACTTAGTAGAAACAAACCCTTGCTAATATGGAACAGATGCACATAACAAATTTTGGTATTTAAAGAAGTTACTGCCTGTTTTATAACATTGACACTTCATTGCCACATGTCTTTTATCTTTTCCTGTTGGATCAGACTACACAGTATCAGGACTTTTTTCCTGAATCCTGAAAAACACGACTTTTTTTCTTATCATGGGATACTGAGTTGAAAAAAACCCTGTTCTTCATGCTTAAGCTTTTTCAGGGGAAAACAACTACAAGAAGGTCAACTCCAGGCATAATTTACCAAACTATGGAATTTTATTTCAGTGCGTAAGATACCAAGTTTTCCTGGGAAAAGTATAAATAGCATTTGATGAGCCCAAAGTTCATGTCCTCTGACTTCCAAATCCCCATAGACAGAACATAGCTTCTGAAAACACTTAATGTGCAGCTTGTGGCAGAGATAGGAAAATGATGTCGTCCTGAATGTTTTTGTCACTGAAGAAAGCTAGAGGCCTACACCAAGCATATTGCTGGTATTTATTTACTCTTAAAAGACCAAATTTTAGCAACAACGCTTACCAAGAACCGTTCTTCCCAACAGAACCTGTGCTAGCTGTATGTTTTCTGCTCTCCTTCTCTAGTCGCTGCTACTTCAGATTACAACAGTATGAACCAGCAAATTTTGGTTTATTTCAGTATTGCCATTCACAACCTACAAGGCAGCAATAATGCATGTACAAATTGTGTATTTTTTCTTTTATTGGTATTTAAGAGAGTCTTTCAGGATCACAGATTCTTCCTTTCCCCAGCTGTTTTTCTTCCAGGAGAGCCATTTGCAAGTGTGTCACTTCCCTCAACTTGTTTTCATGAGCAGTTCAAGTCCCCCTAGTTCGAAGACAGTTTTGAAGCACACAGCTGTGTTGATAGCCATCCTCCCATACTGGTAGCCACCTCTTCACCCTTCTCCTTCAGTGTGGTTTTTAGAACTTCTCCAAGCATCTGCCATGTGTATCACCCCTTGATCTGGTTTCACCTGCTTCTACCTCTAGTTTTAGGTCTCCAAATCCACTTAAAGCATGTTTCAGAGGAATGTGTGACATGCTTAGTTATCTGTAAGCAGTTTTAGCAGAGAACAATGACCCTTTTTACAAAGGCTAAACATTTCCATAAGTATCTGTAGCGGAAAAATCCTTCAAATCCATACATGCTGTCTTTGCTTGTTCCTGAAAAGATTGTTCCTGCTTGCCAAATTACAGTGAGGGTCCTCTCTACACTGTCAGCAGGTTTGAGACAAGGCATAAGCAAGCACTAAGCCAACGATTTGGGTCTTTCTAATATACGAACACTGTAGCTCACTTACTTGTCAGCTGAACGGCTACCTGAGCAGAGCACCACCTGGCAAAAGACAGGCTGTGGAAGGATGTACTGTGAAAAGCATGTTTGCTGACAGCACGGCAGCCCCCATTTCTTTCCTTAGTCAGATTCCTCTAAAACCTCCTTCAGAGAGGGTTTTCTCTTGATGGCTGCCATTTTGTCCTGCAGAAGACGGGCACATGCTGAAGCGGACAGTCCATGTGCAGCCAGGGGGTGCTGAGAGACACTCATAGGGCAGGTCAGGGCCGTGACCTCCACTCTTCACACGTCCCTGTCTGACAAATGGCTTGCACACATACACAGCCAGAAAGTCTGTTGAGCCATCAAGACACTTCCTGGAACGTGTCAGTACACATTTCCAGTGGGCTGCTACGGAGAAGCTGCACCTGAGCATCAAGACTAGCAGGATGTTAAAGCAAAGAGAATGTATAATCATGGAAATTACCCAAAAAGCATGGATCTCCATGTCATTCTTATGTATCTACAGTTAAATTTTTAACCTGGTAAACCTTATCATAAGGACCCCTAAGGCAGGGAATAAATTAACACTAGCTAATAACATTTGTGAATACCTCTCCCTAGCATCCTGGCAATGATGCTACAGAACTACAGAAAGATGTTTTCAATCCTTCTTCTTGAAGAGATTTTCCATAAAACCTCTTTACAGTTTCAGGAAATAGTTAAGAAGTGCTTGCCTTTCTGGAAACAGACATCTAGAGCAGCCAACATTTTGACTACCACCCCATATGAGACATCAAGGATGAGTGGGGAAGAGATACAGGGAACAAGAGAGGGACAGGCAGACAGAAAGGGAACCAAGCCAATAGAGCAGCAACACTGGGAAGTAAATGTTGTGCTTGGGGAAGGAGAGAAACTGGGAGTGGCAAGCTGGGGAAGAGCAAAAAAAACTGTGAGAAGTGAGAACAACAGCTGGCAATATCAAGTGTCAGAAAAGGAAGAAGAAGGGGGTTGTGGGAAAGAGAGAAAGGAAGATACACACAATGGTTGAAGTGAAGCAAACCAAAATATTTTTCAGAACATTCATTTTTCTTTTCCCAGTAGTTACACACAATTCAGCTGAGAAGAGGAAATATACAACCTCTTACAGCACTCACGCCACTAGTTCATTCAACACAGCTAACATAGGATCTTTCTCAAAACATCTTCAAATGCAGGCAAAGCAAACTGTCTTGGGGGAAAAAACACTTTCAGCATGACTCCAAGTACAGCAATTCAACAATACCACTGAACAGAAGCTTTTGTGAGGAAAGACTATTTATTTATGATGGATAAGTTTAAAATAAATAAAATAAAAATAAATAAAAGCTGCCTAGGCCTCACTCTACAGTAGTCAAGTACCCTCAGTTTTTACTGATTTCCTGGCAAGCAATTAGGGCAGAATCTAATGTCTTTTCATGTTCCCAAATTGCCGAAAACTGACACACAAGCAAAAGCTCTTAATAACTCTTTTCTCATTTCAGGAATTACTGAGATAGTTCCTCTGGGATTAATTTGTTGCATATATACAACAAAGTAACTTCTTTTTCCCTCCACTAAGTCTTCATGTTACCATGAAATAATAGGAATGATTTCCAAAAGTTTTCTGTTGACTTCTCAAGCTTGTTTGACTACATCTGTGGTTGCATCTTAGCCGAGACCAATGAATTCTTTCTCGAAGAAAACAAGAATAATCTGCGCTGGTTGAAACCTTGTTCAACATCACATCTCAGAAAGGACAGACAATTCGCACCCCCCCCAAGAGATATCCCTAAGGAGCACTTTTAATCCTCTACTTTACCTCCAGACCCAGATATCTGAAATCTGTCAATACAGATTCATTTTATCAATTACGTATTTCCAGCATGACCAAGAATTATTTTAGTATGAAACAGTCTTTGGGGCTCAACTGCTTCCCCAGGCAATATAACTAACTACACTAATGAGAGCATCCATATGACATTTATCCTACTATTTTGGTAATATTCAGTTCTCCTCAAGTTAATTGTTCACTGTGTAGACAAGTCCTTAGAAGCTGGCTCATTTTCTCCGGCACAAGAATTTATAGTCCTTTTCCAAACCTGCTCTGTAAGTCTGTTAGATCTATCATCTCAGAAAATGTAGGGTTGTTTTTATGATCGTTTTATGCTTTTGGCTTCAGTGACTTGGTAGGCTAAGTTTTATGGTTGACTTAATACATTTGAAATCACAAAATTAAGATTTAAATCTTCCAACTTTACACTTCACTCAACAAGCCTATTACAATAGTGAAGAAACAAAAGGGAATGAAGACCACTAATTCAAATTTTCTTCAGTATTAGTCTACAGACTTTGCATCCTTTTGCATTGGCTTCTTTCCTGTGGAAAAGCATGTCTTTACAAGCTAGTATTATTCAATTTGTTCTGACTTGTTTTCACTGTTTTTAAAAATATGCATCTGTAAAATATGGAAAGCTGTAATTAAGAAAAGTTACAATATTCTGGAATATAATTCAGTTCAGACACTCCTGAAGGAGAACATGGTAACATGCCAAAAGATGTGGCAGATGTACTGAGTCACCACACAGAAGCTAATGAGTAGCTTGCTCTTGACCCATATTATACAAATGGTATTATCTAGAGACAGGTGGAAGAGGTCCAGCACGCTACAACCATGCCTGTATCATGTTTAATTCAACAGGTTATCACTACACACACAGAGAGTGGCACAGAAGCACAACGGCTGGCAGGTGAACCCAAATAACTTTGTCAGAAAAGTTATCACAAAAGCCATGCTCTGTCCTGAAGCAAGGGCATCAGTCCCATGGGCTGGAGGTGGCACCCACCAGATAAGTCCACAGGAGAAGCTCTGTGGGTCACCTCAGTGGCTGAGGAGGTCACTCAGGGAGTGGGGCTCTATAAGATCCATAGGAAGAGTATCCTGGGGTTGTACAAGAGTTGCTAGGGGATGTTTAGAGGAGGAAGCAAGGGCAGAGGAAGAGACGGATCTAGGTGGTTTGGAGAGGAATGAGTATGGGAAAACACAGGGATAAGGAGATAAAAGAAGCTGGTCACATGTAAAGAGGTTGCTGGTTGGTGCATCTGCCTGGCCATGCCCTGCACCTGATCAGCACAGCCTGTCCTGTCTTCTCATTAAATTCTATTTCCAACTTTTTGTGAGTCTGGTTTCCACTTGTCTGCACACATTTGTGCATATGGATTCCCAAGTGCAATAACTGAAGCAGGACCACACGTCACTGTGACCCATGTGTCCACGGTGCAAGCAACCAGAGTGACAGTTGTTGTGTGTGCACTAGCAAACATCAGGCTGGACTCACTGGCATCCAGGGTAAGTGGCCTGGGAACCACGTGTGTGTGCATCTCAGTAAGTGAGGCACCTGGTGGACATGACTACTGGAGGCACTGGCAGGTCCAGTACCACTACTGGAGAAACGAGGGGGGCTAGGGGTCCACTGAGAGACCTAGTGGGGAGGGGGTGTGTATGCATGTATGTATCCACACATATCTGCACACAGACACACACACGTGTGTGTGTATATGCACGTACCTATATATGTATCAGAATACATGTATTAAACACACACACACGTTCCCACCAACAGACCTTCATCATGGTCAGCCAGAGAGGGGAAAGGATGCTGCAGCAGCTTCACCTGTACTGGGATATCAGATTTGGAGATCTCTAACATAATTAAACTAAAGTTTTCAAAACATTTCATATGGGGATTTTTTTGTGAATGCTTTGTTTTTAAAGAGACATTTGAATCGCTCCCTACCTATTGAGCGTTCTAAATCATAGCAAAGTTACTGGGCTCTACTGTTTTGTGAAAAATGCATTAAAAGGAAGCAATCTGTTCTAATGCCACTGTTATATTTAAAATACAAATAATGATTTTCACATGAGCCTTGAAAATGTCCCATCTACTGCTGCTTTCTCCAGTCCACAGATGGACACAGCATATGAACAAAAGACACATTAAAACTTGTTATCTTGCCCCCAACTTTAATATCTTTTTTCCTTCTTTCGTGAAGGCTATCTAAAGCTGAACTGTCCTGAACTAGTACTTTCAACCAATCCATCTGAAACACCTGGATACATAATTTGTTCTCTTTGACAGTCATGAGTAACAGAAACAGCCTTAGCTGGTGAAATATAAGAGTCCTGACACTGAACCACTTAAGTCACTTGAGACACTGGAAAAAGTGAAAGTTTCTTAGATGAACTGCAGTTAGTGAGAGCCTGGTCTCATAATAAGGGAGCTTCATAACTTACAGCCACTAAGAGACACCAGTTTCAAATTTTAAGAAGTGAAATAAAAGCATGCTTGAGATCACTTCCGTAACTCAGTTAATAGTTTGCTGAGTTGGAGTTTTGTGAAAATCCAAACAGCATTTGCACAGTTATCCTATTAATTTTATAAGAACTTTCTGTTAAAAAAAAAAGGATTAAAAAAATCTTATTTATTGATTTGAAATTTCCGGCTTTACAATAATCCATGCAGCTACATTAGGCAGCAAGTACCGTGTTTTTCTAGTTATTGATACGGATATAGAGGGTGGGATGCCCAAAATTGTGTTTGGCTACATATTCTGAAAAGTAATAGTTTGGCTAACCCCAGCACTGGAGATTTCCCCATGCCTAATAATTTAACTGCATAAGAAGCAACCAGTTTGGCTCAATCCTGATGCACAGGACCGCATGCACTTTTACTGCAACATGAGCAGGCAACAACACCACCACCACCAATTATACATAGCCTCTTCAGTAAGATTTAGATCTAACTATCTTAAAAGAAAAAGGCTTTGAAAAGACATACTGTCTGCCCTTTAAATTGGTTGCTTATCTATGGATTGCTAACACAATGCTTTCTTTTTGAGATTACCAAATTGAGAGAAATTATCTATTTCTCAGGATAATAAACAGGTTGTGACTTATGCCAATCTACCAGCGGAAAACAGAGATAAGATATTTGTAAGACCCTGGATACATGTGTTGGACTAAAACTTTGGATCTTACATTGATACCTAGCATTAGAAAAATAGCCATTCAATGTTTTTTCATAGGGCAAAGCAAGTTAAGATATTATGAATAAAGACTGGAATGGGTGATATTTGGTACTTGCAAAAATTCTGCTTACTTGAATCTGCTGAAATTTGGACATCTTTTGGTGATCCATGTGTTGACCCATCAACATCATCATCTTCATCTGTGAAAACAGAAACATTTTAAGAGAGGACTCTTGCCAATTTGAGCTAGACAAAAGAAAAATTCCTGACACTCAAGTCCATACAGGACAACTGGTGCAAACCCAAACATAATAAATTTTTCTTCTCTATGGGTAGCAGTAGCATGCAATATAAACCAGCCCAGTGTGCTGATCATGTAACAGTATTCATGCTCTTACCCATTGAAACTCCCAATCAGTCTTGACTGGGATGCAGAAAAAGCTCCCAAAAGATATAAACGAGGCAACACCCTTACAAAAACGATGCCTTGCAGTTGAGGGAGAAAGCAGTAAATCAAAGCACAAGATGAGAGAAAACATATTATCAGTAAAGACATCTTCAAAGCAAAAGAAGTTCTATGGAAGTCAGAATCCTAATGCAGAGAAACTCTCCAAGGAGCAGAATTACAGTCAAGGAGAGTACTTAGCAGGGGCCCTAAACTGGAGACTAGTTACCTTATATTCAGGTAATACTTCAACTGACTACAAGAAAGACCAATAATAATGTTTCTGAGTTGGGGTTTTTAAAACATAAAAGAAGGGTTGAAATACTTTCACTTTTACAATTGACACACAGATTAAGTTTCAAATTGGAAAGGAACTTCGACAAGATGGCCTCGAAACACCCTGAAATAAATGGAAGCTGAATGCCTTCTTGAATTTCACTTCAGACAAAATAAAGTTTAAAAAAGGGAAGTAAACGCAACAGTAAGAAATTAAAAAATTCCTGACTCCTCCCTATCTCCCCTTTTTCTAAGTTCAAATGGGAAGAAGCTTACATCTTTCCTTTATTACTCTTTCTCTTTCAGTCTGGATAGTAGGGAAATCTACACTAACAGCATCTTGAAACTACTGCAGTGAAGTTCAATGGCTTCTTTCGAAATACGCTAAGACAGGACCTATTTGGAGGAAGGGGCAATAATTGCTCTACTTGGTAGCCCAAGAATTTTGAAAAGACACTTTCAGCACAGAGATGTCCACTGAATATTGGCCATGAAACTTAGCATTTACTCAGTGGCAAAAGCTAATCTGGACAAATGCTCCCCAGTAGGTCAATGATGATGTGCTCATTCTTTGTCTAGGACAAGCCTTCAATTCTCCCTGGAGAAGCAGCACTCACTAAAAAAAATGCCAACCACCAAAAGCAACATAACGCTTGGTCTCCCCCTTCACACTTTCACTTCAGTGAAGCTAGGTTATGCAAACTTAAGGTCATGCAGTTTATGCAGTAGCAGGAGTCCTGCTATAGCTTCTGCACATGAGAATACATGGCTTCAGCTAGTGACCAAGTGCCTTCACTGAAACCAAACCTACGTGTTCAAAGCAGAAAGTTCAAGAACAACCTGTCAGGTTGAGAAAAGTGCAGTTGCAGGTATTTAACTTCTACAAGGTATATTTTGCCTGCCTTTTATTTGCTTTCCTATTGTATTCAAGTACCTAAAGAAAGGCTTTACAAATAACATAACAAAAAAATAAATCAGAAGCAGCTTAAAAAATTCTCATTCCTAAAGAGCTGCTAAACAAACATACACTCTAGATGGCAGCAGAACGTTAGCCTGCCAAACACATTATTTTCTTGCAGCACAGAAATCTTAAAAGAGCAGATGGTTAATCAAGGAGGCAAATATCTCTATACACGATATACCAAATAAAAACAAACATGTATATCAGCAAGTGTTTATAGCAATGATAACACTAATCTGCTAAGCAAATTTTTGGATTTTAGGCTTTCACTTTCTGCATGCTTACTATTTAAAGAACAGTTTTCAAACTGCCCTGCATAAGAAAAACAGAAATCTCAGCATTTTGCAGTCTGCATTTAAAAATCTCTCTCCTGTCCCAGAAATAGCAAGAAGATTTTGCATTGCCACAAAAGCCAGTGAAACTTAGCAACCGCATGCTTCAGTGAATTACAACACTAGGTTAAACACGCTCATCAATTAGTTTTATTCAACTTTGAAAATTTTTACCTGATTCTGTTTGCAAATTTTCTGATATTCGAAAACAATGCAGTTTGCTGAAGTTGCGAGAAAATAACTGCACACAGCTTGGAGGAAGAATCATATTCCCTAATCTTCCAAAAGTACATTCTGGTGTGACAATTATGTAGCAAGCAGCATGAGCCTATAAGTAGAAGCATCAATTAAGAACTTAGCAAGGCACAAAGAAAGCAAATATATTAATCACAACATATGCACTGGAACTGCAAACCTCAGGCTAGGACATACATGGACCTTTTGTAAAACACTTATACAAATGACTGATCCATTTTTCACCCTATTTTCATTTATTCCTATCTGTTTTTATACAAACAATAGTGGGAAGTCTTAACTTCTGAAGAAACTCCAAGTACTACAAACGTGCTCTATTAAAAGCTAAAGTTCTTTACACAGTTATGTGGAGAAGTTTAGAGCTTTGGTCTCACACTCTGGGTCTTCTATTTTATACAGGTATTTACTGGGAGAGCTTGGAAAGGCAGGCAGGTTATACTGAACAGCTTGATAATAGCAATATCCTCCTACACAGCTGTACCTCCATGCAGATCCAGAGATAAGCCTGTTTCAAGTTTTATTCCAAAACATGACTGGCTAGTTTCTGCCTTCATACTTGTGCAAGACCTTTTGCCATTATTGAATACTCATATCTTTGGACATGTGGCCATATAGCATGTTACATTTGTTAGACTGTTCTCAAAAGGCAGCCCCTCCCACCTCAGATTAAAAATACAAAATCCACAACTTTAAAAATAATTAATTATTCAAATAATACCTGAAATACTAATAACCTTAAAGTTTCATTTTAAATTAATATTACACAGAGTACCTCATCTTGCATTAAGTGGTAAATGAATAATTCATTATACATACTTTTCAGTTCACACCCCATCTGGTGATACTTTGCACTTTCACCATAGCTCAGTAAGAGGTAGCACTAACTGGACACACCAGTTGTTACCTACACAGCAGACTGTGTATCAGTATGTGAAAAGCTGTAGCTTTCACGGGGATCATTGAGGGGTACCATCATCTTCCAAAGGAATTAAACATGCATCATGTGAACGAAAAAACACAGAAGCCAATATTGACAGCTTAAAAAAAAAAACAACCACACAGGTTAAGAACTATTCTACACTGGAACAGGAATAAGCATATTAGAATTGCAAGTCTTTGACTTTGCAGAATATATGTGATTTGAAAGAAATTCTGATTTCACATAGGAAAAGTAACTGCAGGCTTCTAAGCAGAAACCTATAATGATTAGTCCCTGTTAAAATTTAACTCAATTGGATTTACATAAAGTTTAACTGTGATTTTGAGAATTGCTCATTTTAATCATTAATGGGGTGGGATTTAAAAAATCAGATTTTCCACCTAACTCATAAATGTATATATTTATATAAATAACTGTATACATGAAATGTATTTATAAAATGTATATAAAGCACATTTATAAAGTGTATAAATAAAGTATATTTACAGAAAGCATTGAAATAAGCATGCACATACATACATACATACATATATATATATATATATATACATGGTTTCCACAAATATATGCAACGGCACAACATACCAGGATGCCACACCATTCACATCTCATGCCAGAGAGCACCTCAGAAGACCCACAGGTTTTTTTGCAAACTTCGCAACGAGCACTTGAGGAGAGGTTTCCCTCCCTCCAGTGGTGGTGATAGATATCCTGGGAGAACACATCATGATTTAGTGTTACACGAAACAGATACAGAAGCATTTTCAACTTAACTTTAAAATCAGCAATGCAAACAGCTCTGTGGAAAGAGCAACACAGATTAGGACATTAAGTATTTTCTCACTATAAATACGAACCTGAACTATTTTACATTTCACCAAAAGAAGTTTATCAAACTAGACAAAAATTTATCAGATAGTGCTTTTTCTTCACAGCCCTCCAAAAACAATATTCTTTTTTAAAAAAATACTGATAGGTCAGTATTTTGCATGTATTTTACAGTGAGAAGCTGAGCAGTCTTTCCTCAGACAGACTCCAGGAAGCCTGAGGAACATGATAATGTTTGACAGGGATGCAACACAGCCAACAGCTCAACATACAGAAAAAAAGAGTTCCATGCCAGCTTCTGCAAGGCAAATTTTTAGATAAGCTGCTTGATTATTTTTTCTTTTTAATTAGTATGTTTTATATACTGCACAGACTTTTCAGCACAGCTTCAATAAGCATTGTGAATATGTCAGAATTTAAATTAGTCTCACTATCTGCGATAACATTCTGAAGCCACACGTCTCCTTTGCCTGCCAATAAGCAACAAAAGTGCTTTGAAAACTGGCAGCACACAAAACAAAAGGCCAAGACTCCCCCGCCTCGTCCAGACCATGTTTTCACACTGAAAATGCATGACCACTTTCTGCTGAAGAGGCATCTGCACTTACCTGGTCCTGGTGCCCATCCTGGTGACATTGCCGGCAGTCACTGCAAGCAAACACGATACAGTCTGTGTGCACGTGTAGCTCACACACTAAAAGCATGAAAACAAGAAAATATCTTTAAGCTGGAAACCCCAGGGTTTTTGCAGCTCTTCTCTCCCTCCACCCCTCCAATACTCCTCCACTACCTTTTCACGCTATGCTTTCTTTCCTTCATGCTCTTGTCTGTGCAGCAGACAGTCAATAAAAGAAGTTTATCAACATTGTCCTGTGTGTTGCTCTATTTCCTGTGTTAAACTGATGCAGCAAATATAAGGAAAGGCTGAGATAATTTTGCTCATAAGCACTTGCCATATTTCCTCAAATAATGCAAGTTAAATTTGTAACAACAGTTTGGCTTATTACTGCTTTGTCTCACAGTTTCACAGGACCCGCTGCCTACTCCAACATAATCATGGAAGTCTACTTTGATTTAACCAGATCCGAAAACAGTGGAACATTAGAAGCATTAACAGAAAGTTCTCCTTCTGCATCTGAATACTACCGAGCCTTGAGGGTAAAGTAATGGTCTTCCTGAAGCAACACTCCATTCCCCTTACCAGCCCTCTTCCAAACCCTACTGCAGAGAAAGTGGGCACTTCATGAGTGGGCTCAGAACGGCAGGCACTTTTGTGCTGGACAGCCCCTGTAGCAGTCAGAAGCTCAAGGAGACAAGAGACGAGGTGTGTTTGAGCCCCCAACCCCAGCAAAGCAGGGGGCACTGCCTCCAAAAGAGCAGCAAGGCAGGAGCGCACCCCTCCTGCTTGCAGCCAGGAGCTCCGTCTTGCTCATGGTCCTGTGGGAGACGCGGCAGAGGGTCACAGCACACCTGCACCAGCATGGACTCACCTGTGTTTGTAAAGTGAAACAATACACACTGACATCACAACATACAATCATAGAATGGTTTGGGTTGGAAAGGACATTAAAGATCATCAAGTTCCAACCCCCCTGCCATGGTCAGTGACATCCTCCACTAGCCCAGGTTGCTCAAAGCCTCATCCAGCCTGGCCTTGAACACCTCCAGGGATGGGGCATCCACAGCTTCCCTGGGCAACCTGTGCCAGTGCCTCACCATCCTCATAGTGAAAAATTTCTTCCTAATGTCTGGTCTAAATTTACCCTCTTTTAGCTTATACCCATTACTCCTTGTCCTATCACAACACTCCCTGATAAAGAGTGCCTCCCCATCTCTCCTGTAGGCCCCCTTCAGGTACTGGAAGGCTGCTATTAAGTCTGCTCAGAGCCTTCTCTTCTCCAGGCTGAACAGCCCCAACTCTCTCAGCCTGTCCTCATAGGGGAGGTGCTCCAGCCCTCTGATTAATTTTGTGGCTCTCCTCTGGACTCTCTCCAACAAGTCCAGGTCTTTTTTTTATGCTGGGGGCCCCTCATCTGCAAATTGACTGGAGAACATAATTCTCAGGGGGACTGCAACATCCAGAACGCATATTTAACTTAGGAAATAAATCCTTTTTATTGCCAGATGACACCCAATGAATTTAATTTCAAACCTTACCAGAATAAACTGTATGTTAATCTCAGGGAAGATTTGTCCAAGCTCTGTCCGCATATGGCACATCACCATTTCATTATCAGGAAAATAATCATGTTTTCAGTGCACTCCCCTAAATAAGCTCAACACTGTCTTCCAAAATACCTGTTAGATACTGTAGCTGAAAGAAATTTTAGTGAAGCCTGCAAAGTTTTAGGCAAGTTTAGTTTTGGATAAAGTACCTTCATTATTTAAAAGCTTGCTCGAAGTATCAGAAGTAAAAGAAAAGAGAATCTACAAAAAACAATCCCATACCCAGCTAAAATGCTATGCTCATTAAAAAAAAAATACAACAGAAAGATCTCAATACCCAGCTTCATTACTGCAAGTTAGGAAGGCTCTCTATGGACCTCACAGACATAGATGAAAGAAAAAGATCCTCCTGCAGATGCTTTTAAAGACTTCTGTATACAAGCACTCTGGGAAGGCATCCCGGTTTTGCCAACTAAATGAAACTAAGAGGCAAGCATCAAATTCTTCAAATACTTTTTCTGTTCTGCTCTGACAGGTTACTGCTCCAAGCACATAACAAAAATGTGAAGACTGTTACTTGAAGACTAGAAGGTGGCAACTGAATGTCAGCCACATTACCTCAAAGTATTTTGAAAACAATATTAAATTACATAGAGAATAACATCTTATTCTGGAATGACTCTCTGGGCTTTAGAAAAGGTGATCAGCACCAACACTGTCTTACTCTAACCCTGTAGAAGGCCAGGATCTACCACCACACCAAAGCAAAGCCTCTTTTAACAGGGATGGCTAAGTCAACCACGAGCTTTCATGTACAGCTCCCCACACTGCATGTCTTCAGTGAGCTCAAGAACTTTTATATGAGGTGGGACACGGTCCCTCCTCTGCTCACATTTCCCCATATTCAGAGATATAACAGGAATATTTTACAGTTTTGCCAATTCAGGTACTAGGAAAGCTAGATGCTTTGAGTCATATCCTCACTAATGGTAAAACTTTCTATAGACCGAATTTCTGAGAACAGATGCCCCACCATGCACCCACAGCATTTAGTATTTGTCTGAAAATTTTCAATTTCCTTTCAAGAAAATTTATTTTGTTTTAAGACAGGAAGAGTCAAAAACTAGCTGTTTATTTTAAAAGTACATCTAATGATGTCAGTTATTAACTTAGAAAAGGTAACCTCATCTTAATCCTCTTTTCTATCTTAATTATGGCAAAGATTCTAGGAAAAGTTATTTAAATTTCAGTATCAGAAGAGAACATCATAACCAACAGTAGACTCGTACCATTAAGCTAAGTCATTAAAAGTAGGCAGAAAAGGGAAGAAAGTTTAACACTTCCATCTGGATTCAAAAGCTCTACAGCTTAAAGCTGACTTCTAAAACAAATTCTGAAAGCATTTTTGAAGAGTAGAGGAAGAATCTTGTGCATTTTACGACCCTCAACAGCCCTTTTTAAGCTACATTTTGGAAAAGTATTGGAGAAACAAGTTGTAGTCTTAGTGGTATTCAGAAAACAGGATCAGAAACAAGTCACACCACACAAAACAAGAGAATCGTTTAATCCATGTGAAGAACACAATTCAGAATCTTCAATGAACCAGGAAAAAAAAAAAGTCTGTGCATTTGTAATACCTAAATATAACACCTGATTTCACGTGTTTCTTGTTTAAGAACACGTAAATGGAAAAGTCTGAAAAAATAAATATTCCCTTGTAAGGAGTACAATGCTAATCCAGCAGAATTAAGAGAGTAAGAATACGAAAGCAAAATTTAGAAAGCTTTAACTAAAATAGATCACTAAACTAAAGTTATTCTCAAGAGTTAAGAGGACACAGCTAGAGAAAATTTTCTTTTCGAATTCTGTAGTTTATCTCCTGCCACCCAAGTTGTGAGGCATATTAAAGACAGATCATCAGAAAAGACTCTATGGCATCTGTGGCTCTTTGACCATCCCGATAAATCATCTAAGTCACATGGTAACTGTATTAAGTGACGGATTCCCACTAGTCCGAAGAACACAGTTTAGATTCGTTCTGCAACTCACCAGACAAAAGCAGAAACAAAAACAATGCCCTGATCAAAGACAAATGTTTCCCCTACACATATACATAGGTGACCATATTAAATAAGACACTATCTTCAGCATAACAGCAATTTTGAAAGCATCTCAAAGCCCTACAGAACTGGTTCTTCTCTCAGTAGACGCTTTTTTTTTTTAACAGTTCACAGGTAATATTCCTTCAAAATACTATTGAAATTGACATTAACTGAACAACAACTACTAGACATTCAAGACAGGGGAGACAAGGAAGAATTAAGGAGTTGTCCCACATCAAAATCAGTCAAGTACTCATGTCAACATGTACTTCAAATAAAAATTCTGGTGTTTGGGTGATCTTCTTAACTATTTTTTTCAGAGAAACCATGTCAGAACACTTAGAGCAGTACTATTTTGACAAATAATATTTTCAAATATCTTTCCATTGAAGGTACCTCATCCCCACTACAAGCAACAGATATCTGAGACCAGGAACACAGGAATGTTATATTCCATTCTTTTGTAGAAAGGGAGAGGTTTTAGAAACATGAATACCTGATGACTGCCTGTATCAAAAGCTTCCACTGGAAACAGGCTTCTGTTGAGGTAATTTACTTCTTTCTTTTACTGTAACAGCTTCTCTTTCTTTGCACACCATCAACACCACTGACTTGCTCAAAACAAATTAGAGGAAAGATGAAAGAGCATACATTTTTGGCAAAGTTTGTGGTTTATTGAAGGTTACTGACTTATTAATCCTTAATTTGAAGTACACATTTTCATGATCAATGAATGGATGATGAACAACATGAATATCTCTCAAACACAGTAAGTGCATATGTGTGTACGTGTGCATACACACATACCCTGAAGGTATGCAACACGAGCAGTGTATGTTACTGGGTAACACACAGATGGCTATTCAAGTAGCGTTTTTTAAGTTACCTTCACATCGAAAGGCAGATGACTCTAGTGACTTTCTGCACACAGTGCAAAACTTTCTTTTGTAATGTCCTGGAGGCCCAAAACAGTGTGCAACTGGAACCTGCAAAAAAAAAAAAAAAAAAGTGTAAGACATCATCAGACACAGCTTTCAAAGTGTCAGTTATAATTCACAGAAACGGCTTTATCATGGAAGATAGTATAGTACACACAATAAACTTAACTAAGCCTGAGAACAAATATACAGGCAAATCATCATTTTGAAAAAAAAATCATACTTAAAACCATATTTGAAATACTTTACTTTCAATAATTTTAAAAAAGATTTTTTAAAATCTTGGGTTTTAATATGTAATGCATGTATTTTTAAGTGTCTGTCAACTTCTTGATGATTCACAGTGCCATGAAGCCAAAGGTTTCCTTTTGGTTCACTGCTACGTGACTTACCTGGAAACACAGTTCCTCTCCAAAGTATTCTTAATTGAATAAAGGATGATTACAGAGTAACAGTTGCACATGTACACAAAATACCCTAAAGACACACTCAATACAATCTTTAAAAGCTCAGTGCTGCCACAATTCCATACTTTACACGTCTTTCACCTCTTCTCTGAAGGCAGCCCAGTCCAGTGGCTGATCAGGACAAAGCCTTTGGTCTCCCCCACCCCAAAGCTTCAAAGCCTGGATGGTACAGATCCAGCTCTTGAAGTACATCCATACGAGGTTCCTGTCAACTGCAGGTGGAAGATGACATATTTCAATATCCTCGTGCCAAGAGCTGTACCAACAGTTTTAGCAAATGTACTTCCAGTATACTATTCACTTATCCGAAAAAGGCAGAGCTTTTTTTCTTATGTAGTGATTAATAATGAAGACTGGAAGTGACGGTACCAAAACAACAACAGAAGACAAGACGAAAAAATGAGAGTAAGAAACATATGTGAGCATTTGGCGTGGTTTAATGTCAGCTGGCAAGAAGCACCATGCAGCTGCTCACTCACCCTCCCCTGTCCCAGGGGATGAGGCAGAGAATCAGAAGGCTAAAGGTAAGGAGACTCACGGGTTGCGATAAGAAAAATGTAATAATTGAAATAAAATAAATAATAATAATAATAACATTGTTAACAGAATATAAAAATGAGTGCAACTGCTCACCATCCGCTAACCAAGTCCCAGCCTGTTCCTGGCTAATGACTTCAGAGGAGAGAAAATCCCAAAACCTCAATCCCAGCAGACAGAGAGAACTTCTGGGCCATTTCTCATCTATATACTAAGCATGACGTTGCATGATACGAAATATCTCATTGATTAATTTGGGTTCACTGCTATGTTTCCCATCCACCGTCTTGCGCACCTGTACCCTAGCAAAACATGGGAAGTCAGAAAGTCCGTGATTTCTTAGCAATAACTAAAACCATCAGCATATTTTCGACATTCCTCTTATCCCAAATCCAAAATACAGTTCTATTCTAACTATTATGAAGAAAATTAGCTCTATCCTAGCCAAAACCAGGACAGCTTTATACTTGTTCTAGAGATCACTCTTCCTACAAGATGCACACCTTTGTTAAACTGATGTTCACATTAGAAGGAAGACGTAAAATGGCATCTTTAAAATTACAGAATCCAAATTACTTCCATAAAAGTTTGCTGTGACTTAGGTATTTAGTACTATGCATCTCACATGCCCTTCCTGATCCTATGAACATATCACATTTATCTTCTGGTTCTTGCAACAGAAAGAAAAAATATTTCTAGTAAAGGCTGACAAATAGTTATTTAGGCATCAAATGAAATTAATCATTCCAGTAAAAAGCTGAAAATAATGGTTTAAGAGACAGTTTCTTCTCCTCCCAGAAGTACTAGTACACAATCCACCAAAGTTATTGAGCAGGATTTTAATTTATCTTCTTGTATATTAGGGTTTTCCTGGGAACCACTAGCAGCAATTCTGACACATACCGGGAACACAGATTTTTGTGACCCAGAAAGGTTCTTCCAGTTATAAAGCTCTAATTCCCACCAGTGTTTCTGCCTTTGAAAGCGTGGGGACAATTACACTAAACAATCCTGTATTTCAAGCATGAGCAATGAAATAAGTGAGATAAAGTGTTGCCATATGTAACACATGGAGCAAGGACATTGATGGAAGTTTAATCAGAAAAAAAACACTAACCCCCAAATAGCAAGGCATGTGGTTCCTCCAGACCTCCTCAGAATTGATCTTTGGGACGTAAAGGAGGATGAAGAGAGGTACAAAATATGCCTGTGTTAAAAGACGTGAACAAGATAATGCACAGCAGTTGACCTGTCGAGCAGAGTCACCCACTCATTGCCCAGCAGACCATGTTGTTTGGAGGAAGCCTTGGTCCCTGACTGACTAGGAAACTGCCTGTCCAGGTCCCAGGCTCCCCACCACACTGGTCTGCCAGCCAGCCTACCAAAAGGACTCTATATCAGCATCTCCAACATGATATATTACAAAACAACCTTGCCTACACACATCTTTGGGGTCTGTCTCCTACGCCCATCAACCCAAAGAGAAATTTCATTCTCTGCAGTCCTCCAGTTCTAACTGACAAAGTTGGTGGTTGGCTTGCATGATTTTTTTTTTTAATCAGAATACTCTGTAGTCATATAATGAATGATTACAAAAAGAATATATAACCTCAGGGAAAACAAATAATTCTGGAGAGCCTGAGGAATTTTTAGCAAACTATCTCAGATTAAGTTCAGGGCTTATGATCCCTGCCCATTTTTCTTGCATTTTCATGCTACTTCTTCAGGGGAAGGGAAAAAAAAATCACCTCCCTGTATGGTAATATACAAGTTACCTGGCTCAGCTATTCTGGATGTAAAGGGCCAGAGCTGATTTCTCGCTCTAGTTGCTCCAAAAATAAAAGTCCAATCACAGCTTGGTGGGAGAAGGCCACTTGCCCAAAATTCGTCCTACACGATGAGTTCAAGTGAAGAAACAGATAATGAGAATGAGTACAATCCCAGCCAGTCACAGCAATTGTGCAAAGAACTGAAAAGGTCTGGTGGGATTTTTTCAGGAAAGCTTTTCTGCACATCCCAAACTGTCTTGAGGTGTCAAGTGTCACCTTCAAGTCATCTGTTGCCTTACTCCCACCACAGCACTGGGAACAGCAGAACCAGCCATCCCCAAGGCAGCAGTGTTCCGCTGGAGATCAGACACAGAGGAGACCTTCTTCAGCTCTGCAGTAGTGAATTACCTGCTCTGGATGCCCAGCATGAGCATCTGATCCCTTCAACAACCCATGTCTGAAACACAAAGAACTTTTCTTTCCCTGGCCATGACTGGCTATTTTATCTTGCACCTGGGATAGAAATACAGGCTTTTCATTATTGTCACAGAAGGGTTCTGCTGAAGAAAAGGACACTTTGTAGATCAAAGTAGAGTTTTGTGTTTATTTTGGGAAAAACTGTGAGAAAGGACTTTGACAGGAGTCAAACCTACTCAGGGTCTGACTGTACTTATCTAGAAGACTCAAGGGCGGGAGACCAAGTCTAAATTCTGCAGTTGTTCAGACCTTGGTGACAATGCTCTGAAGTCTCAAGTCACTGCCAAAAAGAAGGGAATAGCTTGCTGATTGAAATGCTAGGTGGGGAAAAAAAGGAAAAAAAAAAAAAGGTTCAACTTCTTCTTTTCTGAAACAAGCCAAATAAACTTGTTTATTATGAGTGGTCTTTCTAACTTGCTTTAGAAGTGACAGGTATAAAACCACTGCAGAGCCTGACAGGCAATGGGATGGGAATATGATGGAGAAAGTGAAAAGGTAAAAGAGCAAGTACAGCGTAACAAACTCACCAGTCACACTGTGTTTTTCCCAGCAGCTCTCTGCATTTCACTTGTTGGTAAACAAGTTTCAAGCACCCAATACACAAAAAAATTAAAACTCAGACTGGGAAAGAAAGAGAGTCAGCATGCCAGAATATTTAGTGTTACATATTATTCTTTAACTTATACCCACCTGTACAAATACATCAAACTACAGACACATAAGGTCTTTTTCACTGTGAAATTAATAAGAAATTTTTCACTGTGAGGGTGGTGAGGCACTGGCACAGGTTGCCCAGAGAAGCTGTGGATGCCCCACCCCTGGAGGTGTTCAAGGCCAGGCTGGATGAGGCTTTGAGCAACCTGGGCTAGTGGGAGGTGTTCCTGCCCATGGCAGGGGGGTTGGAACTTGATGATCTCAAAGGTCCTTTCCAGCCCAAACCATTCTGTGATTCTAAGGTGGCCTACAGAGAGAAAGCTAATAATTGATGAGAGTTTAAAACTGCTTTTCCAACATAACTACTTAAATTACTTTATGCAAACTACTAAAATAAACTTCTGCAGAAAAAATACAGAAAATTTCTGCTAGTGATACTGTTGAACGACATCTAAGTGCCCTTACAGAGACATCAACATAAAGTATAGCAGTAACACTCCAGCATAAGCTCCAGAATTAGTTTGCACTCATGGATAGTCCTAGTTCCTATTTTGTTTCCTGCCATCTGTTAAGAAATCCAAAGCATTACAGGATATAATATATTTCTGTAAAAGTTCATATCAGCCCATAATAAAAGTAGATCCTATAGAAACCTAGAATTTAGATTCTAACCCATTCAATGCAATCTGCGCAAGCACGCAGCACTTCTGCATTATACAGAAAGCACAGCAACAAACTCCTCTTAAGATCCAAACTTTGGAAGATAGAACTGTTTCTTCCAGTAGTACCTTTTAAAATTGTTCTCCATTCTGAAATGTCTCAGAGTATAAAGCATGGGGCCAACAGCAGATCACAAATTTAAGTGCTCTTCCACTGAGGCGGAATTGCTACGTATAGAGCAACACAGCTACCCCCCAACCCTCTGCTTCACAGATAGAGTCAGTTCAGGTCAAGTCTTACTGATCTGCAACCTTCTAGATACCTCAGCAGGGAAAAATACAGCTCTAGGAAGGCCTATTATTCACCCAGCTGCAGCTGCTTTTCTACCAAAAACAGGCAGAAGAAAGTTTTCAGCCTGAATCCTGAGCCAAAAACTTCCAGGCTCAAAGGGGAACAAGAGACAGGTACACCAAATGCCAGAGTGACAGCTGCCACTTTGGGTAATCTTAGAAGAACCCTGCCAAAAACTTTTCTTACACCTGTGTCTAATTATTATTTTGCCCATGCATCTCCTTCCCCATCACACCAGAGAGAACTTGCCCTTTGCAGGACCTTGTAAAACACACTGAAGAGACTGAGAAAGCAGGGCTGCAGGACCTACAGCAGTGTGGGGCTTATCAGCTTCCATCTAGGAAAGGGTACACAGAAATAAGGACACAAACACTCTCACAATAGTCTCGAAAGGCTGAGCAAAAGGAATTTAACTTAAGGTCACTAGTTTTCAGTTCAAAAATCACTGTGGCATTTTAGGGACAAGCACAACCAGCCTGGAAGAAACCATCTTCATTAAATGCCCACAAGGGCAGTCACATGGGGTCTTTCACAATGACTGCTCTTAATGTAAGGCCAAAAATCAATTGCTTATACAAACTGAAATATTGTTCCGGAAACATGAACATCTTCTGCAGATTTGGACATTTCCAGTGCAAAAGTACCTCCTTATCTAATGTTCCTAAGGTTCACTCTGACACCAAAAACTTTTACTCTACAGAGGTAGATATGGTGATCACATCTGAGTACTACTTGTCTAGACCACACCCCCTCTGTGAGAAGCTAACAACTTTGTGATTCAACTTTTCCCAGAATTGACATCTTTTCAATTACTTCCGTATTACCCAGTAATCACAAGAAGCCCCTACATTTGTTTTAAACCTCTCTCAACTTTTGTCAATTACTCATCAGTTGTGTGCAAATTGACATTCTTCCTTTATACAGCACTTTATACATCAGTTGGTGTTAAAAAGCAACTTTAAGTACACATTCCTTATGGAAGTTCTGAAATCAGATAGGAATACCGAGCTAAATCATGTCTCAACATATCATACGACAGGAGAAACAAGAAAATCAAATACTTAGTGATCACAACTTTAACTGGGGCTAATGCAAGGGAATAATGCACACATTCATATGTGACCTCACGATACCCAGGAATCTTTTTCTCCATCCAACAGATCTCTGTGACAGGACATTAGGCCTTACCTACAAGCTCTCAAGGATCTTTTGTGATGGGAACCACACCATTTCAAATCAGGAATACTTCTACTAGAAAATGAGACTTGTGTAAGAGCTTTCCACTGCAATTAAGAGATGCTTGGGCTAGCAGTTTTTGTACTGGAAAGAGAAAATTATAACCAAAAGACTATCACTCCTTGCTTTTATTGCTAGAGGAAATCAACGTCTGTCTCCTCTTATCAAAAGGTGCGGTACCAAGATTATCAGCAAGCAGCTTTACACTTCATTTGGCTTCTAAATCATGCACTGTGGCTGCTACACTCCAAGCAACTGCCTTGCTGAAGCAACACAGGTGTGGGCTAAGTCTTGTGTAACTAGAGACAGACCTTCTAGGTGAAGGTGGTAAGGGTTATCCAGCAAGAACCCAGTCAAAAATCATAGAATCATAGAATAGTTGGGGTTGGAAAGATGCTTTAAAGCATCATCCCTGCTAAAAAGGTTGGCTTGGCACCCATCCATTGTTAGGATGCCCTGTGAAAAAAACCCTCACATCAGCAAAGCATCTTTATCATGGACAAATAAAATGGGAAGAAGAGAGAGAAGAAAGAACTTTACCAATCTTGTTTCCATAATACATAACATAAAAGAGGAAAAATATTAAGCATATATTTCGTGAAGTTGAGATCATGCTACAGATCTAACCCCACCATCACCACCACCAAAAAGATACAAGAGGGGCACAATAAAAAGTCTCTTGACTGATGCATACCAAATATACAGTAATTTGAAGATTAGATGTAACAATAATATGCCAACCAGCTTATTCACAAACATTGCATTTCAGCCTGCCTTTACGACAGTCTGCTGGAAGAAGCAGTAAAAGTTCAGCAAGCATTCACTGCAGCATTTTTTAACCTATATTGATATAAAACCTCCAACAACTGCAGCTACCATCAAGAAATGATTTTCCAAAATCAGATTCTGATTTTTCTCCCCGATACTCTACAGAACTCCCACCCAATCCAGCTTGCCAAGCTCTTTCCCATTTGTTAAAACGTCTATGAGCCATTTGCAACAACATTCCTTAAAAGCTAATTCTCTAAGGCAGTCACACAAAAATCCGTCAGACTTTCCTGACAGCTGAATGAGACTGGGGGATTTATTATTCCAAGGCAAGTGAAGCAGTAACCAAACCTTGATGCTCTTTGTCTCACATTTGGTTGGAGTTTCCCATTGCTTCTCGGGCAGGGAACAGAAGTAAGGAGATAAACAAAAAGGAGGTTGTGTCCCAGTACAGAAATCCTTCAGCTGCAGAAAAAACGAGATGCTGCTGTTGTGTATACAAAGTATGAAGGGTTCAATACAGCACAAGAGGCGTTAGGGGGATTTACCCTAACCCAAGTATCCTTTTTATCTCTTGTCTGTTTTCAGTTCATGAGGAACTGACCCAAATAGCCACCTGCACATGGCCAAATCCAGCAGACAGAGGGAGGAACTCATGTCAGCAGGCAAGGACAGCACCTGCTTGCCTGAGCAGGAACCTCTGTGAGCACCACAACCTCCCCATTCATTATCACAACCCGTGAATGCAGCAGCTACCCACATTCTGAACTACAAAGCCAAGTTTTCGTTCCAGCGTAGAAAGCTTCAGGAGAAGCTGGTGACCTAAACCAGCATTCTTCCATTCTAGACAACCTGGCTTTAAGAACAAAAGCACACAAGAAAGTTTCACGAGCAGCCTGTCAAACCTTCTTGAAGTGGAAATGTTCAGAAACCATTACAGCAATGCAGCAACACAACTAGAAGGAAAAACAAGCATAGCAAACGCCTAACTTCACTAAACCACGTTTAATACAGTCGCATTTCCATCTAGTTTTCAAAGAACAGTTATACAGAAAACACACAGACGCTTCTATGGCAAATCTAAGGGGTAAAAAACTTGCAATACAGCTTCAGTTCGAACCTAACCAGGGAAAATAAAACTTCACCTTTCACACTCAAAGAGGTTTTGTTTTCACTGTAATTTTGGTTTTTGTTGGGTGTTTTGGGGTTGGTGTTTTTGCTTTGTTTTTTTGTTTTGATTTTGTTTGGGGTTTTGGGGGGTTTGTTCCCCACTCCCCCCCCAAACCTTAATGAGGAGGCAAATGCTTATGAGAACGTAGGGGAGAGAGGGTTTGAGTTTGGAAAAGTTGCTGAGACCTTACCAGTGAAACAAATCATATTCCCCTGCAAAACATAAAAAACCAAACTGTTCAGAAGACTGATCCATCGAGTCTTGTTTTGAAACATCACGATCTGGATCCAGTCTAGAATACTAAACGCAGGTGATAACAATAGTGCAAAAATATTTTTAGGGCAGTCTTAAGAGTGAACTCATCAAGAATGATATGAGGCTGGACACAGTCATAGCATGCTTGAGACTCTGTGGGACTTTACTTGACCCTGGGTAGTAAATCCTGCTCTCAGGCATAAAAGTTTCCATGAAACATCTGCCGATAAACTATTCTTTGACAGCTTGACTTAGTATCAAATGACACATACTCTGACAAATTTTAACAATCGCCATCTTCTCTAGATAAAATCCAGGAGATTAAAAAAATTCTGTAATACGCTGAATATTGACAATCTAGAAGGAATGAATTATCAGGAAAAAAATCCCACCAGTGTTACCTCCTATGTTGGACCTTTTTTTAAAGAGATACATCTAACTAATCTGAAAGGAGAGAAGGGAGAATAAGAAAATAAACTTTCCACACACTCTATAAATGATTATCATTTGCTTTTTGCTCCGTTACGTTTTTTAGAGAAAATGCCAAGTTCAATATTTATTTCAAAAGAGCCTGCACGCAAAACAACATCTCCCATATGGCAGACTTCACTTGCACAGAAGACTAGGATTAATACAGCTTGTATGACGACATCAAGGAAAACAAGACTGTCCACAAAGAATAGTACAATCCAGTATTTCCAAACATATTTGTTACAGCTCAACATGGGTGACACAGAAGACTCTTTACAGCTAAATACAGCAACACTGAACTGCAAACAGCTTTGAGGGCTGACAACACCCTAAGACAAATGCTACTGCACAGCAAAGATAGTTAAAATTTTGTGAGTAAACAATAAACAGTTAGATAAAATTCATATGCTGAGGCAGATGAAGAATGGGGAGTGGCAAAAGAAGAAAAAAAACTACATGGACACCCATGACTGACGCTAGTGGAAATATAAATGTTTAAATGTAGGGTTCTTACCAGGCAAAAGCAAAGGAACAAACACTATTTTGAACAATGAATCACATTTAGAGCAAATTCACAAAAGAAGCAGTCACAAATGTTTACAACTCTGACACACTGAATTAAACTAATGTCTCCCAGTTGAATTTGTACCATGCCCCCAAAGGTCCTCGCAAAGATATCTATATCATCTGATGCATCATTTCTTTTCCCATGCTACAATGACTGACTACTACAGCATAATGAAACAGTAGAACATGCTAATTATTAGTAATAGCATTTCTCACTATCTACATGTCCCCTTACTTTGGATTCTAAGACTTAGATCTATACTTCTTACTATTTCACTAGCAACTGACACCTTTTTGCCACCTAAGTTATACCTCTCAAGATGAAAACTATATGGGGAAGTGTGGCAAAGCCTAACAGCACTATCATCTAGACAAAACAAATTTAAGAAGGAGTGGCTAATTTCTCTCTATCCAATTCCTGCAACTTGAGTTACATATTGTTTTAAACTTTACTGTCTCACCCCCTACATAAGTTTCCATAGCATAAAGGAACCTGTAAAGATTCTTAGGATACAAAGAAGGAAATCCGCTCACCTTCACAGGTTCCCAGGTCCACACAATGTGTTACCATAAATGTGCTTTTAGTCAGCAAGGTCTGAAATACACACGATTGCAATTTTACAGCCACATCTCATTTGACTTTTATATATGGCTCCTTAAGGTATTTGTAGTGTTTTACTACTTCTCTAGTAAATTTCTTATTGCCTTCTTCCTTTTTTTTTTTTTTTTTTTTTCTGTTTTCTGTCCCCCTTTCCCAGGTGGATAATACACTTTGTTTTCTCCTCAGTTTAGCTTCTTAGTATCTTAGTTGCATCCTATTATCTTCTTTAAAGTTGATTAATCTTTCATACCCCTTAAAAGCAATCTCTTAAGCATGAAGTTTTATGGGAGAAAAAGTCACAGGGCATCTGAAAGCAAGTACTTTATTAATAACCAAAATAAACAAATCTGGATTATTACTATCAGTTGAAGTCCTGCCCTCTGATTTTTTGGCTGTGAAATGGCTTTTTGGCTTTTAATGCAATGATTTTATGCTCTGGACACAATAAACAAGCAAATCCTTAAGATGCAGTAATCAATAGACACCAAACATAGCCGCTTCACTAGGCAGAGAAGCTTTAGCATTTTCCCAGTAACACGTAATTGCTGTAAAAATGTGGTGGTGTACAGAGTTCTTTAGTATGACACACAGTATGGTTTTCTGAGAGAACCGATATCAATCAGTCACCCCACTCCATTACTGCAAGGCTTCCAGGTAATGACACACAAGTAAGAACATCTAGCAATATTTAAAGAATGCACATAACCGCTCTTCAAAGACAGACTATCCACAGCCACCTAGAGCAGGGACTTTTCACAGGAAACGGGACTTTGCCTTTGAGCTGCTATAAAAGCCTCGGTGATGACTAACACAGTTGATTTAAACATTACGACATTAACAAGCCACCACTGCACCACATCATGTTCAGCAGTGATATATTTGTTCTATTATCCCGAGAAAGAGACAAAGTCATGTGTGCTTACTCACCCTTACAAGGCTGGGAGCAATACAAGAGCATGGTATCTTGACATTCTTGAGGCACTTTTCATGAGACATGAAGTTGCAAACTGTGGAAATAAAACAAGAACTGTGAGCAAGTCTTCACAAACAAGGGACTTCATAAATAAAAACCAACCAATCAACTATTTGTTGTCAAATGCAACTAGGAACACATCTTTTTGATCACATTTGCTCTCCCCTAAGTTTGAATACATACAGGACTTTCATACTTCTTGCAGTGTGTGAACTCCAGCTTATTTTGTTACTAAGATATTGGCAATGGAAAAGGAAGGAGAGTTTATCCCAGCACATTACAGGCCTACAGCAGGTCATGCCCTCCCACTTTCTCTCCATAAGCACAAGAATGAGCTCTTAAATTTCAAAATTCCAAAATAGCTCTTCTATGTAGTCAAAGCAGATGGACATCTTTAAAAGTGAGTTCCTCTACAAGCTAGTGCACGTGACAGGTGTAAAGGGGAAAAAACACAGTATTGCTACAGATTGAGGTTAATGGATGGAGACAAAATTAAAGGTGACCAGTTGCATGCATCTTTGAAAGTCAAGAGCAACTGATTATTCAGACAGTGTTTGAAAAAATAATTTCTCATGGGGGTGAGATTCTGTGAATTTACATGATGCTAAGCTATGCAAAGAAAACAAGGGATCCTTTATTTCACTCCCACCATATCACATTAATTAGGAACTAATAAGCCATGCGGCTATGGGTTTAGAGTCGTCCTCCTTTCAGAATCACTCTCTACCAGTTCCAGTGGGAAGCCTTACACAGCTGCTCCAGCCCTGACGTCTTGCGTGGCAGCACAGATCTCTCCCAGTTCTTGGGCAGAACATCACTTGTAAGTGGCAGCTGTCACTGCACACAGGTTTTTGCATATCCCTGCTTTTCAAAAGCACTCGATACCACTTCCTAAGTTTCACCAACAAAAAAGAAAACCCACAAATGCTTCAAGCTTCCCCCCTGCAGCCCACTATTGTTACTGATTGCATGCGCTAGTGTCATCAAAAGGAGACAATTTTCTTCTCCTGACTCTTCTCCAGCTCACTGACTTATGATTTCACAACACTGCTTCTTCCATGCCAACTCAAGCACTAAAATCCAGGTTCACTTCTTCATGCAGCTTACTGCCGGTCCATGCAAAGTAATCTTTCCTTTTGGAGGCACAAAAATAAGGGTGACCCCTTTCAAACTGGTGCTCATCTCCATGTGAACAATAGGCAGACATTTGTTTTTCATTAGCCTCCAAGCCAGAAAAAGAAGAAGCACTGCAAGTCACTATTGAGTACAAACATGTCATTCATCATTCATGGCTGAACACAGAGTGATTATTGCACTGATGAAAGAAAGTGGGAACGGAGCAGATCCAAACCTTCTGCTGGGTGCTGTGAAGTGTTATGTGCATCTTTATAGTTGATAGTATTCCTGACTAAATGGGGCAGATAAGGGGTGGAAACAGTCAATGAAGGGATGATAAAGCAGATTCTCAGAGCTGAAAATGCAGATGCCCAACACATTTGGAGGTGGTCACTATGGAGGAAGGACTTTGAATACAAGGTACCTATATCCAGGTTTAAGCTTCGCGAAGGGAAGAGGAACAGACATGATTTCAAGAGCCACTGACAGAGAGCACAAACTCTTTTACTTGCAGGTTTGAGGGATTTCTCATGGTCTCTCTGAGCACCCAACCACACGGTCAGGCCTACAGCAGCAACCATACTTGACAATCTCCCCTTGCTCCCCTCCTGTACTCACAGAATCACAGAATTATCAAGGTTGGAAAAGACCTAGAAGATCATCTAGTCTAACCATTACCAATACTTCCCAGCTAAATCATATTCCTCAACACAACGTCCAAACGTTTCTTGAACACTCCCATGGTCGGTGACTCCACCACCTCCCTGGGCAGTGCATTCCAATGCCTGATTACCCTTTCCGAGAAGTAATACTTCCTAATGTTCAGCCTGAACCTCCCCTGTCTCAGCTTGAAACCATTCCCTCTAGTTCTACTCAAGAATAAATGACTCAATTAATATGAAAAAGTAGATATTCCCAACGCACAGCAAGGAGCCAGGTGGCCATCAGGCACCACAGCACTAATCCCTGGCCACAATCAAGCACGAGACATGGCTTTACAGCAGTTTCTGCTCATAAGCCTTTACTTCCCAGGGCCACTCTCCCTATCACATTTTGTTTGACTTGGTGATTATTTAAAGAAAAAGGCAATATGTATGTATGGCCACATCCAGTGAACATAACAGCGAGCAGCTCTCCAACATACACTTGCAAGGAAACAGAAAACATCTCTCCCTAGCCCTCTCTGGGAAGGCAGGAGATAAAAGCTGAGTATCACTGTCTAACTCATGAGCTGTGAAACATTTGCTAGCAAAGCAAGGGCTATTTTACACCCTCTGACACACTTTTTCCACATAACTGTTTTTCTCCCTGTCATAGAATGGTTTGGGTTGGAAAGGACATTAAAGATTATCAAGTTCCAACCTGCCGGCCATGGGCAGGGACACCCTCCACTAGACCAGGTTGCTCAAAGCTTCATCCAGCCTGGCCTTGAACACCTCCAGGGATGGGGCATCCACAACCTCCCTGGGCAACCTGTTCCAGTGCCTCACCACCCTCATAGTGAAAAATTTCTTCCTAATGTCTAGTCTAAATTTACCCTCTTTTAGCTTATACCCATTACTCCTTGTCCTATCACTACACTCCCTGATGCAGAGTGCCTCCCCATCTCTCCTGTAGGCCCCCTTCAGGTACCGGAAGGCTGCTATTAAGTCTGCTCAGAGCCTTCTCTTCTCCAGGCTGAACAGCCCCAACTCTTTCAGCCTGTCCTCATAGGGGAGGTGCTCCAGCCCTCTGATTAATTTTGTGGCTCTCCTCTGGACTCTCTCCAACAGGTCCAGGTCTTTTTTATGTTGGGGGCCCCACATCTGAACACAGTACTCAAGATGGGGTCTCACGAGAGCAGAGTAGAGGGGGAGAATCAACTCCCTTGACCTGCTGCTAGTGCTTCTTTTGATGCAGCCCAGGACACGGTTGGCTTTCTGGGCTGCAAGCTCACACTGCCGGCTCATGTTGAGTTGCTCTTCCACCAATACCCCCAAGTCCTTCTCCTTAGAGCTGCTCTCTATCCATTCTCCACCCAGCCTGTATTTGTGCTTGGGATTGCCTCGACCCACGTGCAGGACCTTGCACTTGGCCTTGTTACATTTTATGAGGTTTGCAGTGGCCCACCTCTCAAGCCTGTCAAGGTCCCTCTGGATGGCATCCCTTCCCTCCAGTGTGTCCACCACACCACACAACTTGGTGTCATCAGCAAACTTGCTGAGGATGCAGTCCATCCCACTGTCCATGTCTCCAATAAAGATGTTAAACAACACTGGTCCCAGTACCGACCCCTGTGGAACACCACTTGTCACTGGTCTCCACTTGGACATTGAGCCATTGACCACAACTCTCTGAGTGCGGCCGGCTAGCCAGTTCCTTATCCAGCGAGTGGTCCTTCCATCAAATCCATGTCCCTCCAACTTAGAGACAAGGATGTCATGTGGGACTGTGTCAAAAGCTTTGGACAAGTTCAGGTAGATAATGTCTGTTGCCCATCCTCTATCCACTAGCGCTGTGGCTCTGTCGCAGAAGGCCACCAAATTCGTCAGGCATTATTTTCCTTTGGTAAAGCCATGTTGTCTGTCTTGAGGACAACTGGTACTGACAACAGTCTTCAAAGCAGATTCCAAAAGCGGGAAGAAGAAAAAGGTCGATTATGTCCCATACAGTCTCCCATGCAAACGGTGGTTGGGTGCACATCACTTACCAAATAACAAATTTAACACCTAATCTCCTCCCACTTTTGAAATGGCCACCCCATCCTGAACAAAACCCTAAAAGCTGTTGAAAATACTTTTTTTTCTTTGTGAGGAGATACTCACTGTAATTCAGTTTTGCTGTTTTTCAAACATAAATGTATTTGTCAATTTATATTTTAGCATGTCAGTTTTTATTTATTTTTTATTATAACTTTAACAGTTGTATTTATAAATCTGATTTTGCATTTGCTAAACACTTTCAAAAGTAGAGCTACCAAATTGCTCTCCAAAACAGATCAAGGAATGTCAACACAAAGACCAAAATGGATTTGATCCTCCCCTGGAAGTGGGACTAGTTTAACACAAGACTCACTGTGGCTTTATTTGTATGTGTGTTCTTACCCCAAGAACACTTCTCTCATGTCAATGAGCACTTATTTTGAGCTTAACAAAAGCAGCCACAAAGTAAATCGCAAATCCTCCTCCAGCCCTCTGTTGGCTGGATTTGCTGTCCTGCCAGCCACTTGCTGCGCCTGTGCCTCCGGTTCCTACAGCTCAACTAACTTCCAGCAGTACCACAAGCACCAGTACCACCCTCTCCAACCATCCCCTCCAGCTGTCTTCACTGCAGGGTGCCATGACTCATGGGTTCTGCAGGACATGTTCTGGTACTGACACAGGAGCCACCAGCCTTTCTGTTGCCACAGATCATACCGACGACTCTCAAAAGGAGTGAGCTGCTGCACCCAAAGACAGAGGCATGTTCCTGCAGCCCAGTGCTCTCTCCACACACACCTTACATGCACTGGCACATGGCAGACCCACAGCAAACTTCAGTAACTCCCAAGAAACAACAGTTCTCTGGGCAACTGCCTGTCACAGAGCCAGCACTGGGAAAATTTCATACCCCAACATAAAGTGACAGCACTGCAACTCCTCAATACTGTCTGGATGACTTGCCAAACAATAATTTCATTTTGTTTGCCATCACCTGGGAGTGCCGTAATTCACTCGCATTTTGCTCACCTGCACAAACTGTAACTCCCAGCAACTGCCTGCTGAAGTTTCTTCTAATCTTTTAACAAAGGTTACAGATTACTGAATGACCTAGTTGACTAAAGGGCTTACTCCTGTTTTTAAAACAAACCTTTAGCTCAGCCAGGAATAGCCTAGCAACTCAGAATTCTTTTCCCAGCTATCAGTGCACAATAAATTTTTCATTTCTGGAAAAATTTAAGTGCAATGCATTAAAGAACATACTCAGCTCACTAATGTGAATATAAATAAAACTAAATGAAAAGCAGTAACTCTCTGGAGCATCTTGTTAAATATAAGACTTGGAAGAAGTCCCTGCCTCAGAGAGTTTACTGGATCAGATGGCCTGATAGATACAGGAGCATTATATAAATGAAAACTCTCTAAAATCCTCTACAAAAAGCCCTATAAATTTACATAGATTACATGAAATAATTACAAGGGGGATAAGAAGAGAGGAAAAAAGAAAGAACACGAAAAAGAAGAGAGAGAAATTGAGAGAGAGAGAGAGAAAGGGAGAGAGAGAGAGAGAGAAAGGGAGAGAGAGAGAGAGAGAAAGAGAGAGAGAGAGAGAGAGAAAGGGAGAGAGAGAGAGAGAGAGAGAGAGAGAGAGAGAGAGAGAGAGAAAGGGAGAGAGAGAGGTGCCTTCTTGAAGATCTAATGCTGGATGAAACTCCTAAAGATTCGCCACCAGTTCAGCCACTGCATGAAGACAGTATGTGCACACTGTTAGTTTTAGATGATGGCACAGAGGTGGCTTGTGCCACTCCTCCTTGGTTCCTTTCCTTATAATGTCTAGCATTCAGTTCGCCTTTTTTTGACAATTACACACTGAGCAGGTTTCCCTAGACACATCGTAACAACTCTTACTTCATTTCTTGCCTGATCTGTAAAAGCTGACTCGAGCCTCACAAACTTTGTAAGAATATTTTTCCACCCTTCATACACATCACTTTACATTCATTGCCCCCAGGCAATAAAGTGGTAGACTAAAATTAATTCACTTAAAGATTCTTCTGCAGTCCTCAGCAGCTGATATCCAGCGTGAACTCCCAGCTCATCACTGGCCTTTGTAGAGGAAGTTGTGGCATGTTAACAGGAGAGTTGAGCAGCATAAACCCTGCCAAGGCATGACTGCCACAAATCCACCTGCAACCTTCTTTGAGTTCATTGCTTCCCTCTATTGCTCTTGTCTGCCACCCAAACACAGGCCCACAGTCAGTGTGGTTTTATTTTAGCATTTCATATGTTGTGAATGCCAACTTTCTGTTCCAGAGGGAGCCTTCCATGAGCAGTAACTACCCTCAGTTACATCTGTCTTCTGCTAAGACACTCAGAAAAAAACAGGACAAAGAAAAGGCTGTGGTTATGGCTAGCAACTGGCTCTGGCACAGGACCACCCTTTGGGTGGCCAGGGGGATTGTTGTCTACATTTTCTTGAGTGCATCAAAATTGTATGGGACAAAAAAAAAAAAAAAAAAAAAAAAAAGGCTTCTATCAGATCGAATATTGGGCAGCATTTTTTTTAACAATGATCCGTATCCAAACATATGTCATCTTGACAACGTTATCTTTAGAGAAAGACAAAACACAGTAGATGGAGACACACACACAAAGCCCCCATCAGCTATCTAAAGTGCAGTTTTACTCCTCCTGCCCTGAACTAAAACCACACGTATTTTAAGCTTAAAAATTTGAAGTATTCATTTTAAAAATCAAACATATTTAGAAATAGCTTTCTGGCCCAGATGCAGGTGGTACAATTATATTCTCCCCATCTCCAGCCTTATGGGAACCTCCACTCTTTATCTTAAACCCCCGCACCCTGAGATTCTTTTTCCTCCGTTTCCACATGACAACCTTCAACTTATTATTGTGTTTTATACATCAAACAAAACTGATCTGTAATCAAATTTTTCTTTTTCCAACACTTTCTGCCAATCGAACGGAGGCAGGTCTCTGAGAAAACAGGACCATTCCCCTTAACACACAATTGCCCCAAAGTCTGATAACCCCAAGAGAGGGGGCAATTGTTTAAAGACAAGGGGTACAGAAAAAGTCCAGCTCCTTATAGGTGGCAAAAGGATAAGATCACAGACATGTACCTTGTGATAACTTTGGCCAGAAGCCGCATTGCCAGTGGACGGATCCAAGAACCACCTGTCTCCTGGCTGCAAACTCCAGGGTCATGAGCACCAGGAGTACGACTCTGTTGCTGTTTCTCCAGGAAACTTCTGGGGTTAGGTAGACTCCTTAGGAAGGTGACAGCACGGGCACTTTTTACACTACCATATGCCCAGTGCAACAGACCACTGACCTTGGTGAGAAATCGGAGCCATCGAGTTTAGCAGCAGTCTCAGTGCAGCACAAAAGATGTATGCAGTGCAGTTTCAAGTCCTGTGCTTCATAGCAAATGTGACTAAGACAACAGGTACTACAGAAAGAATAATGGCTCATGCCGTTTAGTCCAGAAGGGTAATTCACTCCAGAAGGATGAATTTTTCAATTCCTTTTCAACACTTTCAGAAATTTTCATTAACTCTAGTACAGACTATTACTGTTAAGAGTGCAGTACAAGTACATCTAACTGTGTAGTCTGAAGAGTTATGGTCAGACTCTCACATGCTGTAAATCAGCATGATTCCTTTCAGCTTGCAAGCACAACAATTTACAGAAGCCAAGATTCTTTTTTCAAGTCAATACACCAGATTATAAATTAGACCATGTAACATACATCTTGTTTTTATCAAGATGAAAGAATGAGTTACGAGTAAATTATACCCTCAAAAACATTCCCAGGCTTCCTGTAAAGGTTAATGATGAGAAGAGATATCCATCAATACTTCTAGCAAAATAAATATTTCTCTTAAACAGATAAAATTATTACAAATCTTTGTTTCGTATGTCACCAACTTACATTAGGCATCAGCAACCCAGAACAACAGGGAGCATTTAAATTTACTACGTTAAGCCACTTTTGAAACCTATTCTGCAATTAGAGTAATTTCCTCGCCCCGAAGTCTCAGCTATTCTCCAGAATACAAATGTTTTTCAGAATAATTAAATGTTCTCTGACTCCAGACACCAAGCCTGAGACTGCTACAAATCCAGCAACTAACAGAAAAGTCTTGGCATTTACCAAAACAAATGACTGTGGTAATTCAGAAGTCTCGCATGATTTGCTTCTGAGAAGACACCTGCCAGTAAGGAAGAGATAAGGACATTCGTGAGCCCAACCATGAGGGAAGCATTGGGGTTTCCATCATTTTCTTCTCACATCTGCAAACTAAAACACATTCCAAGCAAAAAGACAGAAGAGTAATAAGAACTCTGCTTAGCTGATGTCAAACATTCACACTACAGTTTAGACAGTGTTAATTCCGTGCCACATACCTACAATTTCTACAAAAATATTTACTACTTTGGGCATGAATCTCAGCATGTCCCAGAGGTAAGGGTAATGAAAGCACATATGTAACACAGTAACTTCTACAGAAAACCCGTCAGCAAGCAAGCCCAAGAGCTCAGCTAGTCTGTCCTGGGTTCCTGGTAAGTGTCAGCGAAACCTGCTCCAAAAACCCACCCAGGAGAGACAACCCACAGACTGTCCTCACAGCCAACTCTATGTCCTCTGAAGTCCTTACAGTTAGGAGCCCAGTGCTTAATGTCCAAACCAAACCTCCTCTATTACAACTTCGGTCCAGCACTTCTTGCCCTGTCTACTGCAGGCATCAAGAACTGT
>WKFP01014877.1:337682-349392 GCA_011057875.1 Pterocles orientalis | reverse complement strand
GGGGAGCAAAAAAGATAGTGATCAGCAAGTGAAAAAACAGCTCTTTTTTAAGACTACTGGCAATCACAGCTAGAATAAGAAAAAATAAGATGTTCTCTTATTACCCCTCTTAGTAAGGAAGGAGATGCAAACATTTTTCAGTCCAGCTTTTTTCCCTAGGGTTACCCTGGAATACAGCAGGGCCCTCTGCCTTCTGGTGTATCACCAAATCAAACTGCTATAGTCCAGGACCTGGAAAGGCTTCCAAAATTTCCATTTTGTTTGCCAGCATTCACAGAGATGTCTTAGCTTCTACCTCAGTTCTGCCAGGGCTTGCAACCGTGAAACAGCAGCACTGGTTTATAAAGAGGTTGGTTATAAGTACTTGCAAAAGGAGGAGGGGTACAGAAGAGCTAAACATGGAACAATCAGCTCGCTCAAATTAGTTTAATAAAAGTACACCCACGCACCCAGTGCACGAGGCATAGCTACTGCAGCATACTTAAAAGACAGAAGGAAGAAGGGCAACAAGTAAAACAAACAAGAAATCTAGCAAAGCCGGGGAGTAAACCAAATCTTCAAAACTGTTATGCAAGACAACAATAACAGTCTCTACTTTCCAAACAATGAATCAGTGAGACTTAAAGGGCACATCAGCACCAAGACAATTCAGGCCAAGTCAGTCTAATGCTATCAAAACAAAGTTTTATTTTGGTCAAAACTAAGTAGGTTATTTCCTCCTCTTTTCCTGCTTTTCCATAGCATGTGCCTGACATGATAGAAGCCAAAATACAGGCTTAATCTTACAGTGCCTCTGCCCTTTAGGGGCTTTTTCACTTACTTCTGAAGTTGTCCTGGGTCCTACAAACAGACTATTTTGTTCAGCAGGACTGCCTTTGCGTTTACTGAAGAGATTAATTAATAATTAGAAGACAATAGCTTTGGGGAAATGCCCACAGGCTAAGTAGTCACAGATTGGAGAAAAAGACTTTTAATTTCAATGTTTTAAAATTATTATATAAAACACCCTGTTATCAGACCCGCTTATGCAGACCAGACCATTCAAGCTGATAGAGAAGATTAGCTATTTGCATGAGTAACTTCAATGCTCACTGTTCACTGGAAGTTTGTGTGTAACTTTTATATTTGTTACATAGCTTTGAGCTCCTTTTCCATTGTAGCAGCTTACCAACACAGACACATTTAGCTTTTTTGTTTAGGACTGTGACCACAGGCCAGCCTGAATACTGTGACTATTCACTGAAAGGAATGCTGCATGCAGTACATAGACCTTGCCAGCTTACTTCCCAATTCAGCAGAAACATGGAAAGACCTGTATGCAATCTTGGTGTGCCCTCTCAGACAAAAAACACAATCTAGTTTAAGTTCAGAAGCCTGTTGTGCAATGCTTACTAAATGTCATCAGGAAAGCTGTCACTAGAAGCTTTGGTCTTCCAGAACATTTCAAACAATGGCAAGACAGGAATGGAAAAATCCTTGAAAGCTTTAAATAAGGCACTAAAAACACCGTCCTCTCTCACTGTGGTGAGAAACCTCAGGCCTTTTCTTGTCTTACAATTTAATGAGACCACGTTGTGGATCCTCTTCAACTGAAAATACAGAAGAAATAAGAACTCTGTTAAGGTTTTCCAAATATTTACTGTGCATCCTTATAGATCCTTGTACTTGCCAAGTCCTTTCTTTCTCCAGGACTCTCCCGTCTTACCAATTAACTAGCTATACCTGCCTCGGCATCTTTAAATGGAGACACCAGCATATAACCCACCTGATAAAAATGCAGTTTGCCCCTGGCACAACGTGGATTGCGTTGTACTTCATATTTCCAGAGTTGTCTACATGACAGAAAGCTCTATTTATAGGTACAGATACCAAAAATAAATGTTTTTGTAACATCTGAGCTCTGTAATTTCAAGGCAGTACATTTGAAACCCTATTCATTTGTATTTCAGAGATGCTCTTGTGAAATAACATAGCAACAAGTCAAGCGAAAACAAGACAAGCTACTGAATAACGAAACAGTCAAATGAGTTCAATGATGTACTTGAACTATCAATCCTAAAAGCACCAATCTAGTTATAGTAGATTTGCTTGAATGGTAGTAGCCAAAAAAACTTAAGGGCCTCTCACTCTCTCATCAGTAAGGCTATAAACATTCTTAAGTGTAACAACAAACTCTATCTCCCTTCTCCACCTTCGCTGGTACAGTAAGCCCAGTACTGACAAACGAACTAACAGAATTTCATCTGTCAGAAAAGCACCTGCTCCATCCTCCCATCTCCTGACTTCCCCCAGAGCAGGTTTCCTAAACCCTGCTAAGCAAGCAAAGGTAGGGCACCTACAGCTGGAGAGATGACAAAGGCACCTGTGCTGCACGCTCAGTTCCACGAGGGCTTTGCACTTCAGGGAGCAAATAACAACTGCACAAGCAAGCTATATCACTGTAGCAAAAGTAGCCATCTCCATTTGCTCAAGAGGCTTTCTGAGGTCATAACCATAGCCAGAAGAAAAGCTAGGCATCCTACGAGCTGCCCCTATACGAAGAAGTGGGGTCCACTCTCTCTGCTTAACATGCTGCAGTCCTGTCTCCTCCTTCCATGCTGCACAGTATGGCCAATAACAACATGGTGTGCCTGGATACAGGCTGCAACAAAAGGAATTGGCTGGAAGGGCTCATCCAGAAAGCACTGGTCAATGGCTCAACGTCCAGATGGAGAACCATGATGAGTCATGTCCCTCAGGGGTCCGTTATTGGGACCAGTACTGTCTAATAGTCTCATCAATAACAGCCAGTAGGATTCAGTGCACCCTCAGCAAACTGGCAGACAATGCCAAGCTCACAGGTGCGGCTGACACACCTGAGGGCCAGGATGTCATTTAGAGGGACCTGGGCAAGCACAAGAAGTGGGCCCATGTGACCTCATGAGGTTCAAAAAGGCCAAGTGCAAGGTCGTACACATGGGTTGGAGCAACCCCCAGTATCCAGAGAGGCTGGGGCATGAAGGGATTGAGAGTGGCCCTGAGGAGAAGGACTTGGACATACGGGTGGATGAAAAACAGGACAATGTGCACTCAAAGCTCAGAAAACCAACCATATCCTGGGCTGCAGCAAAAGAAGTGTGACCAGCAGATTGAGGGAGGTGATTCTCCCTCTCTTCTTTGCTCTTGTGAGACCCCAACTTGCAGTATTGTGTTCAGCTCTGGGGCCCCCAACATAAGAAGGACATGGACATTAAGGCACATACGAGACAAAGAGGTGATTCGAGACAACCAGCATGGCTTCACCAAGGGCAGATCTTGCCTGACCAATCTGGTGGCCTTCTATGATGGAGTGACGGCTTCGGTGGACAGGGGAAGGGCGATGGATGTCATCTACCTGGACTTCTGCAAAGCCTTTGACCTGGTCCCTCACCACATCCTTCTCTCTAAATTGGAGAGGTGTGGATTTGAAGGATGGACTGTACGATGGATTAGGAATTGGCTGGCCAGATGCAGCCAAAGGGTTATGATTAATGGTTCTGTGTCAGGGTGGAGGCCGGTCACGAGCGGTGTCCCTCAGGGGTCCGTCTTGGGACCGGTGCTCTTTAACATCTTCATCAATGACATAGACGATGGCACCGAGTGCACCCTCAGCAAGTTCGCGGATGATACTAAGCTGAGTGGTGCCGTCGACACACTGGAAGGAAGGAAAGCCATCCAGAGGGACCTGGACAGGCTGGAGAAGTGGGCCCATGTAAACCTGATGAGGATTAATAAGGCCAAGTGCAGGGTGCTGCACGTGGGTCGGGGCAACCCCAGGTATTTATACAAACTGGGGGAAGATCTCCTTGAGAGCAGCCCTGCGGAGAAGGACTTGGGGGTCCTGGTGGACGAGAAGCTGGACATGAGCCGGCAGTGCGTGCTTGCAGCCCGCAAAGCCAACTGTGTTTTGGGCTACATTAAAAAAGGGGTGGCCAGCAGGGAGAGGGAGGTGATTGTGCCCCTGTACTTGGCTCTGGAGTACTGTGTCCAGGCCTGGGGCCCCCAGCACAGGAAGGATGTGGAGCTCTTGGAGCGGGTGCAGAGGAGGGCCACAAAGATGATCAGAGGGCTGGAGCACCTCTCCTATGAGGAAAGGTTGAGGGAACTGGGCTTGTTTAGCTTGGAGAAGAGAAGGCTCCGGGGAGACCTCATTGCAGCTTTCCAGTACTTGAAGGGAGCCTGTAAACAGGAGGGGGAACACCTGCTTATGAGGGTGGATAGTGATAGGACAAGGGGGAACGGTTTTAAATTAAGACAGGGGAGGTTTAGGTTAGAAATTAGGAGAAAGTTTTTCACCCAAAGGGTGGTGGCACACTGGAACAGGTTGCCCAGGGAGGTCGTGGATGCCCCATCCCTGGAGGCATTCAAGGCCAGGCTGGATGTGGCTCTGAGCAGCCTGGTCTAGTGGTTGGCGGCCCTGCATATGGCGGGGGGGTTGAAACTAGATGATCACTATGGTCCTTTTCAACCCAGGCCATTCTATGATTCTATGATGGACCTGTTGGAGTGGGTCCAGAGGAGGGACATGAAGATGGTCAGAGAGTTGGAGCACCTCTCCTATGAGGATAGGCTGAGAGAGTTGGGGTTTTTCAGCCTGGAGACAAGAAGGCTCCAGGGAGACCTTACAGCGGCCTTCCAATATGTAAAGTGGGCTTATAAGAAAGATGGGGACATACTTTTTAGCAGGGCCTGTAGTGATAGGACAAGGGGTAATGGTTTTAAACTAAAAGAGGGTACATTCAGATGAGATATAAGGAAGAAATATTTTACAATGGGGGTGGTGAAACACTGGAACAGGTTACCCAGAGAGGTGGTAGATGCCCCATCCCTGGAAATGTTCAAGGTCAGGCTGGACGGGGCTCTGAGCAATCTGATCTAGTTGAAGATGTCCCTGCTTATTTCAGGAGGGTTGGACTAGATGAGTTTTAACGGTCCTTTCCAACTAAAAGTATACCATTACTCCTTTCTATGAAACTCTATGAGAAAGGTAAGTTCTGCATAGTCTTTAATTTCTCCTTCTTGAAAGAGAGCTGGATCAGACTTCCCATCAGTGAAATGAAGGTGAGCACAGAATTTCAAACATGTGTGATTTTAGCACAGAACAGGCCCTCGACATTCAAAGCTTTTTCTTCTTCAGATAGCTGGAAGATGGATGGCTAGTGTCAAACTCACACTCAAATCCAGAAAGTACAAATGCCACATCTTTTCTTGAGGATTAGACAGGACAGTGCCCTGGGACCAGGCACAGGTTCACTGATGGAAACCCAGAAATCTCCAAGAGGGCTACAGCATCAGGAGAGAGCTCAGCAACTTATCTCCTGACAGTTCCCCAAAAAAGGTCCTCCAGAGGAAGAGGCATCCTACTCACAACATGGAATTGCACAGGGAGCCTGGAAGACAGTTTTTGCCCTCTGTCCACTGAATTAGTCCTTCCACTGTGTGGTTCTAGCATGGTAACATGCTGCTGCAAAGCTACACCCACCATGCATACCAACAGACCACTGGGATGGCTGTGACTCTCCTTCCAGTAAGGAGGAATCACAAGCTCCCAGTGTTAGGGGGCTAGCAGTGGTGGGTACCACTCAGTGACAAAGACAGGGATCCTGAAAAGAAATTGTATTTGAACCATGGAAATCTGTCTATCTGGGGGCAAACAATTAGGCACTCCAGTAGGTCTTTTGTACAGGCTAGAGGATGAAGGTTGCCCATACAAAATGGACACCAGCCCACATAACTGAAAGAGTTGGGGTTGTTCAGCCTGGAGAAGGCTCTGAGGAGACTTAATAGCAGCCTTCCAGTACCTGAAGGGGGCCTACAGGAGAGATGGGGAGGCACTCTTGATCACGGAGTGTAGTGAGAGGACAAGGGGTAATGGGTATAAGCTGAAAGTGAGTAGATTTAGATATTAGGAGGAAGTTTTTCACTGTGAGGGTAGTGAGACACTGGACCAGGTTGCCCAGGGAGGTTGTGGATGCCCCATCCCTGGAGGTGTTCAAGGCCAGGCTGGATGAAGCTTTGAGCAACCCGGTCTAGTGGAGGGTGTCCCTGCCTATGGCGGGGGGGGTTGGAACTCAGTGATCTTGCAGGTCCTTTCCAACCCCAACCATTCTATGATTCTGTGATATAACACAGTCATAGCTTTTTGCTAGGTCTTCCAGAATGCCACCTTTACACAGCTAAAAAGGGTCCAGCCAGCTTTAAGTCTGACAAAAGACCTCTGATCACACTCACTGCACCTGCAGTGAAAGGCTATAGCTCCTAACAACCTTGAAGGGAAAAGAGAGGTATCTCAATGACATACAACTCTAAATTTCAGCAAGATGCCACAGAGGTAAGAATAAAACCAAGTACCAGATATCACTACAGACAGGCCTCTTGAAGAACACTTAAACACCAGTCTTTTCCCCGGGGTTCCCTCTTAAGCTGAAGCCTCTTTTGTCTTCTGCAGATTGCCCACGTGATCAACAAAACCACACATAAAAAGCAGTGGCTAGAGCAGGGAGGTGCAGCATCTGTAAGTGAAATGGGGCGGCAGAGGCAGAGAAACGTGTAACGGTTAAAAAAAAACAGGAGAGTGATAAGGAAGACCTAGCCACAGAACCACCTACTGTAGGACAGTTATCAAGAATGCTAAAGACATAGTACTTACATCCCTGCAGCTGCTGTCTGCAACAGCTTCTCGAATTCACTGCTTTCAGGGTGATGCTTCACAATGAGACACTGTCAATTGTTTATCAGCACTCTCCAGCTGACTCACAGCTACTGGTGAAAACAAAGTGCAACAGCTTACACTATTCAAAACAGAATAACACAATAAAAACCACACGGCAGTCTGATCCAGCCCTCAATTTTAAGGAAAATCCACTAAAACAATTTGACATTAACTGCAAGCATCCTTATAACTAATACCTCATCAGGCTTAGGGAACCTACATAAACCCTGCAGGCTTCCAGCCCTCACACAGTTGCCTTCTGCATCGCTAGCCCTGGTTGCCAGTATAGCGCATGTAACTTCACACACCACAATGTGAATGTCAATATCATACGTCAATAATTAGTTTCTCAAAACCCAGGTGGACAACTCGGATGCCTCCTACAAAAATGAGTCCTGTCAATACTTCTGCAATTTTAGACACATTCAAGCCAAAACGCCTCCCCACTTATAAAAGGGAAACACCAGTAGCACATCTTCAGCTTTGAAAAAGAAGAATTTGAGTTACACTTAAATAAAGAGGGCAGATCATAGCAGAATTTAATGCACAGAAGGACTCCATAAGCCATGATGTCGTTCTGGCAGAAAACTGTGATGTTAACACAGTTGCCTGGAATCCCTCACAATATTCAAGGATTTGGAGACATCCTCACCACTACACTATTCAGAGCAGCTGCAATGTAGTCCTGTGCCTACGGGGCATACCATCAGGGGCACACAATGTACACCTCACACGCATCACAGACACAACGAGCCTCGAGGAATTTGCTTGGTGCTCTAGGGGAGGGGAAAACCCGAGAATTCCCTCCAAGACACACACACGCCTTTGAATGGACCAAGGAGAGAGAGATCGGCAACATTTTCCATAAAACCAGCCTCCTCCGCTCAGTGATGGAACCAGTAAGCAGGAGGGCTGCAATCCCAAGGAGATGCACTTCCGTCCACCTTGCCTCCTAAAAACTGAACACAGAACATAAAACCATAAAAAAAAATCTTGAAGAGACTAGAATAAAAGCACCTGCTAATCTTAGCTACAAAAGCACCCACCTACGTCCACAGCACAGTTAGAATTTTTAAAGTGCGGAGTACAGCTAAAATGTAGGCCAAATTATTAATATATGTAACCTCAAGATCAGTGTTCTTCCTTTTACCTTGGGTAATCTCAGCATTATCTAGGGCACTCTCAACGCTTTCCTGTCACCACAAAACAAAACAAGTGAAGGGGAAAAAAACCAACACCAAACCACGCCAGTTGCCATGGCAGCTGCTACCTCTCATTCCTACAGGGCTTCATTTTCAAGCTGCATCAGAGACAGAAGTGTACAAAACTACAGGATTTGAGTGAAAAACAGAGCTGGAAAGAAGAAAGGGGGGCAAAAAGGCAAAAAAAAGTGCAAAGAAACAGGGTCCTGTGCCAGCTGGGTAACTACATTCAGTATTTTCTTCAACATGGTTGCTACAAGGGTATTGACATGGTCAGGAAACTAAAGGCATACGATTCATACAGTGGTGAATCAGAGGAAAACAAAACACCCAGAAGGCACTGTTTCCAGAAGAGCTAGCAAACTGAAGGTGCTAATCTCTGTGTTTTTTTTTTTAAATCACCATTCTTAATTTTATTATGAATTACAAACATTTTAGAAAGATTCCTCCTAAAAAAGACTGAGAATTTCAATTCTACCACTTGAGTAATTGATGAGACTCAGGGCTATACTTTTCTTCAATTTAAGGAACAGTCTCTTTTACATGAGTAAGATCGTATATAATTCATAGAAGCTAAGCGTTTACAACTACCTGAAGAACAGACGCCTGCCCTGTCAAGTTACACACAACACTTACAAGTACACCTGAGCTTCTGAGGTGCAACAGCTCTGTTCACAAAACAGGAAAATTCATAATTTACCCCTGAGAAACTATAGATTGTTTCTGAAGAGGGACCAAATGATCTCAAGGTTTCTTTTATTTTGGTTTATTATTGTTTGGTTTATTATTATTCTAATCAATCAGACTAGCAGGGCAAGTTCTTGTAGCACTTGCTCTTAATTTATTATGTAACATAATCAGTTACTAATTGATACATATGAATTACCAATGCATGCTGAAAGGTTCTTAAGGCTTCTTAGGAGACTGTATTTAGAAAAAAAAGTTACACTAAGCAAAAGTACTGAGTAAGTATAACGTATCTCCATTGCCTTTCCAGAGTTGGGAAAAGGAAGGGGAGGAGGATTTATTTTTTTAAATAATTTGCTCCTCCTGAAGAAAAAGTGCCTGAATGAAAAATACAGTAGCCTCAAGAAATCTCAAGGCACTTACCAGAGAGGTGCTATTCTGGAGCAGAGACAATGTAAGAGAAACAGAACAAGAGAGGTGAAAACCAGAACTGACACGACAATACTTAGGTGTTTTGAACAGCATTTTTAACATTATGGTATTTTTACCTCCTACTTTGGCCTATTTCTGAAAGAGGATTGAGCTGGGGAGGTCTGATAGCCCCAGCTGCTGGGAACTTCTCCTCTTTACAAGAGAAACTACAGGCATGTAAATCAATGGCACAGAAACCAAAACAGTAATCTTCTAATGTTTTTGTTTTTAAGGTTATGTTTCTTCTTTCACACCTCATCATTTTGGGTCACATGCTAGGTTTCTCCTTTCAGTATCTTCTATTTGCAGTTGAGTCTCCCTAGCATCCAGACAGAAGGCTGGAGCATCAAACATAATTGCAAGCACCATTTTTCCTCAAGTTTCAACCCTTTCTAAGACAAAAGGGTTGTGATTGATTTTTGTAAGGGCTGCAGCCACCACCACCAACTCCCCAGCAGTGAGCACAGGCACATTGCTCACCTGCCAGACACAACGGTCCCAGTGCAGTACTACGCCACCAGCATATTCAGTGGCATCCATGGCCATCCAGAATTTGTGCATCAACTTGCAGAAGTGTCTTAAGAATTTCAAATTCTCTAAGTATTTGTGAATATCCAGGAAGTTTGCAATCGGTTTTTCCAGTCCTCCATATCAACACTGTTTTAAGAAGACGTTTGACGAGAAAAAGCAGTTTTTCCTATGTCATGCTAATCAGCCCATATCTTTGTTTCAAATCTAAGGGTTTCTTTCTGTAGCAGATACATTTCAGGACTGTGAGTCTGGATCATTATATGTGCAATGATTTACACCCACTCTGGCATCCTAGCTAGATTCTGAAGCAAATCTTTCATCCCACAAAAGGCTTTTTTTTATTCTGAAAGAGAGCATCCAGTCACCAATAAGACTAGCCTATTCCCTTTACATGCCCACATGCCCTCTTCATGCTTAGAAGAATCTTAGCAATTTCCTTGTATTCTTCTGCCTTCTTTTGAAGCTCCCAACCATGCAATGATTTCAGCATTGAGGAAGTATTTTTGGTCGAAACACTTAAGGAATTGGTTAGTGGAGTACTCCTACACTCAGTGGCTAACAAGGTGTACCAGTTCTTACCTCCATGCATGGTAGAGAAAGTACTGCAGAAAAAGGACAGTCATTTCCTGAATTACACCATAACAAACCAAGACATTAAAATGTGACACATTCTACTGAGGAGAAAGAAACAGAATTAAGAACAGAGGTTTGTTTTTTTTTTTTTTTGCTACATATCCTTGCACTTAAACTGGAAGTCCTATTTCCTAGCCACTGTAATCTAATACTACCCTGCAGAACATCACACTGCCTGTATTTTAACAACTGAAGTTCAAATCATTCAGATTCTCCCAAGCATATCTGTATGGCAAAGGATTCAGAATGTCTCTAGCAGTCTTCTGCATGCAAAACCTCTAGGGATGGATTAAATTGTGGTCAAATACAGTAATTTTTATTCTCATTTTACCTGCTTTAGATGTTAAACAATGTTATTTTTACATAGCAAGTGGCACAGCATTTATTTCATACAAGTGGTGTTTAAAAAGAAACTAAGCAGGTGAGCAGTATCAACATATTACATTCATAATCCTAAACATACTTCCAAGTAAATCATTCACATTCTATTTTAAAGAGAAAAAGCAACAAATATATCTAAAAATACAAATACATGTTCTTTGCATGTGTATATATATGTGAATATGTATGCATTAATATATGTACACACACATGCACACATCCACATTCTTCCAGAGCCAAGCAAATAAAAATATTTACATGAAAATGGGAAGTGAAATTTGGGGTAGACAGTATTCTAGTGAATAACACACTTCCACAAGCGAGACAACAGTAGGCAACAATATGGTTTAAAAGGAAGAATACTGCAGCAGCACATTTAGAAAAAATAGAAGTACACTTCCACTTATCATGTTCCTTATCATGTTGTGATATACTAACGTTAGTCTTTGCTCTGTGCTAGGAGGGAGTGTTCCCTAAGAGCCTTCTCACAAAACTGAAAGGTGCTATTACACACAAAGGCTGGGGCCGGGGAGGGGCAGAAAGAACAGGAAATCATCAGCACATATTATTTTATAATTTAGAAAGGTCTAGATGCTATACATACATCCTGTTCTTTCCCCACTGAAGCTGAGTCAAATTAAATAAATACATGAATGTAACTTAGTCGCCTGTTTTCCACAGGTGTTACAAAAGTAGTTTCACCAAAGGGATTTTTCTAAGGCAGCTCAGGATGGTACTAACAAGCAACAAGTAGCCCAGAAGGAAGACAAGTTTGAGCTAACGAAATGCAGCATTAGAAATAACTCTAGTAGAAACTAGTGACATAATCAAAAAGCAAAGGTTATCTGGGGACAGCCTGATTCCAAGACAATTCAAAGCTGCCACCTGAGAAAGAGCTCCAAAATCAGGAGGACAACCAGGTTTCTACGCTATAGTAAGGAGAAAAACAACATTATGAATGAGTTATGAATAGCACACAATCAGAGAGCAGAAAACACAAGCAACATGGAACCCACTGGAAACAATGCAACAAAATTCCTTATCCCTGGATTAGAATTCAGAATGAGGCGGGGGT
>WKFP01014877.1:309099-328097 GCA_011057875.1 Pterocles orientalis | reverse complement strand
ACAGCTGGAAGCAATTCCAGCTTTTGGAAGCAATTCCAGATTCCCCCCCCCCCCCCAATCAAGGTGTTTTTGTAAAGAGGGCATATACCGATCATTGTAAAAAAAAGTGATAATGTCTTTTTGAAGAAGGAACAGCAGTTTGTGTGAGCCAGAGAGGATGAATACACTCTCACAACAGCAGGAACCTGTGCAGCTAAAAAGAATAAAAGGAGTAGAAGGAGCTACCTGTTTTTAAAATGTCAAACCAGAAAAACAGATGGACTAAAGAAACAGTTTAAGGTGGCTGGATCATAGCAAGGCATGCAAAAGGGCTGCTACTGGTCAGGGTCACAGTTATAGTCACAGAATCTGGAACATATTTATGTCAAGTTGAGCAAGTACTCTTTGTCTCTGACAGGTCTGCTGTGACAGAATTATCACCCATTTTAAGCAGCAGTGTGTTCCTGGCTGGCAGTTTACTGTGGTAAAGCTGTTCTAGGTTGTCTGGGTCAGGCTGTCTGAGGGAGGTTGTCCTCCAGAAACTGTAGTCAATAGTCAACTTCATATTCAGATCTGCTTTGGAACTCGTTTCAGGTAACCCAATGTCATCAACAGTCAAAGCCCATTATGGGGAGAAAACAGAAAATGGTAGAATCATAGAACAGTTTGGGTCAGAAGGGACCTTTAAAGGTCATGTAGTCCAACCCTCCCTGCAGTGAGCAGGGACATCTTCAACTAGATCAGGTTGCCTAGAGCCCCATCCAGCCTGACCTTGAACATCTTGGTTAAGACTAAAAAATCCTATATTCTCATGGATAAATATCCTGGATTATAGAATCATAGGATCATAAGATCATGGAAGCATAGAATAGTTAGAGTTGGAAGGGACCATGGAGGTCATCTAGTCCAAGCCCCCATGCAGTAATCAGGGACATCTTCCAGTAGAGCAGGTTGCCCAGAGCCCCATCCAACCCTGACTTTGAATGTCTCCAGGGACGGGGCATCTACCACCTCCCTGGTCAACCTGTTCTAGTATTTCACCACCCTAAGTATAAAGTATTTCTTCCTTATATCTAGTCCAAGCCTCTTCTCTTTTAGTAGATCATTTCCAGTTGAGAAGATTTTGTGGAATTCCAGCAAGCCTTTGATTCAGAACCAACATTCCCGTGTACTCTAGCATGAACTATGGATACCCACAAATAGGTGAAGAAGTAATTTCTACCTCTGTGCTTTAATCATAGTAGCTAAAGCTGACAGAGATCAAAGGATTGCCTTTGTTAAATAGTGCTCGGTCGCTCTTCCAGTCTAGATATATATACATATAATGTATAAGGTTATGAGATATCTATCGTATCTCAATGGACTGCTTCAAAAGATCTGCATAAACGTCAAAGCTACAGTAAATATGAGAGGTGTTTTGTTCATGCAGGAATTGTTGCTCTACAGACTGATAACAAAGATGGAACAAACTGGAACAAACTACACACTTATTAGACATTTTTTTTTAAGAAAGAAGTGCCACACAGATGGAAACAAGCAAAATTCCAAAAACATCCATCCATTTTCTATGTTTTGCCAAGACTAGTAAAAAGGGTCAAAACATAATGGCTCTGAAAATATCATTTACTTAGTTTTATACCTAGATAAACATTTTGCAGGAGTTGCTATGCTACAACCCCCATTAACTCAAGTAATACAACTCTGCCACAGGCAATACAGGGAAATTCTAATTTTTACAAGTTTCCTGGCTTGGTAGAGGTATATTCTGTAAGCCAAACAAGCTTCAAACCTTGGATCTTCCGAACCTTCTCTAACCTTCTTGTACTCTCTTTATCTAGAGAGAGAACATACTGTGACACACAGAAAGCCTTAGACAGAACTGAGAAGTGCAAGTTCTGGTACATTACCCTGGTTTATGTCCAGGATTAGATAAGTTTTATGTGCTGTTAATATCACATCATATTTTTATCCTTTAAGTAATGCAGTAAATAGTATCAGTGCTTTCTTGACACTCAGTACAATCAAATCCAGTTACTCAACTCCTTCATGAAGCAATTTATTTGTAAGTAAAGTGCAAAAAAAGACAATAAATAATCAGGTCAGATGCAGGCACAGGGAGGATTTTATAAGGCTGTATAAATACGGGATTAGAGGGTAGAAAGCAGATGAAGCTACACTTTTCAGTGGTGCCCAGTGAATGAATGAGAGGCAATGGCCACAAACTGAAATAGATAAAATTCTATTTACATCTAAGAAAAAGCTTTTTTTATGGTAAGTGTGGTCAAACACTGGAACAGGCTGTTCAAAGTGGTTGTGGACTCTCCATCCTTGGAAGTGCTCATAACCCAACTGGACACAGCCCTGAGTCACCTGTTCTAGGTGACCCTGCTTTGAGCAGTGGGTGGGATAGGTGACCCCACAGAGGCCTGCCAGCCTCCGTGGCTGTGTGGCCCTGTGAGGCAGGTTTGACAGTGAAGAGAGTCAAGACTGGCAGTCCTTCTTTTGACTGAGGCTCTTACTGAAGCAGTTGGACCAAATGTGGCAGCCTGAAATAGGAAGAAGGAACTTCTTGAAAAAGTGGACTCTCATGGCTTTCTGATTTCTTGGTTTCTTGGAGAGCTCCAAACACCATCGTCCACTCAGAACAGGGGTGCAGGAACATTAGCTTCCCAAATACCGGATCAGATTGATAAATTTCTGTTTCTACAGAAAGTTTTCTTTGTATGTTGGTGAGGTGTGAAATCCAATGTTGTGCCATCTCACAGCTGAGTTGGGAGCAAAAGCCTTTCTGAGCTTAGTTGGATCTTCTATATAGTTTACTTCTATGTTCTGAATTTCTTTCCCTTCACTAGGCATTGAAAGAGAGGCATGACATGAAGTATATGGAGGTAGAAAAGGAAAATTTAAAACAAACTGTGGCTTCTTGGAATTAAGAATTTAAAACACAGGCAGGGCTTTGAATGTGTCTTCCTGTTGGCAGCCAGTAGGAAGGAAGGGCTATGGGGCGTTTGGTTTGGTTTAAACAAACACATTGGTATTTGGAAATTGAGTGATAATCTGGTAGAAATGGCTCATGAAGTGTTAGCTTCCTAGGGAAGAGAAGTTTCAGATTTGTAGTTTTTTTTCACTTCTCCATAATTTAAGTTGGTGATGTTGGAGCCAAAAGCAAATCCTGACATTCATTTAAATAGGATACCAATTTTTTTTTCAGAAATCTCACAACTGACAAGACAAGGAAAATGCTAATATTTTGTGCACTCTATGGCCTGAAATTGAAAGCAACAGAGAAATGCAACTTCTCATACCCACACTACCAAAAAGTATTAGTAAGTAGCTAGCATTTAATTAATTTTCTTTTTGCTTTATAGTAGCTCTACATCTTACTTCCTGAAAAAAAAAAGTCTATAAAACAATTGTTCTGATCACGCTAGAAATAAATCAAGTGCACACTTGTTGGTTCAGAGCACCAACAACTGCCACTGAGTAAGAGAAGCAGAAGCTTAGATATGGAAAGCCAACACAAAGTTCTGGCTCAGTTTCAAGTTGTGCAGTAGGATAGCTGGTATGTCTTTCAATATTTGATTTGATTCTTTATATAGCCAGATTAAGAGATTATACCTTTTCAGATAGAGGTTATAATAAAGAACATATTACACTACGCAAGCTTAAAAAAATGAGGTAAATTAAAACGTCGATTCAGAAAATAAATTATATATTATCTATTAGTATTTATAAATAAAATATACCACTACACACGTGGGTACAGAGACTTAGATCAGGAGAAAGTGCTTTAGTTTAAATACATCCATCTCCTGTTGGGAAAAAACCCTACAGAAATAACATCAATTAATACAGCTTTATTTTAACTAAGTCATTATAATCAGCACTAGTAAGTGTTTGACAAAAAGGTAGACACATTTATCACAGGCAGTCATAACTGCAGAACTCATACCATATTTTACTTGCTATCTTGGGAGCTTCTCTGGTTCTGCTAACAAAACTGAAACTAAATAATAAGCCATATCAGAGCTGAAAGGAAAAAAACAAAACCCTGTGTAGCAAGGTCAAGAGACTGAAGCTTTATGTCCAGTTAGCTAGCAAATATGATGATATGACAAGCAAGCTATTTGTGCTCCAAATACACTCATTTTTAATATTTAGTAACTTATTTCCAGCTCTTACATTTTAGCACAGATAATTTCCTGAAAAAGAATATAAGGGATTTGCTCAGTGTTAAGGAATCACTTCTCTGAGAAAAATAAAACAAAACGAAACAAAACAAAAACCAACTAGGGTTTAATTTATTTATTGTAAAGGATTGTTAGTTTAGTTTATTTAATCATATTTTGTGTCTGGACCCAGGGAACACGTAAGCAATTCTTATGAACAGAGTAGCTAACTCAGTGCATTCTGAAATGCAAAAAATGCAGAAATATCCACGTATGGAATAAAAGATTGCTGTTTAGGTTTGATAAGAGTTGTGTACACTGAAAAAAATGTTCCATGTAACACAAGTTTGAACTTGTTAAAACCACATTGCAGCTTCTGTTTTTACACTCTAACCATGTATCAGAAAACCAGTGTATAAAACACTATTTCCTTTACTTCTCTTCACAACTGACTGAACCTGTTGGCCTACAGCATGCACCCACTCCTTCACCAGCAAGAATATAAGGAAACATCACCTATGCTCCCCTGCCCTTCATCCTAGACTCCAGAGCAACGTGGTCACACGTGAGATGCTCCTTTTGTCAGTGTCACTGGTGCCCACATGGATGACAGCAGGTGACGGTCCATGGGCTGGACAAAAGCATCCCAGATCTAAGGCCCTGGCAAGCAGAAAACCTCCTGAGACAGCAAGTCTGGTCACAACAGCAGAATCTGCAGCCACCACAACTCACTCTGTACTCATGAGGGGACATGTGTTTCAGGTTCAGATGCCTTTCCTGACCAAGCTTGTTCCTGCTCATCTGTTCACAGGTTGTTGCACCTGAGTGCCTTGAGTTCACACCTGCATGAGCAGAAGGAGCCATTCTCCTGCTGCCGTGAGTCACAAGCTCCCAACCTTCCCATCTTGGAAGTCCCAACATACTACAAAGTCCAGCATAGCCTTTAGCTGTTTCACCTCTTGTGCAACTGTTGCGGATGAATTGTTAAGAACATTGTTGTGGAGTTAACGAAAAGGGTTTTATTGATGATTAAATGATGATCAAATTTTAATTAATCAATGATTGAAAGGTAGTAATCAAACACTGATTAAGCAATAATTGAATGGTAATTAAAATGTGGTTTGATGATCATTTGGCAATGATTTAAATTATGATGTAAATGGTGATTAGATGGTGGCCAAAGACTACTACTTACTAGACTTCTAATAATTAAGCTATAGCTGCCATGCAGGAGAGCTCAAAGGGCTTGAGAGGGGCTATAGATGCCTATGGTGTAAAGTGATGGACTTGCAGTCAACTGTTCTTTGGTGTATGTGCAGGAGTGCAGCCACGGCAGTTTTAGTTTTGTCTAGTCCCAGCTCAGGCTGGTACTCTTAGCTCCTGATGAAACATGGCCTAGACTACATGGTTCCTGAGAAGACAACAGCCTAGCATGATTCTCAAGGTTTGCACAGCAGGGCTAGTTTCAGTCAGGTCTCCTTGTTGGTTATGCCTGAACCAAAGTGCTGCTTGCTCAGAGTGGGGGCACCCGTTACAACAGCATCAGGCTCCAGCTCTTGCCCCTGCACAAGCATCTCCTTGGAAGGACCCTGTTGCTCTCCTGCTTATCTTCCCTGATGCTCCATGGTGTGCTGGCCTTCTCCCATACCTTTCAGGCAGCACTGCACTTCAGATAGACCTCGACCTCCCACGGGTGAGGTCAGTGTGACCCCAGCCCTGGCCCTGGGGAGAGGCACCAGGCACCCCACACCTGGAGGGGCCCCCGTTCTCCTTCTAGAGTAGCGTTTGGGCTGGTGCTAAGGAGCATGCTATCCTGCTGGCTCCAGCTGTCCTGCACAGTCTCCAGCAGTATTTCTGTGCCCCCTTGGTGTCTCCTGCTAGGGTACTGCTGTGCTACAGGCCAGCCCCTCCTCCGCGAGCCTGATGGATCACTTCTCTCCTCTGGTCCAGCTGAACAGGAGCAAACACTCCCTGACCAGGAAACCACTGACTTGGAGCTGCTGTGATCCGTAATGAGGAGAAAACAAGCAGGAGCAGAAGCCTATCTCTATCTGTGAACAATAAAAAACTGGTTGGTTAAGTGCGAAGTCCCTGTTTGCTCCCCCTAGTTACCATTTCCTTCTTCTACTCTGTAACAGGGTAAGTCTGTAACTAAAATGGGCTTTGCACAGTGCAGTCCAGGGTTGATTCATGGAAAGATATATACTGTGAATGCTGCAAGGACTGGTTTCGTAGGTGTTTATTTCACTGAATAACGCAGGATGGGAGGGGTCTCTGGAGCTCAGAGCAGGGGCAACCTCAAAGTTAGATCCAGCTTTGGTATTAAAGCAGTTCCCTGCTTTCTCCCACCAGGGCTGCTGACCTGCTCTGTCACCTTGTTATGCAGACAAAACTTTACAATGTGTAACTCAGTTCAAGATTTTGGGAAGAGTGTGAATTCTCCAATCCATTCTGCAAGTAAAACAACTAAAACCTGCTTGTGTGCTCTGTGACATTACTGGACAGTCATGGATGTCAGCAGGCAGTCATGGATGTAAAATAGAAACTTGCAAGGTGTACAGGGCAGATGATGGCTCGGGCAACAGCATGACATCCCGGTGAGTTGGGCAGGGAAGGCAACGCAGGCAGTGGCACTTATCCCTGCAGAGGCTGATGTCCTTAAATTCCCCAGACACCAGAGGAAATGAGCACCCAACATCAAAATGCAGTCCACAGGTAAGTTAACAGGGATCCTGCAGCTGCACATCGCAGCATGGGGACAGGTAGCAGCACCTCCAGCACCAAAGCCACAATGGACCTGTAAGCAATCCCTGGGAGAGAAGCTGAGAGCTCGTCTGCACAGCCCTATCCTAGGGACCTATCCGCAGATGTCGTTTGGTGCCCAGCTCGTTATGGGACAGAAAAGCGGTGAACCCTGCAGTTTCCCACAACTGGCATCATGACAGTCTAAGCACTGGCGTCCGGCCTGGCTTTCCCTCACAGACCACCAAAACAGAGCTGTTGCCTTTCAGACCAGGAATTTCCTTACAAACTACTGCATTGGTCCAGGATGCTGCTCCTGGCAAGACCTCTGGGTGTGGTGGACTTCCATATTTCTGTAAGTTGGACTCAACCTCAAAAATACTCCAGTCCCCAGATGGTGCCATTGCTTAGTTACCTTTAATACTGTATGCTTAGTTACTTTAAACAAAGGCTATCTACAGAGAGGTTTAACTCATGAGTAAAATGCGTCTCTTGAAAATTGTCCTCTTGTTTTTTTCCTTTTTTTTTAATGATCACATCCCAATGCACTCATGCTACACTCTGTTATTCCCTGAAGAAGTACAATAACTGTCTTTTTTTTTTTTTAAATTATGTATATAAAGCAGCATATTACCTCTTCCTGGAAGGCTGCTCGGCTCCCAGAGGCTCACTCAGAACACTGGAATAGAAAGTCATTTATGCTTGTTTCTGAAAGCTTAAAAGGTTCAATTTACCAACAAATCCTTGAATGCAATGTCACAATTATTCGTTACAAAGAGTTTCAAAGATCAGAGACATATCAAATAGTTGCTGAGGTTTGGTAATTTAATCCTAAATGAGTTTCTTATGGAAAAAAACCAGCCTTCAACAATTCCTTACAGTGTGTTAGCATTATGTTCAGGTTGAGAAAGCAGACTTCAGGGTGGGATTTTAGGAAAGCTTGCTACTTGGCTCAGGGTGTAGTCAGAGTAAAGAGAATGTAAAATAACAGGGTGTAATGCCAAAGCACAGCAGATGCACAACAGATGCACAGCAGATGCACAGCAGATGCACAGCAGATACTCCTCTATTAACTTTCACATGAATAGTTACACCAGAACTAGGCTTCTGTAGCCTAGGTAAGTTTTCTTTGCAAATAGACTAAGAACTGCCAGTGTAATTTTTAGTGCGGACTCTAGTGTGACTCTATTGCGAAATAGCCCCTTTGAGTCATTACCCTCCAAATAACACATTTACAAAATCTCCTAAAAGGCAAAATTACAACAAGAGCAAAGTCCCTGTTTGCTCCCCCAATACAGACCAATACTAAATACTTTTAGGAGGCTGACGTTTGAAAAGACGCCTAGGCTTGGTATACGTTGAAAGCACCATAGAATCAAATCTGGTTGTTCAGGAGCTGCTCGTGTAGGGAACATTACCGAAATACCTCACCAGTGTTTAGTAAGTAGATTTTCAGTCATTGTGATCAGTTGAGATACTGCATTAAAACACAACATGAGTGGGATTTCACTGATGGAAATGAAGCACTGAGAGAGAGCCTGGTAGCATTAAAATTAACATTTCATAGTAAGACCCATTGGGCAGGTTGCTCTTGGCACAACCACAGCTTTTTGATTAAGGTCTGTGGTGAATGAGGCAGTCTGTTCACTGGAAGACAGATCAGCAATGGAGGTACTATCAGCAGACACAGCAGAGGATTACCCACTCTTGTGGCATCTGAATGTTGTGCTAAGAAACAGGATAAAAAGAAACACCAGCCTCTGTCTTCTTCACTATGTTATCCTCAGCTGCTATGTTCAGTGGGTGCCCTGCGGTTAGTGCAACCACTGAAATACATCTTAATGAAGGCATAGTTGTACGGAAAGATTTAGACTACTTGCAATGGGGCAAAAAAAAAAAAAAAAAAAAAAAAAAACACTTTAAACAGAAATAGTATTGCAGTGCCTGGCATGAAAAGTAATTTAGCTCTGTGCTCTCGCTCTTGCTTAGGGGTCAGGGCATACCCTTATGATGCATTATTCTCTGCCCTCAGAGGCAGGAAAATAAGTCAGAGAAACATCCAACCTGACTGTTCTGTATCGTAAGTGGTGTGGTGTGGTGTGGTGTGGTGTGGTGTGGTGTGGTGTGGTGTGGTGTGGTCTGGTCTGGTCTGGTCTGGTCTGGTCTGGTCAGGAAGCCTTGGAAGAAAATTAGTGGAAGATTCTTGGCTTGTGACTGCTGCTTTCATTCAGAATGTTAACTTTCTGGAGGAAAACTGAGAAATCAAAAAGCAAAGTACTAGTACAAACATTTTGGGAAAAACTAGACAATACCCAACTTTTCATTGAAAGGTAGTTAAGAACAGTTCATCGATTATGTTCAAGCATAAAGATAAGCAAAATGTTATGGACAAACATAGCCTACCATTAGGGTGCAGCAAAGAAATTTCTACTGTTTTTTTTTTTTACATCTTTAACGCTCTTTGAGCAAAACAAGCATGTATAGACAGTATAAAATACAGATCTCTTTTCAAGAAGCACGTTCTCTATTGTTTTCTATAATATGCCAGCTGTTCTTTACAGGTATGATTAAGTGTTTGCTTTTGATATGGGTGTCAAATAGTTAATTTCAAACTGACAAAAGAATGTTCCCATTTTCACACTTTGGAGAAATTATTACAACTTACATCAGAAGTTCTTCTGACATGAATATGGAAATGGATAATAATGAGAGAAAGAAAGACATCTGGAAAATTATTAATTTCAGGTTGAAAACAAGTTTTTCTGTCACCCCCCACACTTTGGAGAGATTATTGAGATTATTTTCAGATGCTTCCTTGTCCTCCTCCTCCTCCATCTCTATATGAATAGGAGGCAGAAAAGGATAGCAAGCCTCAGCTCTTAGCTTTTGCACTGAACCTGACTCTGCTTTCCTCTCAGTTCTAGAAACAGAAGTTTGGCTGACCATTTAATATGACTGAATGAGTTGTCTGAGGGTAAAAATGCTATTTTGCAAATAAGGCCTAAATAAGCACTGAAATGAATGTCAGCAGGTGGATTAAATACACACATAGATGAATGACACCTAAGGAAAGTGAAATAATCCCTGCTGCTGTTCCTGTATCTTTCATTAGTAATGTAGTAGCTTTCATTTGTTATTAGGGCAAGACCTTAACAGCTCCATTTAAGTACAATTATTATCCCCAGGGACTCCAGAGGACATATGTTAATGCAGAGCTTTCACTAAGGTAGTAAGTAACATGTCCAGATATTTTTTCTCCTCAGAAATTAGCAACCACAGTTACAGTAAGAATAATATTGCCCTTTCTACTTAGTGAAGTCTTGTGCTGACTTGACCATTGCTACTGTGCAGAGGCAGTAGGAAAGACATCTCTTTGCTTCCTGATTTAGAGCCCAGCTGCTGTTCTCCTCTCAGAGGCTTACAGTAAGTTTTGCACATTATCTTGCACACGAAGTCCCTCATTGCAGGGCAAAGTGTTGTCTGAGCAGCCTATAAAAGTGAAAAGTGACAGTATGCCTCTGCTGGTATAAGTCAGAACAGCTCTACTAAAAGCTGAGCAGCACGGATCTGATCAAGTCAAACTCCAGACTTTGAGTTTTTAGCTAGTGCAAAAATAGCTCAACATTTGCTGAATGAATTGCTCTGATCATTTTCCATTGTTTATGGCTAGCAATTTAACCCTTGCAAAATCTATCCAGAAATTAACCCATGTTTATGTGATAATAGCATTGTTCAGTTATGAATGGTTTCCTACTAATTTTACTGACAGTGCCCATCTTTAATTTCAACATATTTTATTTTTTAGACCAGTTTCCTCTTTTTCTAACCTGTTTTTATTCTCAAAGCATTCCTTGTGACTTGTTCTCACACTCTTCATTAGGAGGATCATTACATGATGATTATTATCATCATTACATTTTCTAAAAAATATTCTTGCAATTGACTTCAAAATTGTCTTAGTTTGACTACAAAGGACCACAACTGTTCTGAAATCACCCTTCTGTTCTACATAATACCTTTGTACTTTATGTGAAACTGCTTTTACATAACTTCTACCAGTGACAGCTTTAAAACTTCGGTCCCACTTGATTCAGAACACTACAGTGGTGATATTTAATGCATCCAACAAATTTTGATTTTATATTTACACTTCTCTGCAAAGCAGAAATTATTCTGAAATTTGAGGTGTGGCTATCACTTCTGTTTGCAAAAATTATCTCAGTTACACTCAAGTCAGCATAACAATGACAATTTCCTCCGCATCTTAACTCACAAAGTGCTTCATGGAACTCAGAAGGGTAGAATCAGCAATTGTTTTCTTCTTTCTGGAGCTGCAAAAAGACACATTTAATGAAACATCTAGGCCTCCACCAACCTGGGTTAACACAACGTTTCAGACTGGAGACTGCGCTGATTTCAGCTGCAGTGCTAAAGGTAGGTCACAAGGGTTCCCTCTTCTCCCTGACTTCTGGAATAACTGAATTGAAACCCACTGTTTCACAAGAGGAAAAGGCACAGTATTTTTGAAGTTCATATGCTTTTATTCACTTGTGAAAACAGCACATCTCTTTGGCTAAATCTGCAAAATCATGAAGTTCTTATAAGCTCTGTTCTGAAATACCAGTTAGTCCCAACCCAGAAGTTGCTTGTATGTACACATCATTATGAAGTGCAGAATTTTGAATGTGAAGTTGTTCCCACATTGCAGCAAAAACGTAAATGAAAGCAAAGACAGTGTTACTGTTTCTCCTTACTATTCTTGTAAGAAATCTCCCTGCCATTTAAGTGGAGTAACTCCTAAATTGTGAGCTATGAAAAATTCACCATCAACTTACTTCCTAGAAGTGAGAAAACTTGCTGCAATAGTCACACAGGCAGTGGGTAAATGAAGTTCTGGATGTCAGGGAAACTACAAATAATTAGTAGTCAGTACAGGGAACGGAAGGATAGTGCTGTAGTGAATGCTCAAGGCTGTACATTTACCAGTCATGAAATGCATGACAGCAAGCATGTAGTAGGAAACAGATTTCTCTCACGTAGGGGTTAATGACTATGTGCAAGCTCTTTAGGCTGAAAAAGTAAAATGGGTATCTTAGACTGGCGAAATGGTATGTAGTATAGCAGCCTGGGGTCCAGAGTTTTTCTACCAACTTTCTGCATTAGTTTATTCCCCCCCTTATCCCCTTTCAGCTGTATCAGAAGAATAACATTTTCTGTCAGAGTCCTGAGCTCAGTAGGGAGTGTTAGTGCAACTGTGATACAAACTATGAACAGCACAGATCCAGCCTGTGTGCAAGAATATTGTACATTGCGTATACACCAACAGTTTAAACAATATTTTGAATATGGGTTGTTTTAGAGAAAGCATGCCCAACTCTACACCACTGCAACTATCCAGGGAAATACACTGGTGGACAACAAAGACTTCTCCATTTACTGCAAGTTACAGCGCTACTCTCCAGTGGGACCCGAACTGCCACTCTGTGGTGCACAGTTTTTCTTTCCGATGCTCAGTACAGTGACTATAAGCTGATCAGAGACTATCCACTTCTGCAGAAATTCTACACAAGTGTCAGGTAGTCTGGTGTTGAAAGCACAGTGCTGACAGTCAAGTGACAGCAGTTTTACTTGTCTCAGTCTCAATTTGTACTTTGATTCTGGGTACATAATCCTGCTTTGAACTCCCTTTTCTTCAGTTCACGTGGCAGAGTCGAACAAGTGCTTTTATTGTGCAAGAGAACTGTGTGGTTCCTTGAGAGTACACCTGCGTGAATTCTGACTCGGGAGCAAAATCGGGATCTGAACTCCCCAGTCAATGCTCTCTTAGTGGTAGCGAATGACACAAGCCTCTGCTAAACCCCATTTAACCAGAAGATGGCAGAACTTAATTATTTGATACTGAAGCCAGACTCTGAAGTACAAGCAGCACTACTGCAATTGTATGAATTGAAGGCTCATTTAAAGAAAGGTATTAATCAGTGCTAAGACCAGAAGAAAATTATAATATCTTTATTAAAATATGCTGTCCACAGAACTTCCTTTAGAGGATGCACAATCACCTCATTAAAGACGAAGAAGCAGGAGGCCTTCATTTAAATAAGCAGAACCCACTTCAGTATTTCTAACCAGTCTTCTGAGACGTGCTAGATTCTCTCTTTTCAGACTTGTACTACTGTTGCACAGTGACAATTCTAACGGCTTAAAACAGTTGGGTGTATATGACTGATGATGAAATCTGAGCACAAACTCCTGTATGAACTGCCAAACAAATTTATTTTCTTGTACTTAGGACAAGCTGTAGGCCATAACCTGCAAACTACTGCCTCACCAGTTCCAAAGCTCATTCGCAGATGGCTCCTCGAGTAAAACATGTTTACTGAGTGCTGAATTAATTTAAAAATATTAATTCATGTTCTGCAGGACACAGTACATTGTATGATGTACCCTTAGCTGCTGCTTGTGAGGACACAGCGTTCCAGAGCAAACCTCACCAGGAGATTTCATTTCAGATAGCCAAGAAAAGCAGGAGGACACATGCAGATTGTGCTACTGAGGGACACTTCTTTGGGATGACTACTTTCAAGGGCAAACAGCTCTCAGTCCTCTAGGCTGACACCTTCAGTTTATTGTCTCCCCCCTCATCCCAGTCCTACCTCAGTTTGGGACCAATTGCAGCAATCCTGTGACTGCTGCAATCTCAGTGACCAGCTGAGTCTTCATGGATGATTACCACAACACAGAAATCTAGCTCCTGTGCTTTAAGGCATTATTGGCTGTAATGAGATGAAAGCTGCACCGTGGGAATCCCAAGTATTTGTAACTTCTTAGTAGGATCAGAATGAATGAAATATGTTTAGAGGCATGAGAGTGAAGTCAGCTAGGGATTGAACAGACATGACACACTCTAGACTTGCAGGACACTGCTGGTTGAATAACCTCAAAGAACACTCTAGAAGGAATCTGAGGTTAGACCAGGCCTCTTGTAAATGGATTTCCCCAGTAAGACAGAAAGGACAAAGGCCTGACACACAGTTCCTCATCTGCTCTGAAATAATTTAATGAAAACCCTAAAAAGCAGGAAGTCACAAGCACTGGGATGCTCACGACTGCAACATGAAAAGCATTGTTACTTCTCTTTGCATCCATCTTTGGTACAAGAACTGAAAGTCATTTCCTTTAACCCTGATTCAGCACAATGCATTTCAGTAAACATCTTCCTTAAAAACAACAGATCTAATGTAGTACTCACCTCATAGCAGCAGTTCCAGGAGAGACACAAACCCACAAACTTCTAATCATCTGCTAAATAAGTCACATTATTGTAAACTCAGCCCTGCTGAGAATGATAGTCTCAAATATTGCTGCTGCAAGCACCAGCCTGCAATAACCTTCAGACAGCATTACCATAAACCCTTGAACGAACAGCCTGTCTTCCAATCTCCTTGTGGCCTCTGTGTCCTTACATATAATCAGCAGATGCTGAGGCAGTGCTGCCTCGCTTTCTGTGGTAAATCTTCCCTCCCACCTGCCAACTTTCCAGGCCTCCCCTCCACACAGAATGTAAAATACAAACCTTGCAGATACTCACTGGAAGAAGTCAGACCTGACAAATTATTTCCTATTTCGATTGCTGACCTGCTATTTCAGTAGTCTTTGCTTGTTGCCCAAGAGAATTTAGGTCAATCAGATTTTGCAGAAATCACTTTGGTATCTAGGTATGAAGGATTTTATTTATTATGCAAAACTCAATGGCCCACAAGGGCCTTGGAAGCCTGTTCTGTTAGACACAACAACAACAACATAATCACAATTTTTTTTTTTAAAGGAAGGGACCAAAAGAGTTATAGCAGAACTTTATCTCATCAAGAGGAACATACTGAAATGCTTTTACTACTATTGATGAAACATATACAAAAATAAAAATTCTACCAGTTAATAAAACAACTAAAACCCTAAGGAAAGCACTAAGAGGTTTTAGAAGTTCTCCAGCCTCTCATACCACCAAAATCATCTACTACTTTGTGGTGTCCCAGAGAAAACATGGGCTTTTCCTCCCACTGCCAAACTACAAATATGACTTCATTCTGAAAAACTCAGTCTTGTGAACTTCTCTAGACAAAGGTTTGAAAAGTATATTATGAATGAATGTGCAGTTTCATGTCCAAGTTGAGCATCTGTTAAAGCAAGTAATATGTTCTAAAAACTCATTCAGTGCTAAAAAGAGAATACAGTGCATGTGAATTACTCTGCAAGATATTTATGCTGAACAGAAAACAGGCCACCTTGGAAAAGATTTTGAATGATAACTCAAAAGTAGTGTATTTTGTAGAAGACAGGACATTTAGAGGTACCAAGTCAGAGAACAGTATGTTTAACTACTGAGGGGCCCTAGAAGTCTTAACCGTACCAGTAAAATGAGGTATGGCAGGTGTGCCATAGCCATGATTTCAGTATTCAGTTAAAAAAAAACCCTACACAATGTATCTTGTTTGCTAGACCATGAGATCCTACCACTGATTTTTCCTGGTCTGCAAGATCCAGCTGGCCAGTGTGCAGGCAGAAGGATCTGCCAGCACAGGTTAGTGTGCAGGAATCCAATCTTCAAACAGCCAGAACCATCTTGGGCATTTTCTAGGTTTCATCCTTCTTTCCAAGCAGAGCAAAGCACTTCCCTTTTCACTCTTTGTATCAGCTCGCTCATCTGAGATCCACTCCTCTGCAGCAAAGCCAGCAGGTAGCCCGGTTAGCTCTTAGCCTGTGCCTTCTTCAGGGGAAAAACCAAAACATTACTGATCTTCTCTTCCTCCAGCTCTAACTTTCAGTGCTTAGCAAGTCTCCTAGCCACTCTCCAGGTCTCAAAGACCTTCTCCAGACTTGTAAGACACATCAACACTCTTTCTACACAGCTCCCATGTATTTTTAACTCCCCTTTTCCTATTTGTCTGATGATCTTCCTAGATTTAAATGCCTTTTCCTTTGCACACTGGATACTGAAAAACACATCATAGCACTTGGCCATAGGCGCGATGATAATTAGGTCCTGCAGGATGCCCTGTACTTTGACATTGTTCTTCGCTATTGGCGTCACCATATTGATCTTGACCAGTTTATAAGTAACAGGCTGTTTTTGCCCACAGCCAGGTGAGTGAGCTCGCCCGCAGGGCTTGAGAAGCAACCTGAGGTCTCTCTTGTACCACCCTGTCACGAGGAAGCCATCCTGCGCGTAAAGCAGGATCCTGAGTGAGACTCATTGGACCATCATTGCCAGGCCCTGGCCTCAGGATGGAACTCCTTGATACCCTCCGAAGCCCAAGCAAGTGACAGGCGGGGAGTGCACGGAGCCCTCATAGCACGTACGAAGCACCACAGCCCAAGCCCCGTTCCCATTCCACTGCGACCATCCCTGCGCTGGCTCGGCCTGCAGCAGAGGCCTGGACTGACCCGGTGTCCCCGCGGTGCCCCCACGCTGCCCACTGCCGACCTCGGGGGCCTCCCTTCTACACCGAACAACACCCTCTCCTCCTCCCCTCGGGAGAGGCGCTGCCCCAGAAAAGCAGCGGCTCCATGAGCGGCGAGCCCGCGGCCTCGCCATTCGCTCGCTCGCTCGCTCGCCCGCCCTCCTGTCCTGTCCTATCCTCCCTCCCTCCCTCTCTGCCTGCCACCCTCCCTCGCTTCCCCTCTCGGGAAGCCCGCCATGCCGCCCCGGCTGGCCTTGAGGGCGGGGGGCGGAGCCAGCCCACCCCCGCCCCTTGCCTTGCTTCGCCCAGCGGCGCCTGGCGGTAAGCGGCAGCGGGGTGTTCTTCTCTGCTCCCCGGTGAGTGCGGGCCGCGGCCGCTCTACCTCCCCCCGTCCCGCTGGCGGCGGTTCGGGCGTCTTGAAGCCGCTTCCTCCCGCCGCAGCGGCCCCTTTCCCTGGCCGCGCTGGGCCCTGCCAGTCGCGGGGAAGGAGGGGGGTTGCGAGGCGCTCTTCGGGGCAGAGCTGAGGCGGGTGCGGGCCCGAGTGGAGGGCGGGGATCGGCAGCGAGGCAGGCCAGGCCAGGCCGGCAGGGGGGAGCTGGAAGGGGACGTTGGAGCGGCTCGGTGCTGCGGGGCGGAGGTGGCTCTGGTGAAGCAGCCCTGCGAGCGGCTTCCTGACGCCGCCGCCGAGAAGCGGCAGGCTGTGCGGGCCCCGGCGGGCTGAAATTTGGTCTCTCCGAGAGTTGGCTTCGAACCTGCTCACGCCAGGTACAGGAGTCAGCTTGTGCAGAGCTAAGAAGGTGGAAGGTGTCCCTGCCTGTGGCAGGTCGAGGGGGAGCTGGATGGTCTCTCGGGTCTCTTCCAGCCTAAACCATTCTATGATCTATCTAGAGGAAAGGAGCAGGAATGGAAGAGGGGTGTGCTGGTTTATCCTCATCTAGACAAAACTTTTCTGTTAATTTTCTTACTGGAACAACTCCAGCCTTGTCTTTGGTGTTTCAGTAGAGGATAGTGCATAGAGTACACATCAAGCACACAGCAGTCCTGCTGTGTTGCAAAAAAACAATCTGCAAGAGAAGTAGGTAAGACAGAGAAGGGATGGAAGAAAAGCATCCCAAGAAAAGAGGGTGAAGCCTATAATACGGTAAAGTGGCAGGTTTTAACAGTTTTTGGTCTTTTGGGTGACAAAATAGTCTGTTTTGCGTTAATGGCACAAACAGCAGGTGCACGTGCTCCTTACCAGTAACAGTCGTGGAGGTTGTAGCACAGATGCAGGTACTTGCCTTGTAGTCTCACCTAGCTGAGGACTGTGGCTGTGGACATGCCCGGTTTCAGAATCTGGGTTAGGTGTGCATCTTGATTAGTCCCTCGGTATCTGTTCAGCAGATTGCTGTATTTAATAACGCCACCCACAGTTCCCTCTTATTTTTTAGCAGGAGGTTGTACTTTGATACTTGGTTTCCATCTCTAAACCTGGATTAGGTGTGAGAGAGGGGAAAAGATGGAGAAATCTGGACTTCAGTATTCTCTAGTACCAGCAGGAATCTTGGTCTGAAAGAGAGGATTCTGTCTCTAAACAACTGGAATTGAATTAATATCTCTGAGCGCTCAGTGTTGTTGCGATTGTTCAGACTCGCTCATTATTAGTGTGCAATACTGAAGTAAGGGAAGACCACCCTAGAGAAATATTAACACTGGAATGTTTATTTGGTATTGCTTTGCTTAAAAGCAATTGTGCTCCACCAGAATGTCCTAATAAACTTCTGGGGATTGTTACCTCTTCAAAGAAAGTGAGAGGAATTTAATGTGCACAGAGTAGGCAGTGCAGCTGACTCTTGTGCCTTACAGGGTCTGTGATGTGTGTGAAGAGTTATTTGGAAAATTGTTAGTCGGAAAATACTTTAGTAATCCTGGACTTTCTAAGAAAGAGGAAGTTTCTGGAGAGGTTTTCAGTGTATGGAGTCTTATCACTTAGTGGTGCTTTGCAGAGTATAGCATCCAGACTACTGCTGAACCAGAGGCTGTAGGGCTTTCAAACTGCATTTTTTGTCATACCACATTTGTAATTTGGCACCTTTCTTTCTCTCTGGTTCCCTTTAGCCAGAGAATAATACACTCCTACTTTGACAGTATTCAGTAAAGTTTTTATAGTAGTAGTGGAACAGCTGAAACAATAATTGCTGAAAACCACAGAAGAGAGAGTATTTAAATAGTAAGAATAGCAGCAAATCTCTTTTGCTAGTATTTTGTAACAGACACTCACTGTAGGATTTTGCAACATAATAGCTGGAGATTTTGTCCCTCCCTGGAGTAACAGTCTATGTAAGATAACTAGGAGGATATGAATTGAAGAGTGGTCCTTGTTTTGAAACAGAAGGTATAAAGGAGTCTTAATTTCCTGTCTACTGTTTGTGTCAAAAGGAGGTAAGAATTTTTCAGGGTTCTTACCTTCAGTGCTGCCTTAGGGAGTGGTTAGTTAAGAAGTTTTCCTCTAGGTATTTGGCACTTCCTTGCAGGAATTGGGACATACTGGGATTCTAGGGTGAGGACTCCAGAAGCTTGTGAAAGAGGGTGTTTAGTTTTGGTTGGTTTTTTGTTTGGTTGGGTTTTGTATGTTTGTTTGTTTGTTTGTCCTCCTCCCCCCCCCCCCCCC
>WKFP01014877.1:276688-299838 GCA_011057875.1 Pterocles orientalis | reverse complement strand
TTTTTTTTTTTTTTTTTCCCCCCCCCCCCCCCCCCCCAGCTTTCTGTAGAAAACTGTTCTGAAAAAGCCAATTGAATTAAAAATGTTTTGTGGAAACTAGTGAACTCTGGTAACATCTGATTGGAATTGATGAAATCTTACCAGGTACCCACTTGTTCTTGTGCTTACAGGCTGAAGACAAGGGAGTTTAAAAACTGTCTTAATCTACATGAACAGTTGAATAGCTGCTGGGATTGTGGGCAGTATTTTTTGTTGTGAGAAAATTATCTTTCCTTGTTTGCAGAGCTTTCAGGAATTATTCAGGATTTGTCTTGAAATAGCACGGAAAGTTAAGACTTTTTCCCCACGATGCAGGGTTTATTTCACAACGGTAGTAATCCTAATCCTCTCGTCAGTTCTGCATCCTGAAAGGACTCCTTCCACCTACGTTTATCTCGTAGCTTTGAAACAGTTCAAATGGCAAGTTGCACAAAAGAAGTTTTAGAGATGCAGAGACAGCAGTTTACAGAGCTGGTACTATGGTAACGGTGTGAGTAGAGGGCTGATTCACAATCCCTCCCATTTTGTTTTTCACTTCCTATCCACCTCTGCAGTGTTCCTTCCCCCCTTCACATGAGCCTTTTTAAACAAACAGACCAATACTGAGATGTCTTTTAATCGTGCGTGCTGAAATTGAAACCAAATTTCAGACCAAAGCTTTGTACACACTTAACAGCACTCCCTGTATTCCAGACTTCTTGTGGTGCTTCTGTGTTGTGCTGTGTGTTACACTGGATTTTTTTTTCCCATCTCTGAAAGCTGTTTCTTTGTTTAAACTGGTCTATGCTGCATATTTGTTAATGAGTAGTTTGAGACTGCTAACACAGGGGAAATGAGCAGCAAGTTTGTACAGAGGTAGGAAGTAGGTTAAAGTTCAGAGTTATTCTTTCAGGGGAAAAAAAGAATTCAAGGCTTCATTTTTCAGCATTCTGTAGCCTCCAGATAAGCTTCCTTGTCTTCTCAGGCTTAATACTGCTCACTTTCCTGTAGCAAAAAGAAAATTAGTCTCTACTTTTTAACTAGGACACTCAGTGGTGAGCCTGCTAATACAGCATTCCCTTAATGCTTGTGCCTGCTTATTTAGGATGTGGATTTTGTTGACTGTAAGGCTCAATTGTGTTCCAGAGGCTGTCTGAGGATAGTAGATATGTGTGCTTGCCTGGGTCACCAGAAGCTGATGAAATGTATACAAGAGAAGTGTTTCCACTGTCCCTTAAGCAGTAAGTGAACTGTGTTGAAGTGTGGGAGGAGGTACCATTTGGCTTTCTGAGGGGATGGTGTGAAGGAGTTTAGTATCCGCACCTTGGAACTGGGAATGCATCCAAACTTCCATCTCACTTGGGCCTGGAGTTACTTTAAGACCTAAAGGTTTGATTTCACAAGCTTAATCTCTGAACTAAATCTTCAGTTTGGATATGTGCAATACAGTGCTACAAACAATGTGAAATTGTTAGCACGCCTATGACAGCCTGCGAAATATGCAGACTGTAGGAATATGCACTTAGTAACCTGTCCAGTGCAGTGGAAATGTAGCACATTATGGCTCTGAATAAATAGATGTTTTAGCATTGCGGTCAAAGTTTCAGGTATGAGGAGAAAACGGTAGTCTGCAATACAGAGGCCTGTTTGTGTTTCAGTACAGAGTTCTTGAGCATTAAAGTTAAAAGGGGCTTCCTTAAACTTTGCTTAGAGAGTGTTTAAGAAAAGCCTCCTTTATGTATTACTGCATTTTCTTCCAGTGTGCAATAATGTAGTTTATGCCAGCAGGATAGTTGCTCAGTCATCAAATTGTTAGTGGACTTCTCTTTAAGGGTCTCTATGTAACGATTGACTACTCTGTGTGTCCTTTCTCAAATCTCTGTGAGCACTGAAATCTCATCACTGACTGCTTACAGCTATGCAGCACTGTATGTTTCTTATATAGTGGCCTTATCTGTCACAGGTAGAGTAAGTGTTAAATAGTAAGAGCTTCTCTTAATCAGAACAAGAAACCTGTGTTTATTGCAACAGAAGTTGTACTCTTCCATTCGCTGCACATCCAAAAAGAATTGTAGCTAGATACATTGTAAAACAAGACTCTGCCTGTTCTAGTCTTGGTGTTGAACTCTGTCCAAATGCTGGGGCCATTAATGTATTTTGGGATTTTTAATTTTTTTTTTCCTGGTTTCTGTCTGTGTGTGTGTGTCTGTGTGTGTGTGTCTTTTGTTCCCCTCCCTTCCACCCCCCTTCCGCCCCTGGGCAACAAAAACATTTTTCTTAGGCAATTTGGGTATTTCAACTAAGTAGTCAGAAAACGCATGCTCGGTATTGTCCTGATGGATGTTGAGTAGCCTGCTGCTCTGTTGCAGCTCCCATTAGACTGAGTTACTTGTTTTAGCTGTGTTTGCTTGTGAGATACTTACCAGCTAAGCAGAGATACACACACACACATACATACACAGCCACATACACACAGTGTCAATCAGTGGAGTGGACAAAACTAAGGAAAATAACTTGGAGTAAGAGGAGGAATGATAATTGCAATGGAAGGTGGTAAGATCAGATTCAGCGTGGGTGGAAAATGCTGTTTTTTCCAAGCAAGGCCATGAGTGCTGCCTGTGTCCTCTGCCTTATCACCAGGCAAGGGCTTTTATCATAGCACTCCTGCCAGCTTACCTCTCCTTTTCCCAGTTTTCAGTTGGAAGTTTCTTCACATATTTCCTGCAAGTACCGGCAAGTCTGAACTTTCCTCCTTTTCTTGATGGCTGATAAATACCACTTTTGGCTGAGTGTAGTCTTTTCTAGCTTTTCTAGCATCTGGTAGAGTGTCCGAATTAAACTGCTCCTTTGTTGATTGTGTGTTTTCCAGTGGTGGCTGGGAGTTTACCAGTCTCCAGAAAAAAAAAAAAAAGGTTTTACTACTTGTAATGTATTTTAGTCAAGCTATTAAGTGTTTAGGTTTAATTAGATGCTTAAAATGGACTCTTCCTGTTAATAACATAGGCACCCTATCGCAATCTGAAAGACAACAACTAAGAAACCAAAGATGGAACAGAAAAGACAGTGGTGGAGACATGTCCTCTTTCTCTGAGCGAGGTTAATATGTCTGTACTAGAATGCTGAATGACTATGCTTGTTCTGTTCCTATGTTATGGCCTGAACCTTAGACAGAAGTTATCTCAGGCAGAGGCTTTTTTTTTTTCCTTTCTTTTTTCTTCCCTTTCTGCAGGTCAGACCAAAAAAAATCTGTGTCCTTGGTTCATCCTCAAGCACTTCTGTAATAAATGTGATTATTACTGATCAGCAGTCTTTTGTTAGCATGCATGTCATATACTACAGAAAGAGAATGATTTACTATCAGCCTGAATTTTAGCAGAAAAGTACTTCATATGGTAAGGTTTTCGCTTACTCTGGATGGCTCCCCCGAGATCCTAAAAAACCCCTGAAGAAATATAACAATTGGTATTGATCTGTTACAACAACTGAAGGTAAGAGCAGTTATGTTTAAGAAAAAATTTGGATTTTTTTGGTGGTGTGCAAGAGATTATTGCTTGTAGCCTGCTTAGCTGTATTCATTTTTACCTTCAGGCTCTCCTGCAGCTCTAAAGAGGGTAGAGTAATATGTTAAAAGTGGTGTCTAGAACAGCTCTGGTGTCTTTAGATTCTCTCTTAGGTATAGTGGGAGGCTTAACAGCATACCTTTTCCCCTCTACAGTCTGCATGAGATAACTTCTGCAAGTGCATATCTACAGGATCTATCAGGATCTTCATTCTGTTCATGTCTGTAAAATTTCAGCTTGATTAAGTTGTTCCAGGTCACACTGCTGCTTTTAAAGGGGTCTGAAGTAAAGTCCAGGACCCACAGTCAGTCGAAAACATGCTTTAAATAATACTTTGGTTAGTGAACTGAGTCTTTTTCCAGTAGCAGGTGTTGTGATGTGACTACTGCTGTGTTTATGTTGGATACATCAGCTTAAGATTCAAAATCAACACGTTCGTCATATATTTGAATCTCCCATGAATGTTGTTTAAAAAAAAAGTTACATCAATACTTTTTGTGGATGTGCACATGAGGCTTTAGTATGCTTTGAGTGTATTTGTTTTAGTTGGATAACTTCTTAAGAGAAGACAAGGAAAGAGGAGGGTACAATCAGCTTTTTCCTTTTGTCTCCTTGGACTTGTGCGTAATTCCTATGCAATGATCACCAAATGGCGTGGTCTTCAGGCTGCCATAGAGATCCCCACACAGGACAGCTACTAGGCATTTTTGCACTGATCCTTTGTTGCTGGTAAACATCTGAGCTCTTGCGGGAGAAGCCAAGTTCACTGACCCACTCAGTGCAGGTGAAGTGAGGGCTGTTGTACTCAGATGTTGCTAGTGCAATTGCTTTGTTTGAGTATCACAAATTAAAACTTGTGTTGCCTGAGAAATTTGAACCCCCCTGTGTCATATCTGGGGATACAGATAGTATGGAACAACTGTTACAGCCAAGGGATCCTTCTCTGCTCTGAAGGGCAAATGTTGCTTGCACAAAAACCAACTTTCTTTTTTTAATATTTGGGAAGTTGTGACCTCATCCAAATAAATTTGCCTTCTTGATATTCATGGTTAGAATCCTTCTGTACATTTGCTTCTCTGGGGCGAGAAGTGGAGCTGGGGGAGAGAAAAGTCAGAAATCAGACTTTCTGTGATGAGCTGATGTGCAGTCTATGGGTGAACTTGAGATGTACTCTGATATGAGACGGAGCTCAGTGGTACAGTGCTGAGCAACTGCATCAATGTAACAAGGTGAGTGGAAAACAATAGGGAGTGTAAATTTAAAGATGATCAGCACTAGTGTGAGCATAATTATCAGTGTTCACAGAAATGTGTTAGTAGGCACAGGAAGGGTTAAAATAAAGCTATTGTTTGTCTAGTACACTTTATACAAGTCATGCAACCCTTTGAGAAGGCTCCAGTAATGACATTCTGCTCTTTAAAAAAAAAAAAAAGTCTGCAATTGAACCTTTTTCATATATTTCAGTCAGCTGAAACCCCTGGAGTCTTAGGGCTGTGCCCAGAATTGCCCAAGCAGTAAAGGAACTTGTGTATGGATAATTGGAGAGGGGGAATAGCTTGGGCTGGAGTTGCTGCTGTTTTCCAACACCGGGATGAGCACCATGTGGCTGGTGGCTGTTACCATTAGAAACCTCTTAATCTACACTTCTGTCTTCCTGAGGGCCACTGTGTGGAATCCCTGTTTGGATGTGACCTCCATGCAAACAGTTTTGGAGTTGCTAGGCAGAAGATAAGTGCTTTCCTTGGTACGTGTGATTGGCTATTGCTGTGTTCATGAGGCACTGGCGATGGTCAATGCATGTGACCCTGCACTTGCGCCAATCCCAAGCAGACAGAAGTTGGCTCCCCTGTGTGCTAGCCTGTTTACATGTTTACATTTCAGTGCCTGCAAAACATGAATAAATATTCTGTGCTGCAATCACAAGTTAATCTGTACCTATTGCAGGGGTTACTTGAAAATTCTGATGTACTCTGCAGAGTATTGCGCTCCTGCATCTTTTTTGGCGAATTGCTAGCTCGAGTTCTGTGCTGTGGCTACTTGGTTTATTTACTGTCTGGAAGTAGTAGTTGGTATGACTGAGGCTTCTCTGGCTCTGTGAAATTTCCTGCAGCAGTGCTGAAAGTTGGTATTTTTTCTAGGTGCTTGACCTGTTTGCAGGGATTTCTAAATGGCTTACAAGGTTGTAACAGTTGTTCATGTCAGTGTGACCAGGCAGGTGAAAAGAACATGTGTTTTGGCCTTGGTCACCCCACAGTTTGACATACTCGTGTAACTTGCTGATGAAAGCGGGTTTGTACTGAAGTATCTCATACTGTGAAATAAAAAAGCAGTGTTCAGGGAAGACGGTGATTCTGGCAAATAAATAGTAGCATGTAGATAGGGTGTCATAGCATCTTGAGTTGCTGCTGTGGTTTGCCAACCCACTTAGTTGGATGGGAAATGTTAGAGCTGCAGTTTACACTTATATGAGAATATGTGGACTGGGTGCAGTGGACTCTTCATCGTCGTATCAAAGTAATGCTCTCCTGCTTTATCTGTCAGGGGATATCCCAGAGTTTTCTATCTTCAGCTACCCCTAGGCCTTCCCATGAGAAGTAGATATGCATAAAATAAAGTTCTCAGCTTGGAAGGCAGAAAATAAAACTCATCAGGAGCAGAGCTGTCAAGGAGAGAAAGGAAGCATTTATTTTGATCTTGCTCAATTGTAGAAGCACAGAGTCTGCTTACAAGAGGAATAGCTGAGTAGTTCATGCTGTTTAAAGAAGATGACACCCAGAACGTGATGGGCTTGTGTGCAGAATGAGAATCTGCAAATCTGGGAAGAAGAATCTCTGAAAATAGAATAGAATCATTAAGGCTGGAAAAGACCTCAAGGATCATCAAGTCCAACCCAGCACCACCTAACTCACTAAACCATGTCCGTAAGCACCACATCTACACGTTTCTTGAACACCTCCAGGGATGGTGACTCCACCACCACCCTGGGCAGCCTGTTCCAATGCCTGATCACTCTTTCAGTGAAGAAATTTTTTTCTAATATCCAGCCTAAACCTCCCCTGGTGCAACTTGAGGCCATTTCCTCTTGTCCTATCACTTGTTGCTTTAGAAAAGAAGCCAGAACCCACCTCGCTACAACCTCCTTTCAGGTAGTTGTAGAGAGTGATAATGTCATCTTATCACTCTCTTGTAGATGAGAATGTGAGAGGTGATATGTTGGGGGTGGAAGGGTGTTTGCAGTCTATTGATTTGCATACCTTTCTGTCTTCTCTAGGCATTTAACTTTTTATCTAGAAACTAACTTTTTTTGACAGAATTCTGGAATTTTTTCTTTTTTTTTTACAGTATCTTGCTGCTTTACAGCCTGGACGTTCCTTTTTCACTGTTTGTGCTATCTCTACATCTCAATCTAACCTCAGACTTGGTTCTTGTCTTCAAAATATGTGAAATGGGATTTTTACTGGAATATGTTAAAAGTTCCCCATAAATGTATTCCGTATAAGAGTATTCCCCAGTCAATGAGACTGACGGGTAAGATAAATTAATTAGCTCTTTGGCCTTGTATCAACTGTTTTTAACAAATACTGGACTTTGTATAGCTGTCTACACCAAACAGTCTCCAAGGCCTGTTAAAGGATGTGCATCTCAGACCTTGTTGGGTTGTTTGGTATTTTTTTTCTTTGAAAAACTGGGACAAGGGGAGACTGTTACTTGAATGAAGACAGGAACAGTGCTGTGGGAAAACAACAGACCTGGATTATCAGGCCTGTGATTATATCTCTTTAAAAAAAAAAATCTAATGGTGACTGGGAATCTTGCCAGCCACTGGAAGAGAATTGTCCTTACTGTTAAATCGTTAGCTTGCTCCTTGGCATGTGTTGGTCTAAGCTCCCAAAAAAGCCCTGGGCAGAGCGCAGGTTTTAAGAGTGTCCTAGGAACTGTCCCATTAAGCAGTTTGTATGCAGTTAACCTTTTCTGTAAGTTGAGAGATGTTTCTAGTGTGAGTTTAGGCCCCTCTGTGTTAGTAGGCTTTGATAGTGGGAATATCTCGCGGTACTTTAACTTGTGAAGGTAAACTCTAAAAGTCCTAGGTCTCAGTGGAATGCTCTATCCAGTAAACCATTAGGACAGCCACGAAAAAGAAATATCTTAAACTAAAATTATGTTTACAATGGAATCTACTTTTACTTTCTTTTTTTTTTTTGTGGTGACCCTAACAAACCTTTCTGAGATCATGAGGGTTCCTTGTGTCTCTTGATAGTCAATGTTTATAATCTTAATCTGTAACACTTTCTAGCTCAAGTAAAACTATCGTTTTTTCTGCTTTAGTTTAATTGTTTCTATTTTTGGATGCAAATGCCTGTCTGTTTAGCTTTAGATGGATGCCACTTAAGAAATGGGACCACACTGTTGTGGTGATTCATGGATCACAGAGGCACACAGGACTGTCTAGAAGTGGCGTAAGGAAGACAATAGTGCAGACATTGAACTTCCTCTGTAAACCATGTGGTGTATCCATATTTTTCACAATGCTCTAATCTTCCTGCAGACCTTTTATCTCTGAGGACATGTTACGAGTAGATTTGTAGGGGAAAGAGCATGACTAACATGACTGCGCAGTACCTTCTTGTCTGGTGCAGGCCTTGTATGTGGGACAGATACATTGTGGCACTGTGGGACATGTATTTTGTAAGTGGGACAGATGTAATGAAAATTACTTTGATTTTTCTTTTGTGTTTTAGGGACACTGAGGGTCTTGAATGACCATGAGCAACCCTTTCGTACAGATTGTGGAGCCACTGGACCCTAAACAGCCTCTGAAGAAATTCTTTAATCTGAGCAAATTGGAAGATGTGAGATACGGTGGGTTAACAACATAAAGAAGGCATTTTGTTAAGTTTGATTAACAGAACCTGAAGAGACATTGCAACATTGGACAATATTTGGTCTCTGGAGAGAACTGTGAATTCAAAAGATGGTTTATTTTTAAATTTTAGGAAAATTAATAGTGGAAAATCAGAACTAAAGGAATACTGGTGAGATCACAGTATTATTATCTCATCATGCTGTGCAAAAAGCAGTCTTGTTTTTCTTGAGTGGATGAGGAGGACTAGGCAAAACTAAGACCACAAGTTTTCTCATATATTGATGTGCTACTATAAAAGGCTAGAAAGGAACTGACACTGATATGACTGGACCATCCAGAAGGATTATTTTAAAAAGCTTTAAGAAGGGTAGTGGCTAGAACAATCCTTTCTGAGGAGGCTTTTTCTTTAGTTCCTCTGACACTGCCTGAATGTACTCAGGCATTTTCCATGTGACACTGGTAAAAATCATACAATCCATGGCACCGACTTAGAAAGTGAGTATAGCTTAGAGCTGTCTGTGTTGGGTATTGTTACTCTTTCAAAGAGAAAACAAGTGATTAAGGAGAATTCAGGAAGCAAGAGGAAGGATGTTTTCTCTGAATGTCAGCAACACTTGTCCATTGCAGGCTCGGATAGTGTGTAAATGAGAAATCAATTGATGTTGGACTTGGTGAGTGAAAAGCAGAGATGAGTCTTAAGAAGTAGTCAAATACACGTGTGGTATTATCACTTGATCCGTTCCAGGATTCCAAGAGTGATAAACTCCAGAGTCCTTAAAGAAAAAAGGATGCAATTTTCACTATCCAGCAGAAAAATGGAATAACTTAGCAGAAGAAAGTAGTAAATCTTCTCAAAGGATTGAGTGGAACAGGTCACTTAGCACTGACCTGCTGACAAAGCTGGAGGCTAGAAAAGGGTGTCTGATAGTTGGAGATAAAGCCTTGTGAGAATATGGGGATAGCACTTGGGGACCCATCTGCCCCGGGCGCGGCTCTCTGCACTTGCTGACCTATACCCTAAAGTAAAAACTGAATTTGTTTCTTGCATCTTACCCATGCAGCACGCCTGCCGTTTTCTATTCGAGTCCTCTTGGAAGCAGCAATCCGTAACTGTGATGAATTCCTAGTGAAGAAGAGAGATGTTGAGAATATTCTCAACTGGCAAGTGATGCAACACAGGAATGTTGAAGTGCCATTTAAGCCTGCAAGAGTTATTCTCCAGGACTTCACGTGAGTCTGATGCTCTGCAAAGCTAGGAGGAGGGACTCTTGAAAGTGCAGCAATGCTCAGCTTGGGCTGGAGGGTTGAGCTGAGGGAAAGAATAGCAATGAAATGTTTGAAAAGACCTTTTGCAGCTTTCCTGGATGTCATGCTACAGACAGCACTTGGAGAGGCAAACACTCATGATAAAAGCATTAAATGTAATGCTTCTGAAATGGAGAAATAAATATAAAACTCTTCAAAAACAGAAGAGAAGAAAATGGGATGGATAAATTAATCCAAGTGAAGGAATTCAGAGTTTAGAGATTTTGTTGTTGTTGTAGGGGGGGAGGTTTGTTGTCTTCCCACCCCCCAGGGGCTCTTGCTTTCAGTTTTCTACCCTTTCAATTTTCATTTTTAACCCATATAATTATTTTCTCCTCTGTGTCAATATTATTCCACATATATTTTTAAAGACTTCTTTGCTGTTGAAAAAAAGTCTACTTTCTCCCAGAAATGCGAATTGAGATTCCTACCTAGTGGACTCTGAAAAGTGGGCCTTGTGGTTAGTCCCCATGTGTCAGCATGTAGTAGTTCCTGGTGAAGGTGGAAAGTCAATTTTGAGGTTGAAGAGTAGCTTCTAGTTGTTTTTAATACAGTATTTGACTTGCAAGTCCACTGTCCTTTGTACCTTTGTCCTCTGCCTTTGTAAGAGAGTTTAGTTCGTCCATTGTGACCCCCATGCTGCTAAGCTGTCAGTTGATTTTATTTCTCAGAACAGCAAGGTGTCTTAGCTGTCATACCTTCTGTTTTGCATTTCCACAAAGGTTGGCCAGGTGCTAGAGACCTAGAACAGCTCAGCTCCTAAAGACATTGGGAAAAACTGTCAAAGCCTCAATTGAAAATGTGCTGATTTCTATCTTTTTTTTTTACCCACTGGCTGTTAACATTTTAAAAAGCTGGAGCATAGAGGAAGTCAAACTTTCCTTTGTTGTTTCCTTTGTTACTGCACTTCCTTCTTGCCCCCTACTTTCCTGCTGAGTTTTAAAAATTTGCCTGTAAGTCTGCAGAGTAGCTGCATTCATGACAATCTAACTTTTGAACGGGCTCCTGAGTGAGAGCTTTTGGAAAAAGCAGCTTCGGCAACTTCTCAGAAGCCATACAACAATTACATTCACGTGCCTGGATTAGAATTACTGAATTTCCTAGATCTGATCATTCTGTAATTATCGTGAGTTCCTCTAAGACTGTAGATCGGTGTTGTGTCTGTTCCTTTTCAATTGTATAACATTTTTAAGCTGGCAAAATAACTTTTCCCTTCCTTCTATCCTTTCCTTCCGCCCCTGCCCTTGCCCAAATCCATCTAGGTAGTGTAACAGAGCATTTGGTGTTTTCCTTGGAATGGACATATCCTGGGACAACGAACTGCTTAACAACATCAGTTAATTGTGCTAAGGTTAGATAGTGTGGACCCTTTTTTATTGTTTGTTTTTGTAGGATTTTCAAGGTAGAATTCAGTGGGAATTAGAAACCCTTTTCTTCTTGCATTGTTTCTTACATAATAGCTACCTTACGATCCGAGTTCAAAACATAAACTCTCACGGCTTTGGGCTGCTCATACAGAAGCATAGTGTTCTCAGTGGGTTACTGAATGATACCAGATCCTTACGAGCACATTACAGACTGCTCTTTTTGTCTAAGCAGCCAGCAAAATCAGTTAGGCTGGTATGCGAGGGGGTTTCCCAAACTGATTGAAAAATGTCATGGTAGTGCATACCTTAGTAGAAGCCAAGAATATATGTGCTGAGAAGCACCAGAAGCTTTGTTAAAAGAAATATAGATGTGTTGGTTAAGATTGGTGTTGAAGTGCCAGAACTTCTGGTTGCTACTCCCTATTTGCTTATGACTAAACTTGGGGTGGAAGTGGAGGGTGGATGAAAGACTCTCGCATGCATTACTTTGACCCTCTGTATAGTTTACCTACTTCTCTTAGGAAGGAAGGCTTAATTTGGGGATTTAAAAATTATTTTGGATGAATGAGACGTACAAACATAGAGAAAAAGGCCTGTTAACTTTTTTCTATGTCACCTGGAGTTCAGGGGCTTGCAGCATTGTCACAAGATGTATGAGAAGGCAGAAATGTGAATGTTGGCATATACCCTGAGAACATCCTGTTTGAATGTAATTTGTGATACAAGGTGTTTTGTCAATGGTAAATATAAGAATTTGCTAGTAAAGATGAATAGTACATCTTATTTTTGCCTTTTGTGTTTGTCTAGTGATCTGCCCAGGCAGTTATATCCACTTCTGAAAATACAGTTATTTGCAAAGGTGTTTTGCAGTCACATCCTTTGTACTTTAAGAAATCTGATGCCCTGCTCTGCCAGTTTCACTTGAAGTGTGGAAGATAGCAAAGAGCCCTAATTATGGAGAAGATTCTCCTGTGCCTTGCCAAACTTGGAAGAAATTACCCTTGCCTCAAAATCAGCTAAATAAACATAGCAAAGAATGAAAGAAAATAGTCATTTTCCCCTGCTCCACTTATTTTTTTTTTTTTTAAACAGACTGGGGAGGAGAGAGAGGAACAGAGCAAAAGAAGATAAACCAGTTCAAGGTCCCAAAGGACTGCTGACTGGGATTAAGTTTTCAGATTCCCAGCCAACCAGCTTCTGTTACTTGATGAATTTTGGCTTTAGCTTTTCATTCTTAGAGTTCTCAGGATATACAGTTCTGTCCCTTCTGCTCTTGTGACTTTGTCTTCCCAAGGGTCATATCTCTGCCATAATGATCCCAAGGCTCAGGGTAAGGCTACTGTTGTATTTGTATGGGACAGTAGGTGTCCGTTCTACATCTCAGGATCTCAGTCATGTTTGTTTTGTTGTTTTTTTCTTTCCCAAATTGTTTCACCTTGCCTATTTCTCTTCTGTTTTAGTGGGGTACCTGCTGTGGTTGACTTTGCTGCAATGCGTGATGCTGTGAAGAAGCTTGGTGGGGACCCTGAAAAAATCAATCCTGTCTGTCCTGCTGATCTAGTGATAGATCACTCCATCCAGGTTGATTTTAACAGGCGGTAAGGACACAAAATAACTCTTACTTCTTAATGGTAGTAAGTAAGCTGGATCCAAGTACTGATCATAAAAGTAGTTCCATTAGTGATATTCTTAGCATTTGGACTATAACATGCTAGACCTTAAGAGGCTTAAGTTAGACTGTTGTATCAGTTGCTGTGAATTATTTGGGGGAATTTCTTTTTTCTGTGGTGCATCTCTCAGCAGCAGAAGCCTGGACTAAATGTTAATAGAAACAGGCTCAGTCCAGACCTGTGGTGGTCATAATTTTCCATAATAATATTGCGCTATTCTTAGTTGCTCAGAAATAGCTTTTTTCCACATGCACTTTTTTTGACCCCATAGGGCTTTTTCGAAAGGACATGTAGGAATGTATCCTTTCTTCCTTATTATAGAAGAATAGACCTGAGCTGCCCTAGCCCAGCTCTGGGGAGCTGTTTGCTAGTTCAGTGCCTCCATGCAAAAGAGCACAAGACACTGATTAATATGGCCACTATAAGTATAGGAAAGAAACATAATGCTCTTCAATCCTCAGCATGCTACAAAGAGACAAGCACTTACTAGACCCACAAGATCTCTGCATAGGGGTCCTTTTACCCTCCATGGTATCTAAACATGGGCTTACTGAACTACTCTTCCAAATGGATCCTGCAATTATACCTTTCTCAGTGATTTCCTTACATCTTCCAAACTCCTGAAGTTGCTTGGTCTACAGTTACCTTACTTACTCAAATGCTCTGTGTATTGTCCCTAAAGTAGGTAGTTCTGAAATGGGCTGCTTAAGTTCTAGCATTGCAGAGAAAACTCCTAGAACGTGGAAATGAAAGACCATAAAAACACTTTCTCAGTGCCAATTTTTAGAGTCTTCTTGAGAATAAAAATACTGAACTTCTGAGCAGAAATGTATTGTGAGGCCTGCTTCATAGAAGAATGTTGCCAGAGACTTTTAAAATATAACTATTTTCCTACTTTTTTTTTAAACTGTAGACTAGTAAGGATACAAATTCTCACTGATGCCATTTCATAGTTGGCAGGGAAGAAAAAGGTGTTGACTTACGTAACTGAAAAATCAACTCCCTTTAAATTTTTTCCTAGACGTGCTGTATCTATTCTTAAGCTTAACACTAAGGAGTTTAGAAATAGACACAAATTTGAAATAATAATTGAAAGACTGAACTCTAAGGTAATGGGTGTTCTAGCACTAATCTATTAGACTAGAAACCTAATCTTTTTTCTTTTTAATTTGCATCATGTTTCATCTTTGTGAACAAGATGCAATTTAATCTTTGTCATAGGACAAAATCAACCATTATGATTTTTTTTAATTTATTATTTTAATAACGTTCATGTTATGGTATTGGTAGTATCCAGGAATTAATTTAGATATTTTTTTGCTAATGATTACTTTTTGTCACAGCCTTATTTTGTTTCTATTAGGCTCATGTGTATATGGAGAAAACATTAGCCAGCCCTATGCTTCAGTGCTTTCAAACTCTTCAGGCCCAAGTTAGGTAGCTGATTCAAGTGAAAAGTTTATTAGCCCTGTCTGCTTTGAAACACGGGGGATTCAGGCAGCATTTTATCATAAGTGATAATATCTTTTAAACTGAAGTTACAGAGCAGTTGTGTTCCAGTTCCCTTTACTGCTTTGCTGGTTGCTTCTGATTTAGGTATTAGAAACTTCACATTGTTCTGACATGTTGTGTAGCTTTTCTCAAGCTACAAGTTCTAGGCCTCACACCTATATAATAGGCAGATTAGCACTCACATTGAAACAGACTTCAGGTATTGTCTCTTAAGATTTCTTAAATACTTTTCATTGGTTGCCTGGAGTTCACAGTTCCAACGAGATTTAAAAGATGAGGTTGATCAGCATTAACATTAGCTAATAACTCTTCTTTCCTATACCTTTGGGTATATCTGACCGGACATAAATTTCAGGTGGATACTTTTGGTTCTGACAGCTGATTATTTTCACTTGCAGATCAGACAGCTTGCAAAAAAATCAGGACCTGGAATTTGAAAGGAACAAAGAAAGGTTTGAATTCTTAAAGGTACTGAAAGAATTAATCCTATTAGCGTGGAGAAAAGTGCAATGAACAAAAGTTCTTCCACTGCTCATATGCATTGGAAATTTTTGACTCCAATTCCTTCTGTTTCAGTGGGGCTCTCAGGCATTTAAAAACATGAGGATTATTCCGCCAGGCTCGGGGATCATCCACCAAGTGAACTTGGAGTACCTGGCAAGAGTGGTGATGGATCAGGATGGCTACTACTATCCAGACAGTGTGGTGGGCACTGACTCGCACACCACCATGATAGATGGTTTGGGAGTGCTTGGCTGGGGTACGTGCAGTAGTGTATTGTGAATAGTCTGTTGGCTGACTTAAGCTGACAGACTCTGGTGAGTTGACCCTGGCTGGCAGGTTAACTCTTACCCAGTTGCTTGCTCACTCCGCCTGCCAGCACCATGGGGGAAGAGAATTGGAAGGGCAGATGGAAGAAAAACCTCCTGGGTCAAGGTAAAGACAGTTTATTTAAGGGGGATGGGGTGGGAACAAAAAAAAAGGGGCGGGGAGGGAAAAAAAAAAAAGGAAACAAAAGGAAGCAATGCAAAAACAATTAGTCACCAGCTTCCACTGACACACCAAAGCCCAGCCAGTCCCTGGGCAATGGCTGCTTTAGAGGAATTTTGCCCACCATTACCTCCCAGTTTTAATGCTGAGTATGATGTTACATGACATGGAATGTCACTGTTCAATTTGGGTCAGTTTTCCTGGCTGTGTCCTGCCCACACCAGCTTACTTGCTCAGTGGCAGAGTGAGAAACAGAAGAGACCTTGACACTGTTTGTTACTCAGCAATAGCTAAAACATTGGTGTGTTATCAGTGCTGATTTGGTCACAAATTTGAAACACAGCACTAGATAGGGCTGCTGTAAGGAAGAGTTACCTCCATGCCAGCCAGACACAGTACACACACTAACCCCAGTTTCAGGGAACCTGATAAGGTCTCGTGCAGTTATTTAAGACTTTGTAACTAAGCTCTATTCTGATAACAGTCTCAGATGATTTTTGGTACATGCATTGTAGTTTTGGGGTTTTTGTTTTTTTTGTTTTTGTTTTTTAAATTTTGTTTTCTATTCTGCATTTAAATCAGAAGGAAGCAGGCAAGGAAAATATTAAATAAGACTTCTGGAAGCATCTTAGTAATTTGGTAAGGCAAGGTAGTTGAAGCATCACTGAATATCCATTTGTTCCTAAGTCACAGCTACTTTCAAGGTGTTACCTTATCAAAAAGTACTTCAAATGCTGCATTAGATTAAAGAGGCTGAAAACTGAATCTGAGTTAAATACGCCCAGAGAGGCCATTGTGGAAAACAGCACTATGAAGTATGTTTTAATACCAATGGTCTGCAGTATACTCATTACAGAAATAAATACAAATAATTCCTTTTTTTGCTTGGAGTAGCGAACTGCAATGTTTGAATTATTGACTAAATAAGTAAGTATGAAATGAAAGTATTTGCAATCATACCACACATGGTAGTTGCTAAAGCTTCAGATGAGTTTTTTATTTTCCTTTGTTACAGTGATACGAGCCCTATTGAAATAACATCATACAAAAAGAGATGTTTTTTTAAACAGCATTTGCTAGTTGCTTACAAAGATGCTTTTGTCAAGTTCTGAGTACCACATGGGGTAGAAGTAAGACGTTGTGCTTTTTGTACTGCACATACATTGCTGTGGCACTGTTGGTCAGTTGAGACTTTCTGTAAAGGGTGGAAGAGCTCCTGCTGGTTTGGAATACAGGTGTAAACGTTTGTGGTTTTTTTTTTTTAAGTTATTTAAAACAATGACATCTTTGGGATAAGAGATGTCTTTTTCATTCTGTATTTGCTTGCACCTTACACATGGAGCCTTCATTTAGATGATGTTGCAACACCAATAGCTGCTTGGAAGAGTGTGTCTGTAAACTTAGCCTCATTTTTCTCCAGAATTTTACAAGTATGGCTTGGCATAATCCATACCATACATGCTCAAAGGACGCACTCTTGGATCCAGCACTTTTTGGTAGTGACTGGCAATGCTGAACTTGCTTTATGCCTTCCTGTGGTAACCTGTCAGTCATGTAGAGTAACTTGACTGTTTTAAAATGATTCAGTACCTTGTGAAAGGAGTCATGTAATTGGATCTGTCACAGAATTATCTTTTTAATTAACATAGATATATAATTTTGCATAAAATAAATTTGAAATTATTTTTCAGAACCATTATTAGATTAAGTGGGTAAAGGAATAGGAATAGTGGTTTGGCATACATAAGCAACTATTAAAGGCAATTTGTTCTAGCTCAGTATTAATTAAGCTAAACAAAAGGTAGAAGGAGCTTTGAAAGTGAAAGATAAGTGTGAGAGGGACTTTCTACAAGCACAAAGTTATAAAACTGTTGCCTAATGCCAAATTGCTAATAAACACCATGAGTTTTTTATATTGCACAATAGCTATGACATCTTGATACTCTACCTTATTAAATTAGCAAAATGAGGTAGTCATTTGAATTGTGTTCCTCTAATACTGAAGGTGTGCTTACACAGAGATTCTCACCTGCGCACGCCCAAGTCCTGTTCAACTTAACAGACTTAAGGAAGATGTTTCTGTCTTGACAAGTAACTTTTCTGTTAGTATTCTTTAGAACTGTCTGTACTCTTGAGTCTAATAATCTTTCTTTCCTTCAAAATAAATTTTTTCTTTGGTGGCCAGTAGTCATGGTCTACATATATTTCACTCACAGCACATCTTGTTCAGTGACGTGTCAGTCATTCTTCATTTATGCATTGCATAAATTTTTAGATCTGTTACTGTAGAAGTCAAGCGTTCTCAGAGTAAGTTACTTAGATTTACTTAGTATCCTGTCTAATGGCTGAGGAACAACAATGGAAATTAGCAGAAGGGAATTAGAAAGCCCAGCCTTGCAGAACCTGAAGCAAGATGAGGTGCCTCTTAGCAGATGGCTAAGGCCTCTGGGTGTCTGCTTTCTCTCCCCTTTCACACCTTAAGTTGAGTAATCATCAGTTAATTGTACTTCTTGGGTTTATCTTTGACACATTACATCTTTCCGAATAGTTGGATTATATGCTCCCATTGCATACAGGTGTCGGTGGCATTGAAGCAGAAGCAGTGATGTTGGGCCAGCCCATCAGCATGGTGCTTCCTGAGGTGGTTGGCTATAAGCTGCTAGGAAACCCTCAGCCACTGGTAACGTCCACTGACATTGTGCTCACTGTTACCAAGGTAATTAACATGTCTGCTGTTTTGCCATTACTGCTGGAAGCTACGCATGTTCTGTAGAACAGAGTCACTGTGCTGCATGCTTAGGAGCCCTGTGTGTTCTTCCATGTAGTCATTTTGGACTATTCTAATATTTTTTGACTCTGTGTGGGTTGGAATCAGCTGCCCAAGGACAAATGCAAATTTGCTAGGCAAATCTTTTCCAAAAGCCAGGTAAAGTGGAACAGAGAGCTGATATCTTGTGGCCTGTTCAAATCCTCATGTGTGTCTGCTTTGGCCCAACAGTGCTTGTAAAAGGATCTTCTTTCTCTACCCCCTCAAAAGAAACATGATGACTTTCTTTTTGAAGTGCCCATTTAAAATAAGGCAATGTAAAATCTGAAAACAGTCAGTAAGTGCTGCAGTCTGATTTCTTTAATCTGCAAGTGTTTTGCTCATATGTCATATGTCCGTAGTATGTTTGTTGACTCTGTGGATTATGACTGAATTAAGAGTATTGCTGGGTTGGCATTAATATTGTTTGGAGTCAGAAACTGGCACATGTGTACATCATGGGATGCTCTCTCTAGAGAGAACATCCAAATGAGGAAAGCTAGTGGTTTTTTTATTAGTTCATCCAGATGTTGTGTGTGTTCAGTCATTTACAGTTTAATTCATGTGCTTGTGCAGTTGGTTATTCCTATTTCCCTGTCTTCCTGCATTTGCTGTCTAAAGACCCCATGCTGTTCTCCTCTCCTTAGAATGTCGTTCTGAGAAAAATACAGTTGTTCTAAGATAGACTCTAGTTTAAGTGAGAGGAAGAGCAAGTTTAGAAGGAATACATCCCTGTGTTGTGTTTTACTATTGAAACTTCACATCTGTGTGTCCTCATCTTTGTCAGTTAGTTTACCAAAGCTTCATGGTTTCAGATGGCTATAGAAACCTTTGAAAAGGGTTTCTCTGAAGTTGAAAGCTGGATTTTGTAACATACATGCTTAGGTCATTTCACACCTAGCAGTGACACAAGCACTGTATTTTTATAACAGCACCTTCGCCAAGTTGGAGTTGTGGGTAAATTCGTGGAATTTTTTGGTCCTGGTGTAGCCCAGCTGTCAATTGCTGACCGAGCCACTATTGCCAATATGTGTCCAGAGTATGGAGCAACAGCTGCCTATTTCCCAGTGGATGATATTAGCATTGAGTACCTGATACAAACTGGTGAGTGTAAGAAGAGACCATGAGTTACAGGTGTAATTGAAAGCAAGAGCTCCAGATCTATATAGTGCAGTCAGGAGTGGGGTTGAATTGGGTGGAGCCTTCTGAGGTTGAGTGCTTATTCATGCTATTTCTTGCTCTTAGGGTCCATGCTCAGGAAGATACAAATTCTAAACTGTTTTGTAGCTAACTGTCTGCTTAGCCATTCCTGAGCCTAGCTTGTTCAGAATAGGGAAGCAGGAACCTACGCTTTTGTTCTGCAAAAGCCACTAAGTCTGCTCAATCACTTTGTTTCTAGTGAGTCTCTAATACTTGTGCTGAAAGGGTCTTGTAGTGCAATGTACAGTGTGAACAGTGAAATAGCCTGTTACACTTCTTTTTTCTTTTTCTGTCACATAATAGTTCATCAATTTCATTTGCATTTTGTTTTTGATATGTCTGGCTTTCACCTTAGGCCGTGATAAAGAGAAAGTTATGTGCACAAAAAGGTATCTCGAGGCTGTGGGAATGCTAAGAGATTTCAAGAACTCCTCTCAGGATCCAGACTTCACACAGGTTAGAAACTACTGTTTTCTGGCTCCTTGCTTAATGCCCTCGCCTATTTTAATGTCCCAATTGTCTGTTTTTCATGGAAACCAGGAAGAAGTCAGGGGACTCCTTATCCTTTGGCTTGGCCCACACAGCTGTCTTAATTTAGGGCCTAGTGGAATGACCAGCTGGCTCTCCAGATGTGAAAACTTGTGCAGAAGTATAGATAGGCTCTCAGTTGAGCTTTGCCTGGTGCAGATTCTGCAGTTCCATCTATGTAATTTTGAGAAGTCCAGTCCAGACTCAAAACACAGCTATAAAGATAGTGTGGGTGTTGTCTGTGTAAGCCTTGTCCCAGTTTTACCCTTCTTCTATTCAGCAACTTACTTTACTGTGTGAATCAGGACATTTAGAAGTTCTGTGTGGTAACCATAGACCACAAAAGCCATTTTCTATGCAAGAAAATCAAGATCTTACTCTGTGTCCAGGAAACTCAAGAATGTTCCTGGTTTTCTCTACAATAAGAACTTGTTGTGTAACTTAAGTTCAAGTTTGCATGATTATTTAAAAGCCTTAGTAAATATGGAAAGATGCAGCACACTATGAAAACAAATTTGAAACATGGGTGAGGAATAGGAAAATATGATCGTCTCTGTTTCATAATAGACTGAACATTTTCCCCAAGGCCAAGATGAGTAGTCTGCTTTGCTTTATGCCAGCACCAGGATTTCTTCACATCATTGTTTTCTGAGAGGACCTTGCTGCTAGCATGTGAAAGGATATAATTCTCAAAATCATCTATATGTTTTTTAGATGCTGTAGTCACACAATGGGTATTCAGTAACTGGGGTACTTTTAAGAGCCATACCTGGATGCTGTCAAGGTCTAAAAGTAGAACTGTTCCTTTTCTTCTGTCTTTCACTTCTCTTATGTCTCTGATAATTTCTGCAAACAAACATAAAGATGTGCAGACTTAGACTTGGTTCAACAGTAGAGGTACCTGTGGCTTAACTGTCTTCAACTTGTCATGCAGTGCTGAACCACTCTCTGTTCCTCTTACTGAGTAGGTTGTTGAGTTGGATCTCCATGCTGTTGTGCCTTGCTGCAGTGGACCAAAAAGACCTCAGGACAAGGTTGCTGTGTCAGATATGAAGAAGGACTTTGAGGCTTGCCTGGGAGCCAAGGTAGGGACTAGGAATATTTTGGCATACAAACTAATGCATGCTTCTAGAAGTTGTATAGTGTTCAGGAACGACATTCTGGGGTTAACTTGTGTGATGTTTGTTTGTCTATTGAAAAGTAAGCAAAGATGTTGGAATGCGGTTTAGAAGATGATATCAACAGTGAGTAGTTTAAAATGGGAATGATGCTTATCTCACATGAAGGTGTTCATGTCCTGTTGAAGTAGTAGTTCTTTCTGATTTTAGATCAATCTTAGACCTAATGTGGTTTCAGCATACACTAGGGATTTCTGAACTAGCCACAATGGGTGTTGTTAGTAGGGTGGATCAAGTAGCTACTGCACTGAGCAATGTGCTAGCTCCCCAGCTCTTCAGCTTTTCAAGGAGGTTATGCCCAGAGCTCCACAAGGTAGTTTTGCATTCAGTACTGAATCTGTTCAGCAAGTCAAAACTTCATGTGTTTCTGTGACTCTTTGATGTTGATGGTGAAGACAGAAAAAAAAAAAGACCTCTACACCATCCAGTCAAAAATGGTAATTGAAAAAAGAGCAAGATTTTAATTTGAATTAATATGCCCAGACACTGACGTTTCCAAAATCAGTTTGAATCCTTACCTGATGTGGTAACTGCCCTTGTTAAAGGCTGTACAGAACTCCAGTGATGTAAATCAAGACGTTTAAACTACAGTATTTCCCAATAATTCTTGTTTTGTTACATGTTCCATACTTTCTTTAATGACCTTGTGCTTTCAGAACCCTAAGCATAAGTTTTCAGGGTGTGAACAGTGCCTTGCTCTTCTTCTTTTTTTTTTTTTTTTTTTTTTTTTTTTTTTTTTTTTTTTTAGCCATCAGGCTTTTTTTCTCAGGTCAGCTCTTAGTATAAGTTTGAGCTGTTTGATATTCATGGCTTAAAAATCTTGTGTATTATGGCTAAAATCTCAGGACTAGATTGTGTAAGAAGACTATATGTGGTCAAGAATCTGGAGTACATGGGAACAACAGCATCTAAGCAATCTGAAGAAGGATATATTCATGCAGGAAGAAAACACAAATACATTTTTCTGGAAAGGCTGCCTCTTTTACCAGTAAACAGAGAATAGGATAGAACACAGAGTTTTGTCTGCCGCTTTGACCAGAGATACGAGCCTCCACCACCAGACCTAAAAGTGCAAGACAGATACTTTTCATCTGTGAAATTCCCAGCCCATACTAAAAAATATTTATATTAACCAGATCCTTTTGATTCTTACTTTCTCCTCTTACAGCAAGGATTTAAGGGATTCCAAATTGCTCCAGACCGACACAACAGCATAGTCAAATTTAACTTTGAGGGCTGTGACTTCGAGCTTGCTCATGGTTCAGTAGTGATTGCTGCCATTACAAGCTGTACAAACACCAGTAACCCTTCAGTTATGCTGGGAGCAGGTAAGTTTATTTGCTTAATGTGCCAGTAGTATCTTTGTGGTGCTGGCTATGTGTCCTAAAGACAGACACAACAATGATGTAATTCTGTATGCACAGTGCTGTTTTTGTCATTTGAAGTGCTAAAACTGAGTTTAGTCCCTAAGGGGTTGCAGAAGCAATTCTGAAAATGGTACCTAGAAATGTGGGTTGAAGAAAATGTGGTTTTCCTACGCTATCTCCTTTACAGGACAAACTGGAACTGAATTAACCAGCACCTCTGACCTTCTGTTCAAATGCACAGTAGCTGTTAAGTAGAGTTGAGAAGAGGTTATCAAAAGTCAGAGCCACAAAAAGAGGGACAGTGAAGAACGGTCTATGGGTTTAAGTCTGAAGGTGCTCTGGATGTGGCAGCAGACTACAAAACGTACTCTTAGCTAGAAGCGTATCCAGTTGTTACAGCAAGAGTCTGAGGGAATGTGGGGGGTGAGTAGAGAAGGAAAATTGTGTTCTCTGATATTGCCATCTTTCAGGGCTTTGTCATTTACATCTTAAATCTCATGTGGATCTCACGTGGCCATAATAGAATCCTGAGCAGAATAGCAACGCTGGACTTCAGTAGGGCCAACTTCGGCCTTTTCAGGCAGTTGCTAGGGGAAATCCCGTGGGACAGGGTACTTGAAGGTAAAGGGGCCCAAGATAGTTGGTTAGCGTTCAAAGAGTGCTTCTTCCAAGCTCAAGATCGGTGCATCCCAACGGGTAGGAAGTCAAGGAAGGGTGCCAGGAGGCCTGCATGGTTAAACAGGGATCTGCTGGGCAAACTCAAGTGTACAAGGAGGGTCTATAGA
>WKFP01014877.1:244421-275949 GCA_011057875.1 Pterocles orientalis | reverse complement strand
GTGGATGTTGTCTACTTGGACTTTAGCAAGGCCTTCGACACCATGTCCCACAGCATTCTCCTAGAAAAGCTAGTGGCTCGCGGCTTAGACAGGAACACTCTTTGCTGGATAAAAAACTGTCTGGATGGCCGAGCCCAGAGAGTCATGGTAAATGGAGTTAAGTCCAGGTGGCGGCCGGTCACCAGTGGTGTTCCCCAGGGATTGGTTTTGGGGCCTGTCCTGTTTAACATCTTCATCAATGACCTGGATGAGAGGATTGAGTGCTCCCTCAGTAAATTTGCTGATGACACCAAATTGAGCGGGTGTGTTGATCTCCTTGAGGGTAAGGAGGCTTTGCAGAGGGATCTGGACAGGCTGGACCGATGTTTAACAAAGCCAAGTGCCGGGTCCTGCACTTTGGTCACAACAACCCCCTGCAACGCTACAGGCTTGGGAGTGAGTGGCTGGAAAGCTGCCCAGCAGAGAGGGACCTAGGGGTGTTGGTTGACAGCCAGCTGAACATGAGCCAGCAGCGTGGCCAAGAAGGCCAAGGACATCCTGGCCTTTATCAGAAATAGTGTGGCCAGCAGGACTAGGGAAGTGATTGTGCCCCTGTACTTGGCACTGGTGAGGCCGCACCTTGAATCCTGTGTTCAGTTTTGGGCCCCTCACCACAAGAAGGACATTGAGGTGCTGGAGCGGATCCAGAGAAGGGCAGCGAAGCTGGTGAAGGATCTGGAGCACAGGTCTTATGAGGAGTGGCTGCGGGAGCTGGGGTTGTTTAGTTTAGAGAAGAGGAGGCTGAGAGGAGACCTTATCACTCTCTACAACTATCTGAAAGGAGGGTGTAGTGAGGTGGGTGCTGGCCTTTTCTCTAAAGTAACAAGTGATAGGACAAGAGGAAATGGCCTCAAGTTACACTGGGGAAACTTTAGGCTGGATATTAGGAAAAATTTCTTCACTGAAAGAGTGGTCAGGCATTGGAACAGGCTGCCCAGGGTGGTGGTGGAGTCACCATCCCTGGAGGTGTTCGAGAAACGTGTAGATGTGGTGCTTAGGGATATGGTTTAGGGAGTTAGGTGGTGTTGGGTTGGACTTGATGATCCTTGAGGTCTTTTCCAACCTTAATGATTCTATGATTAACTTCATCCATCAAGTGGTCAGAGTTGGGCTTTGTATCCCCACTTTCTTGCTTATCACCATTGAAATACTACAAAACAGTAGTCTGAGTTGGTTGTGTTAAATTTCAGGTCAGGAGGTTGTCAATTTTTAACCTGGCTAATCTGGGCAGAAAATTCCTCATTCCAAATGTGTGCTCCTGGCAACAAAATGTCAATGAAGAGAGTCAACTTAAAGGGTTCAGTCTATACTAGCCCAGTTCAGCCCTCTTTCCCAGGTGCTTGGCTACATGCTCATGTATTTCTTTCTCTCCTTTGCAAACATATACATAGATCTTACCTGTTACTGTAAGATCATCACTGCATTAGAGCTTCCTAGTCTGTCAGACTGTAGGATGCAGGCTTATTTTCTGCAGAGGTTGGAAGGGTGTGCGGTGGGCAATGCAAGGGCCCTTGACCAGAGAGGATTACTTACTGGTTGAAGTCACGTAACTTGTCTCCTTTGTTTCTGTGTGGTTCTGGGAGCGTAATCCTAAGGATCTCAGCAAATGCACTCAGATTTAGTGGGTACTCTTACATTTGCTGCCTTTCTGTACAGTGGTGCTTAGGCTTTGACTTCAACAAGGAGAGAAAAAGTAATTCTGTCAGTCTTGGGTAACTGTTTGTACACAGTGTTGAGAACCTCTGAGATACCGACAAGAACCATGGTAAATTGTCTTTCAGAGTAGAGTTTGAAATGAAAGCGAAGAAAATGTGCAGTGCTCCCATACTAAGTAAGCAGCTAAAAGAAATCCAAAATGTGAATAGTTTTTTCAAACTGGCACTGCATATGCTGTGCAGGGACTGTGTGTGTCTGTGAGGATCGTGAGTGTGTGCTGTAGTAGTGTTGATAGCCTAATCTGACTTTACAAAGGTGTTATATTAAGGCTGCTCAAAGCAACTTCAGTTCTGGCGTCTCCTTGCCGGTTTTTGGAGTTTGACTTTGCATTCTTTTCAGAACTGGTACTGTCAGGAAAACAGAAGCCAGCAATTTGTAACAGGCTGTCAGGCTCTCAGGTCCTAGGATGAGCGTTTGTTCATGGTCACATTTTTGAAAGCATCCGAGATCTCAATTTTCTAGTGTTTTCTCTGGCAGCTAAGAATCCTCAGCAATTTCAGGAATAGGACTGTGTTTTAAAATTGGTGTATCTACCTTTAGGTCTCCAAATCTGTCGGTGTAGGCCTTCTCACAGAACACTTGAAAGTGGAGGTCTCTAGGTCATGTCTACCAGAACTGCCAAACAGCTGGCAGAAACAAAACAGTTTGATGTCTTCCTGTTAGAGGTCATGTTGGATCAACTCAGAGCTGATGTGTATAAGTGGATATGTGTGCATGAGAGAGAGAGAGAGAGAATGAGGCATGGGAATGTGAAGTTTTGCATAGTTTGCATAGCTGTTGCTTCTCTTACGCCCATCCTGGGAAAGGGGTGGAGGGGGCTTGTTTTCTGGACATTTATCCATGTACAGACGATTTGTTTAAAAGGAAGCAATTCAGGATAAATATGTTTCTGGTAACGCATAGGCTTCACTAAAACTTTGCTATGTGCGTTACAAATCCACAAGCGATAAAACAGAACTCATGCAACGTGCTGTGAATTGTGAGATACTTTGTGACAAGGGCCAGAGCTGGTGTTCTCATAGCCATCCACTTCTGAGGACGACAAGTCATATGTTGGCAGTTATTTGAGCACTGGGTGAATAGACCACGATGAGTGGGAAATTAACAATTCATTGTATTTTTTGTGAGACATTTGTCTCACAAGTAGTGTTCTGCGTTTTGAATGTCTACGTGCTGCCCCGGTGCGAGTACACCTTGTTGAATGCAACTTCAAGCAACTTCCCAGTGGAGCAGAAGTTGCAGACTGGATCTACAGTTGAACAGAGCACTTGAGCTCTAGCTTGAGCTCTGGCATAAGTGCTGATGGCTCACTGTACCATTTCATTGCTGGAAATTGAGCCTTTTTTGTTTTCCAGTTATTTGATGGTACCTCTGTTAATCTGTTGATCCACCAAACTGTCCCACTTCCAGGAAAAACTGCAACTATCCTTTGCATTTTTCAGGATTGCTTGCTAAAAAAGCTGTTGAAGCTGGTTTGACAGTGAAGCCATACATTAAAACTAGCCTGTCCCCAGGAAGCGGGGTTGTCACCTACTATCTGAGGGAGAGTGGAGTTATGAGTTACCTTTCCCAACTAGGGTAAGAGTGCTTTTCTTACTGTTGTCCTGTGACTGCTTAACTAAAAGCATTGACAACAAGCAATGCAGTAGAATAACTATTTCTGTGTACAGCTGAAAAGATATGGCAGGTACCCTATGGCATGATCCTGCATGAGTTAACACATTGCTGTTGGGCTGGCTGACTTTTTGCCAGTGAGGGAGAAAGCCTGTTGCCTGCTGTAGCTTCTTGAAGACTCATGTTCAGAAGCAGGAAAATGGGTTATTTTTCAAGAATAATGGTTTTAAAATAACATAAATGACATTCCATTGTTCATTTTGCTAGATAACACATCTCCCAGATCTTCATTTTGTGTGCATGAACAGTCACTGCAATGATAAAAATTGAACATTCTCAAAAACGCTGTTTCTGGCAACAATGAATTTGTTAAAACAGTACATCTTCTGAAAGTGACCCTTGCCAACTGCTAAGAGATTAAACATCTTTCTCCAAAATTGTTTTTTGTTCACTGGTGATTTTTGTGCTCTGTCTAGGTTTGATGTAGTTGGTTATGGCTGTATGACATGTATTGGCAATAGTGGACCCCTACCGGAGTCTGTTGTTGAGGCCATTACAGAGGTATGCACCTTTTCCTGTGTGGCTTATTTAGGTAAGCTGTTCTCTGTTGTGTGCTGTTCTGAGCTATGTTATACTGTGCACTAACTCTTCTCAGCTGTGTACAAAGTACGTTCAACTTATATTCTCTTTTCTGTGGGAAGTGCTTTGGGATTGTTTGGAAGGAGACAGTTCTGTGACTGTCCAGTCATTGATGTTGCAGCACAGTGCAGCTCTGCAGACCTGGTGGGTGTATGGAGCCTGCAAGTGCCTCAGCTACCTTTGTCTCAAACTTTCTCTTGCAGGGAGACCTTGTAGCAGTGGGTGTGTTGTCTGGCAATAGAAATTTTGAAGGGCGTGTCCATCCCAACACCCGTGCTAACTACCTAGCCTCCCCACCACTGGTAATAGCCTATGCAATTGCAGGGACTGTCCGGATCGACTTTGAGAAAGAGCCTTTGGGTAAGACAGCGCGAGAATGCTGCTTTTCACAGGATATAAACTAAACTGGTTGGAATTAAGCTCTTCAGAATAGTTAGTCATAAGGAGATGCTTCAGATGACTACTTCTGGGATACAAAGCATGTGATTGTTAAGAAACAGAGCAACAAGGAGTCTATGTGATGGAAAAAAGGGAAGGCCAAGCCTGACCAGTATTTTGATTCCACAGGGGCATCTTTTTGATTATATCCAGGTGGCAGTCTCTCATGAAGTACCTTACCTAGTAGACTTTCTATGAGCAGGTATTTCTGCTAGACAACCCTCAAAGATCCTTTCCAGCATAAGTTATTATATAAATTATTCTGGAAGGCCATTGGAAACCACAAGAGAAGGCGTATGTACAGACCTCATCAAGTCTAGGTGGCCTTCTGTCAGACCCTTGTAGGTGAAATAAAGTCTCATGAGTGTTGACAAGGTTAGAAGGAACACATAGCTAAAGGACACCATTGGTAAGCTTTTATATTCTTTCTTAATGGAAAATTTATGCAACAAATATAACAATACCTTTTTCTACAGGAACAAGTGCTTCAGGAAAGAAGATTTTCCTGAAAGATATCTGGCCATCAAGAAATGAGATTCAGGCTGTTGAGCGTCAGTTTGTTATTCCCGGGATGTTCAAGGAGGTCTATGAAAAAATAGAGGTGAATTAATCCCCTGGGCAGTAGTTTGATTGATGTACTGTGCTATTTTGAAGATGTTAAATAAGCTGGTCTTGATAATGAAATGAACCTTTTCCTTCTATTGCTGTTGTTCCTGTTCTGACAAGTATTCAAATGAGATACTTTTTTAAAGAATGGCTTTTCGTTAGTTAGTCGGTTCATACAGACGAGTGTGTCCTGAAAATTGCTCCTCAGTGGTTTTTTTTAATGTAACATATGGATGATTTGTTTTAAACAGTCATCCCAGGTTGATATTAGAAAGTGAGACATTCCAGCTTCACAGATGTTTGGTTTTTTTTTTTTTTTTTTTTTTTTTTTTTTTTTTTTTTTTTGCAGCTGACACAAAATGCATTTGCATTACTTAATAGCATTCACATCAGAAAAAAATTTTGGTAATGTCTTCCTGAAAGTTTTTCTCAGTTGTTGAAACAAAATATTCCAAAGGTTTACATGTTAGGAAAGCTTCTTAAGATTATTCATAAATACACTTGAGAATTATGAAGTGTTGTCTGTGTACATAACACATGGTAGTGTCAGAGAACTGGATGGCTAGCTCTTCTTTCGTAATGAAGTGAGGGTTTTCCTCACTTTTCTAATAGAATCATTTAAAGAAAACCCAAGCATAATGTATATTGTCACAAGAATTTCCCAAAGTGCTTTAAGAAATGCACAAGGCTTTTGCTGAAGTCAAATTTGTAAATTTACCTGGACTCTGAAGTAATTCCCTTGCTTCTGAAAACTTCAGTGCGATGTTTTTGTGTGTTTTTCAGACAGTAAACAAATCTTGGAATGCTTTAGATGCTCCTTCAGATAAACTATATACTTGGAATCCCAAGTCAACTTACATCAAGAATCCACCTTTCTTTGATGGTCTGGTACGTGCAGGCTTTCCCTTTGAATCGAGCCAAAGTGTGTAGTGACCTTGACTGATGTTAAAGGTGAAGCAAAGCCACTTCAAGGGGCCTGAAAACATCCATCGTAGCCCCTTGAGACCTTGGTTCTCAGATGTTAGAATTGCACTGTTGTGTTCATGTTAATACGAAGGCATAAGTGAATCTGAAAATTGTAAGGATTCCCTGTCACTTCAGGGCTTTTGAAAAGTCTGCTTTTCCTTTTAAGCTGAAATACTTTTAAATAGTCATAAAACAAGTGAGGGAGAAGGACAGGAAATGAAACCCATGATTCTGCCTGCCTGCATTTTGTGCCAAATTGTTCAGATTGCTATTTCAGTACCATTTAAAATAAAATACAAATTTCAATGTAGCAGTTGTCTCAGAATCCTGGATTTTTGTCTGCATTCATGCATGTACCACAGAAAGCCTCAGCTAACTTTTTTGCCTCATCTGTTTTCTTCGTGCATGAACTTGCTGACAAACAGCCAGGATATCATATTTTGTTCATCATAAACATTTTTATTAAGGTTTTTTTTTTTCTTCTGACTTGTATAAAAAGGGAGACTTTATTTTGCAGCTTGCACTTTTGAGAAAGGTAAAGGAATTCTTTGTCACATTTTAATGATTTTGTTTGTATTTGTGATGGTTTAGACTTTAGCTCTTCAGACCCCGAAAACAATAGAAGATGCTTATGTCCTGTTGAGTTTTGGGGATTCTGTGACAACTGACCACATATCTCCAGCTGGGAATATAGCAAGAAATAGTCCTGCAGCCCGCTATTTGACCAGCAGAGGGTAAGCACTACTTCTTGTTCTTGTTATAAATTGGGAAGAGGAAGCAAGCCACAACTACTGTACCATGTTACAAGAAGACATATCTGCTGTCTGTTCACATATGCTTGTATATCTTGACGGATGCCTGAAGGATATATAAAAGAAGAAAGAAAAGCATTTCTTTCTCTGCTGTTTCAGCAGCTCTCACCAAGTGTAAGAACTTGCATGGAGTGTGCACATCAATTACACTGGAGAGCTGAAGACCTTTGTATGGAAAGAGGGGAAGAAGATAACTTTCAGGCTAGTTTTTGCAGTAAGTCTATTCATAAATAAGGGAATTGGGATGTTTCCCTATCAAAGCAAAATGGTCATGGTATGTAATGCCAAAAACTGGTTTTATACTCACTTCTTCTAGCACGTGCAACTATTTCACAGATCTAGGTTATCAGGAGCAACAGCAGATCCAGAAGTTCAGGTTTCAGAGCAGCTGCAAAAACTGGCAAAGCTATTGTGGCTGGAGTCCAAACTGCTGTAAAATGTTGGTCTTTTTCTGTTGACAGCCTGTCAGTGTAGTACTCTGGGTTCAACTTAATGGACGACTAGGACTTGCTGGCTTGCCTTATTCAGTCTTCACAAATAATATAATAGTTTTATTCTTTGGTTTAGCACTTCTTAAAACTTCAGTGGTGTTTTAGGGAACACCACTGACATTATAAAAAATATTTTCACTAGACATAATAATTCTGGAGAGGAAATTTATTAAAGTAGTGTGATTGACTGAAAAGTAGTTGCTCTGGACTCTTTGGCTCTCTGCTGTCAGTCACTTTGAAATCTGAATAATTCTACACACATTACAAAACAGATGTTGTGTATCATAGCTGCTGTTTGGATGTAGCCCAATGCAAAACGTCCAATTTTCTGTCATATTCCACACATTTTTTTGTTTACTGGTTAGGCTGGAGTGTCCCCTCATTCCCATCTCTCCATTTGCAAATGAACTTTTTCTTCTGTACTTCTAATGTGCAGCAGGGGCTCTCTCTGCCTTTTAGATGTTTAGCACAGTGGTGTCTCTACCTTTGTTCTAGATGCTATGGTAATATAAATAACAAGGAGGATTTTCAATAGCCAGCTATTAAGAAGAATTGTATTGCGTCTTCTGACCTAACATGAATTATATCCTTGTGTCACTATCAGATACTGTTTTCTAGGGGAAAGGATGAGAATCCTATGGAAGCTGCTTTCTGTGACCAAGCTATAGGGAGACTTCTATTTTTTTTTTTTCCCCCCTCAAAAAATCAAGTATCAGCTAGCTGGGTGCTACTGCCGTGGTAGGAACTGTGTACATATCTGCCTCAAACACCAGTTCATCAGTTTCTAAAGCACAGAGTGTTTCAGTCTAAAAAACCCCACAGTTTCCTTTTTCTTTGTTTTCTTTTCCCTTAATAGCTTGACTCCTCGAGAGTTCAATTCTTATGGCTCTCGTAGAGGGAATGATGCTGTCATGGCCAGAGCAACATTTGCAAACATTCGCTTGGTGAACAAATTTATTGATAAGCAAGGACCTCAGACTGTCCATTTCCCTTCTGGGGAAACTGTAAGTACACATGGTGCTCTACACTGAGGCTCATTGACAGCAGAGTTGATTAGTAATGGCTTTCCTTTTTGCAGCTTAGCTCACTTACCTAAGTGCCTTTTAAGTAAAGTTAATGAGGGAACAGGAGCTGTATTGACCTAGGGAAGCAGGTCACACATACTTACATAACATGGTGCTATCAGGCATATCAGTGGAGAGTATAACTATGGTGGGAAACGGTAGTGGAAGGTGCGGGTTTGCATTGGGAGTGAAATCAGGCTAGAAGAGACAAAGCACTCTATGGTTAATATCCCTAAAGTGCTGCTTGGTGGAAAGTGAGGCTTCAGCTTTTTGTGTGGGGATACTTTTTTCTTTGTTTCCCTGGAACTGTGCTTCCACCCCAAAAAAAGTGCATAAAGTATTTGGCATTTTCATTCCAGCTGGACGTGTTTGATGCTGCTGAAAGATACAAGCAGGCTGGCCATCCTCTGATTGTGCTGGCTGGGAAGGAATATGGTGCAGGTAGTTCCAGAGACTGGGCAGCTAAAGGACCATTCCTCTTGGTGAGTGACTACAGTAAACTAGGACGGTACTGAAAAGTGCATTCATTTGTTAGAAAGTCTAGCTTATGACCCACATTCTGGGTAGCTCATTCCTACTTCTGGTAGCAAGAGCTATTTTGAAATCTCAGCTGCCTCCAAGGGCAGAGTTGCAAAAGCTATTTAAATATCAATAGATCCTGTTCAGACTGGAAACCTTGACTGATCTTCAGCTAGAAATCTACAAGGCTACACCAGAAAGGCCAGTTTCTTCTGCTTCCCATAACCCAGTAAACTTTGAGTGTGCTTCTAGCTACCTCCTTCTGCTCACTTTGCAGGGAAGAGAGAAAGTGTAAGAGAAAAGTAGTCATCAAGGAAAATGAAATCTAGCATGGCTTCACCATGCAGATTACAGGGGTGCTTAGGAGTATTGTTATAAGGGCCTAACAGAAATCCATATACAGTGGAATATCTGTTTCATTCTTTGTCTGTCTTGTCCTACACTATTTACTAGCCTGACCTCTGATTCAAGCTTTCTCGATGTGGAATTTGTGAAGGCAATAGTGTGTGTATTTTAAACTAAGTGTTAGGAGAGTTGGTGTTTAAGATTATGTTCATCTAAGTTTTGGGGGTTTTCTTTCCAGTGATGATTTTTTTTTTTTTTGTATTAACATGTAAATATGAAGAAATTAATTAAACTGCAGCCTGGAGCTTGTAGTATAGGAGGGCAACACTGAATTAGCAAGAGTTACAGAAATGACTAGTGGTGCTCTACATGAGACATGAAGTATGCAGGATTCCTGAGAAAGCATATGTAATTTTTTGGCAATCAGACTTCTTTTAAACATGTTTGAAAGTTAACATATAATTAAGTCATCCTGGACAGTCTGCTGTCAGACAGACCTGCTAACTCTACCATTAGCTGGTAAGTGAAACGGAGGAGACCACAAATGTACCGATTTCCTTCCTATAAGCACAGAAAGACTATCCTGAACCATGAAGATAATTATATCTGTTCTGTACTTCCCAGGGTATTAAAGCTGTGCTTGCTGAAAGCTATGAGAGAATTCATCGAAGCAACCTAGTAGGGATGGGAGTGATTCCTCTGCAGTATTTACCTGGAGAGGATGCAGGGACTTTAGGACTCACTGGACGAGAGCGCTACACGATTATCGTTCCCGAACAGCTAAAACCACAGATGAATGTCCAGATTAAGGTATGAGACACCTAAGGGCTGAATTTTCTGAGTCATTGTAATCTCCCTCGGGATTAACCATCTCTTTAAATTTATGTGCTTTCATATGGCAGCACACCCAAACTGTTTCATTTAGCACAACACTGTCCTGTATTTTGGACCAGTCTTTCAAAGTTCACTATAGTTTTTTTCTGTCTCAGTTAAATGTTTGAAGCATAATAGAAAGTGAACTGTAAGTGTTAAATTAAATAAGTTAAAATAATATATTTAAATGAATTTAAAATTAAAATAATTGACAATTCAACAGGCAGAATATTGTACCCTGCAGCATTCAAAGTGAAATATAAGCATACCCAGCATAAAATCTAGTTAAACTTCAGGCCCTGTACTTGAAAGACTGCTTTTTGTCTAGCTTTGCCTCCAAACCTATGCTCTTTTTTGAAAAATATTAGTATCTACGATAAAAACTTGTTTTATTCTTGATTGGAACATATGTAAAAATTATTCACTTAACTAATAGTGTAAAAGTCTGCTTTTTTACTGCAGTTAGCAAAACAGTCTACTTATTTCATGTTCATTTAATGCAGGTGGTTCCCCTGGATTAGTTCTCACAGTAGTTGTTTACATAGCCTTATTAACTGTCCTGAAACAGGGAAGGTATAGATTCCAAAGAGTTCTTCAGCTTATCATTCACAGACGAACTTTGTACATTTATCTGGAAGTACCTGACTATAGAAGCCTTCAGTAAAACACAGTGGGTTTTATTCAGTTCGTGCAATTGTCTTTGCACTTTTCTGATTCCCAAACACTAAGCCTCAAAGAAAGCCAATGATACTAGTATTACTGTTGTACCTAAGCCAGAAGAATGACTATATAGAACATGGAGAATTAGTATAACCACTTGAAAGGATGGGCAACTTTCATGCCTCTGGGTTTACATCAACAGTAAATCTAAATGAGGCAGCAAATGCAATGCAAGGAAACTCCATCTCGTGTTTGTTATGGTTGGTTTTAAACCACTTTCCTCTTAAGCAGCTGGCTGTAGTCTAGTGTGGAAAGAAATACCAATGGTCCAGTGCCTGTTCATTTCAGCTTTCTCTCACAAGTTTTTAAGATGGCAAAACTATCGTAATAATCCTTACTTTACTATGATGTCATGTAACATGTGGAAGGTTCTGCTGCTTGAATGACTTTCTTTGACCCCGACAGCTTGATACTGGGAAAACCTTTCTTGTCATCATGAGATTTGACACTGACGTGGAGCTCACTTATTTCCACAACGGGGGCATTCTGAACTACATGATCCGTAAAATGGCATCGTAATAAACATGAAGCAAAAACGTCCAGGTACAAGCCTGCTTCTGCTGAGCACAGTGAAACTATGGTAATCATAAATTTGAAAGCACGAACCATAAAGTAAACAGTTTTTCATGGATTGGATTAGGCGGCTTGTTTACAATGCTGAATTATTCTGTGTATCAGGAAACTGGACATGCCCAATTCAAGTTAACAGCATTTATTATTTGTTTTTTTGGTGGTTGGCTTGACTTACCTTAGACTTAGTAAAAGTCATTAAGATACTGCTGGAATCTGTGGAACTGTTGAAGATCATAAGCTGATTTCATGTGTTTTGTCCATTTAATTTGACTCGAAGTTAAGTTCTGTGCTTATATCAGTGGTCCAAAAATTAACTGGTAGTATAGAAAATAATTTCTGTTCCTTCCTGATTCCTGATATTGACTTGCTTTCTTATTCGGTTGACCAGCATCTGAATCTAACACTGAAATTAATTGTTCAGCTGTTTATTAATTTCAAAAAATGTGAACTTTTTTGTTTTAAATCTAAGCCATTGTGGAAAGGTGGACCTATTGGGGATATTATTTCTAATAAATAAAATTAAATTTATTTTAAGAAGCTTGGTGGTTTTTGTCATGTTATCCTCAGTACTGAGAGGCAGAAGAAAGCTTTGACTCTTCTTCTCCCTGTAGAAGTCTTGACTTCTCGTACTTTAATTCTTGTTTCTTGGAATAATCTGCATGAGACAAGATAAATACAGATACTGGCAGTCTGCTGTAATCAAACAGAATACTGCTGTGATGTACTTCCCTCTGTTTTGTTTCCTCAAGGAGACAATCTACCACAATTTCAAGATCCTTGTCAGCGATTTTGTGGCAGTTAGCAACCACTGATTGCACTAATGCATTCACTGAAGTGAGTGACTGCCCAATCCAGAATAGCACATGAATCTATTTACAGTGATAATAAATACCCTTTAACTCAGAGATAAACAAAGTTATAGTACTAATTCTTACTCTTAACTGTATTTAGAGCAGCTGCCACGACAATTAGCATAGTGGAGAAATTCTTTCAAAGTAATCTCCTAATGTATTTTTAGTGTGGTTGCCTCCAGCTGTATCTGCAAAAAAGCAATGAAAATTGTTCTGAAAGAGGGATGGAATAGAGCTTGCACTGTATCTGCAATAGGCTCTTCTTGTTCTTGGGTTTTGATGTACTGAGCTACCAGCTAACAAATACCGCACAGCTGCTTGCTCACTCTCCCGTGTCCCAGAGATGAGGGAAAGAATTAAAGGCGTAAAGGGGAAAGAGACTTGCGAGTTGAGTTGGGAACAATTTAATAAGTAAGCTACAGTAATATTGAAAATAATGGTAATAGTAATATATATATATATATACACACACACACACACAAATGAGTGATATACACAGTAAACTGCTCGCCATCTGATGACCAAGGCTTAGCCTGTTTCTGGCTAACGATCCAAAACCACAATCCTGGAAAAGATAAGAGCCCGAGCATCTGAGAGACTAAGAGCTGACTGAGAACAAGGTGACCCAGAGTAAGGGCTGCCCCAGACAGAGAGAAAACTTCCGGATAGATCCTGGTCTATACACTGGGCATGATGTACGTGATATACCATTGGCGAGTTTGAGTCTCGATCCTAAACCTAAGGTTGAATCCTAGCCTAGTAATCAGGGGTTGTGCTCCCTCCTAGCTTCTCCTGCACCTGCAGCCACTGGAACAGCAGAGAAGCTGAAAAGTCCTTGACTGTTCTCATAGCAACTATAAACATCAGTGTGTTATCTGCTGCCTTCTCAACACAAATCCAAAACACAGCCTCTTACTAGTCTATGAAGAAAGTTAACTCTGTCCCAGCTAGAACCAGGACATCTTGCTTGATTACAACAAAGAGAGCTCTTCTAGCAAATCCAGCAGATGCCCACTAAGATGTTGCAGACTCTGGAACATCTCTTGTATGAGGACAAGCAGAGAGAGTCAGGACTGTTCAGCCAGGTGAAGAGAAGGGTCAGGGACATGTCTTCTGTTTGTGTACAAATATCTGAGTGGAGGACACAAAGAAGACACAGCCAGGCCCTTTTCAGTGGTGCCCAGTAGCAGGATGAGAGGCAGTGGGCACAAATTGAACCACAGGAGGTTCCCGCTGAACATCAGGGAATGCTTTTTACCGTGAGGGTGACTGAGCACTGACTGGAAGAAATTGCCCAGAGAGGCTGTGGTCTGTCCATCCTTGGAGATGTTCAGATGCTGCCTGGACATGGTCCTGGGCAAACTGCTATAGGCCACAAGATGACCCCTAGAGGTCCCTCCCAGCCTCAGCCATTCTGTGGTTCTATGAAACATCTTAACAGAGAGCTGTTAATATGGTCATAATCTTGAGCATTATTTGGTAATAAATATGCAACTTTTGGATCAATTGCAAAAAAATTTCAGATATTCTCAAAGGCCAAGTAGAGTGCTGGTGTTCTTCCCCACCCTTCCATCTCCACTGTCTACTGAAGGTAGGCTTGTTTTATCAAGTTGAATTCGTATTCATGTGTTACCTCATCCAGCTTTGTTACACTCATTTAGGCTGAACCGCAGAGTTGTTTTAGTCTGCAGTCCTTGCATTCAAACAGTAGAAAAAGACTAAAACTCCTCAAATACCTCAACTTCCTGTAGGCTGTGAAACTTAAGACTGGTTATTTTTTATGCCAAGAGTCCCAAAGCAGATGTCCCTTTCACACAGCAAACTGATACCCAAGGACTGTGAATGTCCATGTACTTTTAATTTGAAAGTGCTAAACCACCCTTTTTTCAAAATCTTTGTTCCTAGTATTTTCGGAGGGGAGGCATTATCCAACCATAAATCATCTTTATCCATGGTTCTGTGTTTCCTTTTTGGAAGCAGCTTAAGAACAGTGGATTTACTAAGTTACTGTAGGACTGTGATTCAGGCTTCCTGTACAGCATATGCAGCTTTCACAGTAAAAGGTGTGGTGTTGCAGATGCTGATTTAGGATCTTGCGGACTACACCAGTTTGTCACAGATGCTGATTTAGGATCCTGCTGACTATGCCAATTTGTCTCATATGAAATATCTCACATGATTATGCTTTAGCAATCTTTTAAGATTCATTAATGGTGTGAAGTAAATCAAAGGTTAAATTTTAGCAGCTCTCAAGCATTAACCAATTTAATGATTAACAAAGTGATGCAGTAGAATATGTGATGACTAAATAGTGACTTAAATACCACAATGTTGAAAAAATACATTGAGTAATAGAAAGAATAAAAAAGAATAGCGAGCACCGATGGTGGGAAGTCCTATTTGAATGGTCACCAACAGTAACCAGGACACTGAACCTGATGTTACACCCCATTGTGATTTTACTAGCTACTACTGTACTGTCCTTGTTGTTAAACATTGTTTTATAAGAGTTTGGAGGGTAGCTAAGCAAGTTGCAATACTGCAAAAATTTCCTTGTTTATGTTTCCCCACGTACATTATATCACCTAGTCACATGTAATGAAATGTTAATAATTTAATAGAGACTAACCTGACACACAAATTCCCTCAAAATTATAGTTAGATTACAGCATTCTCTGTTTATAGCCATAGAGGCAAGAGGCAACCATACTGCTAGTCTATGGATGAGATAAAGTTACTTTAGTCACAGGGCAGATTGTGGTGGTGTACTTCCCTCCCCGTTCCTGAGTCTCTGAGTGCTTGGTGTGATTCTTCCCCTCCTGGGTTGTTTACCAACCTAGGGTGAGCGAGGAATGAAATGTAAAAGCAGTGAACCCAAGCATCATGACACCTCCTTGGCATACCTGGCTCCTGCTTTCCATTATGGCAGTGAACCCGAGTGCTGAGGCATCCACTCAATGTACCTGACTCCCGCTTTGAACAATAGTAACATTTAATCACCTTCTGACAACCCAGTGTGTCTGTATCAGTGTCGGAGACCAAAGAGCGATGATGCACTTTGGTAATTAGTGAAATGCACAAGAACATTCCATCATCCAAGGTGGGCTGAAGTGGAAAAGTACCTGACAAAAGTCAATTATCTCAGACCCTATAAATAGCAACTCCAAGTGAGACCCTTTGAGCTCTCCTGGGTTGCAGCAGGCTGTGTCCAGCGTCTCCCTTGAGCTGGGACACCACACCTCTCCCTTAAACCAACGAGGTTTGAGGTTTGAGGACCATCTGCCGGCAAAGTCAAAGAAAGGCCAGAGCAAAGTCCGACTTCTCAAGGCTCTATTATTGCCCATTGAGGAATGCCAATGCATTGTGAGTATTTACTCAAAACTCGGGAAGGAAGAGGGAGCTTTTAACTATAGGCTAGTTTCCTCTATCTCCTTGTCCATTTATATACAGTAAGAAGAGAGAACTTCAGACTGTAGGCTTGTTTCCCTACTTAGATATTTCACTGTATCCAAGTATTTCCTTGGTGTTTGTGTGTTTTGTGTTTGTACATATATACTTAGGATACCCTGTAGTAAGTTAGTGTAAATCTTGTCATTCTCAACTCTGTTAATAAGTTGCTATTTAATCATAACAGAAAATTTAACCTTTGATTTACTTCACACTATGAATAAATCTTAAATTGTTGCTAAATCATAACTGTGAGATATTTCATCTGTGACAAATCGGTGTAGTCAGCAGGGTCCTAAATGAGCATCTGCAACATGTAGATTGTGGTGGAACGTGAAACAGTGCTTAAAAAGTTGTTTTGTTTCTAATGCCACGTAACTGTTTTAAAGAACACTACAAGTCACATTGACTAGGGTTTAGGTAGTTTAAATATTTGGACTCTGAGTTAGGTTCCTGTTTAAGGTGTTTTGTTTTCTTCAGAGTTCAAGTGTTTCAGACACGTAATTGTGCTACATACATACCATATCACACTATCAAATGCATAAAGTGAACTGAAAATATGTTTGATCTTTGTTCCTGAAATATTGAAAACAAAGCTCGTTGAAGATAGGCAAAATGAACAAGTACACAGGTTTAACAATGTTTCATAACTGCGTCTGTAGCAATTTCTGTTTTTTTCTGAGAGAAGTCTGGGACCTGGGTGGGGAGGAGGAGTTTAAGCACACTAATGCCTAGACTTTGTTACAATTCTAGATCAGCTGTGACAGGAAGTGTGCAAAATTAATGTTGGTGTCTTGACAGATTTCAGATGCCAATTCATGAGACAGGAACAGCAAAGTGCTAGTAACTGTCTAAATTTTAAAGCCTTCACTCATCTTGCAGGACACTGCCTTGTTCCCTTTAGGGCTTGTTCAGTTAAGCAACACATAGAAAGGTGTCCATTCTGCAACTTCAGCAACAGCAGCTTGACCAATGTGCAGTGTAAGAGGAAAACAGTGCTATTATTTTGATGCAGAAGATGCCTCCTCCAAGAGGGCTCAGTGAAGCCCTACTGCTTTTCTCAGACTGTTGCAGAAGCATTCTCTGTTAAAGATGCATTGAAAAGATGCAGTGTCTTCCTTACAGAAAAATTACTGGACATTTTATCATAATTTTCTATATACCAAAATGCCTAGAGCTTTAAAAGTAGTTTTTAAAAAACTTTAAAAGTACCTAAAATAGTGCTTAAATTATCAATATGCATAAGCCACGTTATCTGCATGGAGGTAACAGAAGTTACCGATAACAAAAAAGATTGATTTACACAGAAATGCTTGAAGTTGTGGCCTGTCGTCTAAAATTAGATATTTTGTTAGTCATTGAACTTGATTTTGTTTTTTTCAGACCAACTTCTTCATAGCAACAAGGATTAAGATCTGGATGCTTATGCACATGTTTGTCTATGCTTATATTAAAACTTTTAGTGAAACATTTTATTAGATTGCAGGTTTTTTTGTGGACATTCAAGCCTTTTTTAGTATAGCCAGATACTGATGAGGGGCCTAGCATATCAGACAGCATAAAGAACAAGAATTTTTTGTACATGGAAATAGGTCATCCGTTATTTCATCTTAGTACAGTAGGGTGATACATGCACCAAAATGCTGAGTTCAACTGGATGTTTCTTCAACATCAAAATTCTTCAAAGAAAGATAAATAGTATTCCATTTATGAAAATCCATTTGTGTTGTGGTTTCCATGTTCTCTACTACAATGCTTTTGATTTTGATCACTGGTAGATATCGAATGTCTTGTACTTCACTGTGATTCTCCACTCCTGCTGGTGATTAGTATTTTGGCAATGCATCTTGCTTTTTTCCCAAAACAATTAAACTGGACTAGTTTCTGGTGAGGCTTTGTTATATAACACTCTTTGAATGCATCTCCTAGGACAGTGTGATGACGTTCCTGAAATGACATATGCCAGAAGTGCTTAAGAGCAGAAAAGCCATTCCTCATTTTTTTCCTGGCATTCCCCTTCCCCTCACAAACACCATTTCCCTGGTAAGATGCTTCCTGTCATTCGTGAGATTCACCTTTCAGCCCCTGTGGCTCATCACTCTTTTTTTCCTCTTTCATTAAATACCAGCTACTAGTAAGGATGAGGCCTGGGTTCATCAAAACCAAAATTCCTATGTATCACCAGTCACCAGGTTATACATATTTGAACTTACTTAGCTTCTCTAAAAGCCGTGCTTGCAGTATTTGAACCTTGTGCGTACAATTAATGGACTCATCTGGACAACAGACAATTTTAGAGACTCCTGCTTCCCACCCATTTTAACTATATGACCCCAGCTTTCCAGGAGGAGTGATGCAATTACTTGCAGTGGTGGAAAAAGTAACCCTCACAAGGTGAAGGAGTTACAGTTGTTTATAACATATAAAAGATTCCAAAAATTAAAAACTTAATTTGAAAGGAGATGTACAATTTGAGCTGGAGTCTGAAAATTAGTTCCTCCTGGAAGTGCAACTTTCACTAAATATATAAGCTGAACTATGACAGAACTCAGTTTGAGGAGATTATTTAAAATACTGTGAGGAGTTGTTTGTAGAGTACTAAGGAAAACCTCTTTTTGGAGAGTTTTCTGAACTCTCAGATCTCACACAGGAATTGGTGATAAGCCAGGAGCACAAAATGGAGTAACAGTCAGAGATGTCTGTTAGATATCCCTTGTAATTTGTCAAAGAAACGTAACTAGGTTTTCACAATGTTGAGCTACTCCCAGCTCCTTGCCTGTGGACCTTCCCTGTGCAGAGGAGTAATGAACTCCATCTACATTCCAAGAACAGCAGGTAAAAAGAATAAAAAAGGTTCTTGATTAAAAAGAAAAGAGGTGCTTGAAGGCAAGCACTCTGTAATGCTCAGCTGTGGCCTGAAGCCTCTTCTCACATCACAACTGCACTTTTCAGAGCAGCACCATCGTCCTCATCATTGTTTGATTCTACTTGCAGAACCTCCTACCTGTTATTCAAAGGCACCCGAGAAGGTGGGGTGGTCACAGAGGAGATGCACCTGCTGCACTGGGCAGGAACCTGCCTGGACAGAAGACCATCACTGGCTTAGCCCAAGACACCTTTTGCATGTCATCTCAGCACCAGAAGTTCTTGATGCTTCTTTCTACCCTCATGATGTTTTCTGATCTGGTAAACGCGCAGCACACAGAAGGGTTAATCTAAAGCACTGAGTGTGTGCTGAGGTGTTCTACTAGGCTCTTTCGTCTGCCAGACATTGCTTGAAGCACAGACAAACAGTACTGTAGGCAGTACAAAAGAAATCAGTGGCAGAAGAGCATGTACAAACCCAAGTGTCATCCCAGATAATGGTTTCTTGAAATCTTCCAGAAAACACTGCTCTGAAATCAACAAACACTTGGCCTAACAACAACCAACTTTAGAAAAGCAGTTGTACTGGCCTGCAGCAAAGATAAAGTGCTTCTGAACATGAATATGGATGTCCATATTACCACCGTTTGCATAGTTTCCCATATCCCTGTCCACTATCCCAAGCAGACACAGCAATATTTTTCTTCCAGTGGACACAATAGTTTATATGTTATTTCTAAGCTGACAAGTTTATATAAATTCTCCCTCAACTTCTAAGAAGTTTTTTACAGTTATAGTACAGATGACATTCTGCAAGCTAGCAGTACACACTCTCCCTTCTCTGCTGATCTAGCCTTGGTCTGAAACCAAATACAGTGAATACTTTCCTCAGGTTATCATTTGGTCCTAGACAGACCCCTAGTAGATGAAGGCTGATATAGATTATGCCTGTAAATTTGAGTATGAAAATTCCACAGAAGTACAAACCTTTCTTGCAAATGTTGTTTCATCCCAATTCTGTAGCTTTTCAAGTCCTTCATTCATCATTTCTTCCTTAAAACAGCTGTGTTTCTCATTCTCAACCATTTCTGTTTTGCTTGTCACAAAGCCTATCTCTTACCCTTCCACGACCTATACAGCAACACACTTATCCTCTTTAGTTACTCTTAACAAGATGTGCAGAAGCAGCAGCTGTGCTGTAAAGGATCATTAAGGACATTCTGTGTGGCTGCTTCTGCTTCCTCTGTTTAGATTCAGATAATGCTGCTTCTAAACACCATTCTCTCAGCTCGCTCTTCTTTCATCACAAATGAGAACATGATGACTCCTTCCAGGTGTCCTCACGGATATCCCCCAGCCAGTGCTGTATTGCCTACTTCTGTGGCCTGCCTCATTTGAGCTCAGGCATGCTTGACACTTTAGTTATTGTACAGCATCTTGCTGCCTTCTTGTGGAAACAACAGCTAGAGGGGAAAAGCTCGTCATAGTCTTACTAGTTTTCTGCCCTGCTAATTGGTGTCTATTTTAAAAAAAATCTATCACAAAAAACCTTGGGGAACAGTGGAGATCACTTCCCATCAAATTATGAAGTTAACTACTTGGATGATGTGATAAAATATCGGAGAAAAACCCTTGAAACAAATAGTCAGTTTAATGACATTTAGTAATGTTAAACAGAGACCAGTATTGTGTGTGGCTCTTCATTCCCCTCTACTGGCCGTATTGTAAAATAACCAAGATTCAAGACCGAAGTCTACTTCAGGGAAGCCAAGATAAAAACAGGGTTTCTTTTTTTTTTTTTTTTTTTTTTTAATATTGGATGTTAGAGGTCTGCACATGCAGAGGCCTCAGGTACCCATGAGTACCTGGGTTGGAAATAAGCCACTGGGTTGGGAATAAGCCACTTGATTCAGAAATCAAGGCAGTAAATGAAACTCCATTGCGGCAATCCTTTGTAAAATTGTCACATTTGGAACAATTTGTGCTATTTCTGATGTAGCTCTTCTAGCCATACTTCTGCTTATATGTATAATTGTCCACTTGAGGGATCAGTCCTCAACAGTTCCATAATCTTGTGCAACATGGCTGATTTGCATAGCAAGAGCAAAGTCACACAACGTAAAGGTATCAGTTCTGTGAACAAATTTATTGTGTTTGGTGCCATCATTCATCTGCCTTCACTCAGGGACACAGAGGAACAACAACAAGACATGCACATACTACTACAGTATTTCCAAAGTACCATTCAGTAGTACTTTATGTTAATTTCTAGGCCAGAACAGGTTTCTAAAGTAGTAGGTCTGAAATTCCATACCTCTGACTTGGATCATTTTGGTGACATTACCGAAGTATTCAGAGCACAACAAGGTTGCACTCAGAAATATCAATGCCTTCATCAGCGACATATGTAGTGATCAGCAGGCTGCTGTCTTTGTTGTTTTGAATGCATTCAGTACAGTCTTCTGCAGTGGGAGGTTCATACCTACAGTACCAAGAAACTGTGTCTGGAAACAACACTGAAGAGTTCCTTGTACAAGATACCTGCATTTGCTCTTAAGTGATTAGAAATGAATATGTCCTTTTGATCTAGAAAAGTACTTCAAGTTTGCATATCCAGCTGGCTGCATGCTATACTCACTGAGCAGGAATTCCTGCTGATGTGCCACAATAATTGTCATCCCAGGAAACACCATTTCAGACGCAGCACCTACCTGATCTTTATTAGAGAGATCTATACAGCTTAGTTATTTTAAGCCCAAGCTAACTCTTAACTTAAGCCATGCATAATTCATTTCAGCTGTAGCGTCCATTTCACCTTAAAATGTCTTTGTACCATCAGACACAAAATAAGAGAGAGATCTATAAAAGGAACAGGGAAAATGCTACTTGAAGTAATCACAAGAAGCCCTGATAGCAAACAGCTTCTAAACTTTTTTTGAGCTAGCAAAAGAATTCCTGCAGCAAAGGGTCATTGACAGTGTTACTGCTGCTTTAAACAATGGTTCTGAACGCAAAAAGCAAGCAGCTCCTTAGGACTGGTTAAAGGTCTTCTAGATATGGAAGAAAGCACAGTGCAAATCAGCATGACCTTCCTTTGTTTAAGAGCACAGAAGATGAACACAGGAAGTGTAGAACAATTTTAGCGGTGTACCCACCATAGGTGTAGCAACTGCTATTCCCCAGTGCAAACCTGCATCCCTGTTTTTTGGTCCCTTCTTCCATGACCCATCAATACATCTAGCTTTATGTGGCTAAGTAGGGGGTTTGCTTCTATCCACTTCTTCAAAGCCTGGAAAACAAATCAGGGAGTTAGATCCCTGTCCAGATGAAATGCTAGTTAGGGAAAGATAGGTAGATTCTGCCCATGCTTGCCTAGACAATGAGAACCAAAAGCAGGAAAGGTGAAACTTCTGTGTCAGGAGGAAACATCTATTAAGAGGTAAGAAATTATGCCAGATCCAACCATGCTATAACTGATTTCTATTTTTCCCAACCCTGCAACTTAAAGGCTGGCTAGAGAGCAAGCAGCTTTTCACTACTAAAAGTATGCCTTTTTCTCTTATAAACCAACAGATCACTCAATATTACACCTCTGGGATCCAAAACAAAAGAGTTGCTATTTACAGACTGCAATTTTTCCCTGCACAGTGATTGCAGCACCTGCAAACTGCTCTTATATAAGAACAAAATTCGACCAAGCTACAGTAGGCTTTTACATCTATAGTGGAAGATGGCCAGCAGATGCCTGGTGTTGACAGTTTGGACTTTAGCTTGCCTTTATTTTTTTTCTGGTTTGCAATTCTTCTAGCATGTCTATACCCAAGGATAAAATGGGGGTTGGGACTAACAGTTGATAAACCCGTTTACAGTAGCCAGAGACTGTTATACCTTGCAGTAAATAAGATCTACTGAAGCTAATGATTAGCAGCACACTTACTTCGAGCACAAGCTGCTTCTGGCAACAAGGTATTGGAAGGGAGAAAAAAGATCATCTAGCCTGGATCCTGATCCTAGGCAAATGTGAAATAGACCAGTGCATCAGAAGGGTCCAGAGAACACCTGCTCCACAAGGTCTTCCCTTTTTTTTTGATCAAGAACACACTCTAGGGCACAGTCCTTTGTGCCCACAGGAATCTTCCGAGAAACCTACAAATACCTCCTGATGTGCAGTCGTAATAGAGCAGAGGTGCTGGTTTATAACACTGCCACATTAAAGCCAAAAACTATGTAACACATCTTGTTAAAACTAACTTCAGACCTAAAGTAAAAGTCTGATGGCTTAATGATCAACTATGACACATAGCAAGAAGATACGATGACCACCCCTGTACTGTAGTTTTTAGAAAAAGAATAAAAAATCCCTCCTCCCATCTCAGAGTATCAGTGCTTAGGAAGATATAGAAAGATAAATATTTTCTTAGGAAGATCAAATATATGCATATTTTTCTATTTTCAGATGAAAATAGGAAGTGCAATAGATGAGGCATTATATTTTCTCACTTCATTTTAGGAGTTTTAAAAAGAGGCACCTCACAGCTACTGAGGCTCTTGTCTTAGCAAAGAGAAGGGTGCAAGTCTGTGGGTTATAGTAGTGTGCTTCATCTAGGATGCAAGAAAGCTCTTAGAGCTTGGCATTCTGATTAGATTCGTCTTTTGAAAGAGCACTCAGTTCTGGATCTTTCTTTGGAAGAAGACAGCAGTGCCTTGAATAATACATCTTCTTTAATGCAGAAAACAGAATTCTCACTCAAACCTACTTGAAAATGTCACCCACATTCTCTTTAGCATTTCTTTTTATTTTCTATACCATTCTTTCAGATACAAGGAAAGAAAGCTGTTGGTTAAATGCAGCAAAATCTCCAGAAAAGAAAAATTCTGAATCTCTCACATTTTGTAACAAACTGACAGGAGGTACTCTGTGACATACTGTGCATTTAAAAACAGCAACAAATCAAACTCAGTTCTTGCAAAGTGCAGTGCTATTTAACTTCTTAGGAAACAACTGACACTACAGGCTGTTTTACAGCACACTGCTACTAAATTAGAATGTAAAGAAGGGTGCAACCTCTAACTTTTAATCTGGAGGGTACAAGGGGCATCAAATTCTTCCCAGAAGTTTGGGATTTGTCCAGCATCACTGGGCAGGAGGAGGCTGGGCAGTGTGCTAAGCAACGTCTGTTGCGTTATGTGATGCTGCCAGCATCCATGATTGCAGACCGTCCCCCTTTTTGGGGGGTTCACCCTTAAGGATACTGCTGGCTTATCTCCAAGTCAAGCATGTAAAAAACTACTACAGCATCTAGCTACGATTGCTACCACTTCCCAATTGCTACTGCTTCCTTATTTCCTGCCCTAGAAGCGTGAAGTTCCAGAAGGTAAGTTCCTCCCTGCCTACCCTAACACTACATTTGCACCCACATGGACACTAGATCTTCTGAAAAGTGCAAAGCTCCTGGAAAAACAATCACACTTAATCTGAAGAAAACGCTTGGGTCATCCTACCATAATCCTTCTTCTCCCCTACAGCTGTTACAGGTACTGTGTAAAATACCTTGAAATGTAATTGTCAGTTGCTTCTCTAACTCTGTATATGGTCCATTTTTGACATTTGTGAAAAATTCCTTTAGGTAGGATAAAGCATCCTCAATGTGAACATCCTCACTGATGATGAGAGCATCATAGATTTTCTTCTCAGAAAGAGAGACATATACATTTAAGCCTCATTGTCCATAGGACAGGGAATGAACAAACGAACAAAAAAAACCCAACCCAGAAGACACTGTTACCACTCGCCAAGCTGTCACTGTGTTCAAAAACAAGGAAACAAAACAGGCAGCTGAATTAAACATGAATGCAAGGCCTAAATCTTGAGAGTCAAACCTTGTCCCCTCTCGTGCCCTCTCTAAGGCACTCAAGCTTGGAGTACTCAAACTGAAAATAAACTATCACCCACTTAAATCCATAACCAGCTATATTTGCCCTTGCTTATCATACACAGAAACATCAAATCCACCCCCAGAACAATCTTCCGCATTCTTTCAGAGGAGATGTCTTCTCAGATGGACTAAATCCTTCTGTCAGCAGAAGCAGTGGCTCCATTTTAGTGTTGCAGAAGACAGCAAAAGAGAGGTGACAAGGAGGTTAACTAAGTTCAGGGACACATGCTTGCTTCTCCGCCCAGCAATTCTGTTTGCTCTCAAGTAGTCCAGTCTCCATCATGCTCGATCAGTCCTTCTCAGAAGCTGGAGGGAAGATGTAACATGGGAAACCAGCCTGGAGGTGTCCGAGAAGAGGGGAAAAAGTGTTCCAAATTTCAATTTGCAGCCATTGTTAAATGGGAGTTTGAACTGGATTAACACAAAAGGCAAGACTTCAGGCTTTACTGACTGCACTGTTGTCTCGCCCCACTCCAGTGGGTGGTTGAGAGAGGGTTTTTTGTGATTCCCCAAAAAGGAGCACTGGCTAGGTGGAGTCAGACAGTGACTCAAGGAACAATATAACACAGTTTTATTTACCTCAGCAACTGCAAAAACATCAGAAATCAACTTCTCCGAGGCAAGCACGAAATCACACTTGTCAATTATAAGACAGTACAAAAGAGTTGAAAAGTAAGAAAGAGGGGCAGAAAGACAAGAGTTAAAAAGACAGAGAAACACAAACAGAGACACAGAGAACATCACCAATCCCTTGTTCCAGCATGTGTCTTCTCTGCAGGCAGAAGTCTTTGCTTCAGGCAGAAACTCTGTGTGTGGAGTGGTGATGGGTCGACCGGGGGGGTGATGGGTCAACAGGGAGTACAGTTCAGGTTCACCTTTTATACAGTTCGGTTCAGTCCAGTCCTGGACCGCCCCTCTGGGGGAGGCCAGCATCCAGGTCACCTTCAGGGTTGACCTTCGAGGGGCACAACAGCCCTGCATCCAGGTTAGCTTCGTGGGGAGGGGCAGCTGGTTCTCTACCCAGGAGATGATGCCAGCCCTCAGCGCCCATACCCTACCTTGCTAATATTCCTAGACATGGTGACGTCTCTTCTTTAGGAATGTTTTGTCTGAGAGCTCTGCCCAAGCTAGGTCTCTTCCCTAGAAAGTGTTCTGCTCATTGTTCGAGACATAAACATGAATCATCCAGAAGGGGATGGGTAGGGGTCTGGTCTGACAACTGCAAAATACCTTTCTGTGATGTTTCCAGCACTGACTGGCTGGGCCTTACCTGAGGCAGCTGGTTTGCAAAGGAGTCAAATTTTTGTACCAGGTACGTGGTCATTAACACATTGTAAGGGTGGTTGCCTGTAGTGCTGTGGCACTCTTCAAATATCATCAGAGTGAAGATGGAGAGATTGCCAAAGATCCCCTCCTTGATGCTATTCACAAGAATCTGGGGCGTCAGCATGATGATGTCACTGTCCTATATAACCTTTTCTACAGAGATATTTGCACCTGTTTCATCACATTGAACAGAATCTCTGGGAAGATGAGGCAAAAGATAGGGTATGAAAAAGGATGTCTTGCAGGGCAAAAAAAAGCTAGAAGGATGGACTTTTCAGCAAGCCTGAAGGGAAATGGCTAAGTTCAAAATGTCAAATTGTGGGTGACCCACAGAACCTGAGAAGAGAACCTGCTGAGGTTAAACAACTGGCTTTTCAACTCCCGTTAACTAAGATATATTAAATTTGAGGGATGGTGATTTTGTACATTTAAACTGCATCTGTCAGTTCACATGTAAGCTGTAGTTGGAGATCCTGTCCTTCGTCCTTTTTCTGTATACATCTGGCAGCACAGAACCGCTTCTGTCAAGCAGCTTCATCTTTCCGTAACTATAAGGACTCATATGTTGATGTTCAGTAATGAGATCCTTCGAAATCAGAAGCTATGGGTTGTTGATACTCCCCTACGCAATTTTCAGTCCCATTTGAGAAGTGGGAAGCCATTTTCTGAATAGAGATTGAAAAACCAAAGAAGTTTGGGTCCTTCCATTTGGAAAAGAGGCTCTGCCATTTGAGAATGGCAACAGGAATCCCACAGCTGCTGCCTGGAACAGTCTTTGTAAGCAAGGCTGAAAGGAGTCTCAAGATAGAACACACTTCACCCTTTTCCAGAGGCAAGGACAGGTATACTTTGGCTATTTTGACAGATGCTGCACAACCAGTGCTTAAACTCTCCAAAAGCAGACTTCAGAGTCTCTGAAGTCTACCATGGTAACTTGCCATTCTCACTGCTAGGCATCATCCTTATGCTCACACCACTCTTGTCACCTGTAAACCCATGACATTTTGCCCTAGCCACAGCTGACTTAGAGGGCAGTTTATTCTCTGTGTATAGGAAGCCACCAGGTAGAGTTATACTTACCCACTTCTTTCAAAATGCTACTTGAATACAGTTTTCTGTTGTTCATACACTGACACTTTAGTTGCAAGAAAGACAACTTCGTCTTTCATCCTGCAGGGATGTTTTGGGGATGGTGTTTACAAATCAGAAGTGCCACGAAAGTTTTTCCAGGTCCTTTAAACAAGGGATGTGAAAGATAAAGCCCTTTTCTGAAGCAGACGCTTTCATAGTTAGCCCTTTCCTGACATCTTTTTTCCTCCATATACCCAGTGAAGTTCCATTGACTTATCAGAGGTGAGGGCCTGCACCATAATAATTTAGTACCTTGCCTTTTCTCGTTGGACTTGAGGTCAGAATCAGGCCTGAAATCAGAATAGTTGGGGTTTGTTTTTTTCCCAGCTAAACTTTAGACGGCAACAAACCCCTGATGAAACTCACTAATATATTGCGATTACGTCCAATACAAACCTTAATAAAGGATGGGAATAAGAATTAAATATTGAACCAGAAAGAAATATTGGTAATGTTTTCACTTTGTGGATAAAATATGACAAGTTTGCCATTGGATAAAATATGACAAGTTTGCCCAAGACACAGTTTAGTACTAGGAGTTGAGTTCTCCAAGTCTTTCCCATATGTTCAACATGGGGAAAAAAATCCATCTTAATTTATTAATTTCTAAATCAAGTGGTTTTGGATAATGAAGGAAATGATTCTGTTCAGAAATGCTATATACAAAGGAATGAATGTATTATCTGAGTAAAAAGTATTTAAAATGGCATGAAGAAATTCATTACTTGGAAATATGACTTAGATAATTTTATACATTTGAAGAAGCTAAAAATAGAATAGGGACACCATGCTAAGTGCCCACAGCAAAAATGAGAACAAAATGCCATCTTCTAAGTTAGAAGCTTTGAAATGTCATTCTGATACTTCAAATTTGACAAGCTAAACAGAATCTGGATCCTGATGTTTAGAAAATACGTCTTTGCAGCTTTGTGGAATCTCTTGTAAAAGACCCCCTAATTGTGGCAGCCAGCCTTCCTAATGCCTTCTCCAAATCTTCGTTCCTGTTCCTCAGCCGTGAGGTTAGCTGTGTCTCTGCTTTTCATCCACTCAGACCATTCATGTAGATTTTTAAGAGACAGCACACCACTGAAAAATGGAAACTCCAGTTTTCAGTGTGTTTATTTAGAGTGACAACATTTAAAGAAATACATGGGGGATTTTAGCGTATCATTAAAACTAAATGAAAGTAGAGGATTTCAGGAACTGGGGTGAACTAGGTTAACTTAGTTCAACTTAGTTAACAAACAAACATGTTTGAATAAAACTGAAGAAAGTGTTGACAGGAGTCTCTGAAAACTGGCCTGAAAATTAATCCTGATCTGCCTGAATAATTTGAAGATAACTGGATCTCAATAGATGAGCTGTTCAGCTTTTTAAGATGAAAATTGCAGGTGACAAACAAATGTGAAAGATAAAGGCAACCAAACAATGCTACCTCTCAGGTATACTCTCCTAGTTTCCGGTCACCTGCACCTTGGACTTCTTCACCAGAGGTGGTATCTTTATGTTTTATAGTCTTTAATGTTTTTTTTCTTTCATGAGCTTGTCTAAAGCTCTTAGAATCCTTATGCAGTTTCATCTTCCATGATGTCTTTTGGCAGTCACTTCCACAGATTGACAATTCATTGTGAGAAAAATCCTTTCATTTCCCTTTGAACCTGACACCTTTTGGTTTCATCTGTTGTTCCCTTGTTCCCATATATGAGAACTTTTTTTTCTTTTTTTTCCCATCCTGATAATGATTTTATGGATTCTTACCATCTTCATCCCTTATTGTCTGCTTTTTTGACCATTGTCTGCTTTTCCCAGGGGAAAAATTCCTCAAATTTGAGCTTTTGTGTTGCCAAACTGAGAACTTGAACTAACCGTTTTTATTCCTGCTTTGTCTTTTTGTAGTAGGGGGGAACAGACCTGCCTACAGCATTCAAGAGGGAGGCACACCATGGAGCTGTACAAGGATATAACACAATTCTGTTTTATTCTTTACTCTTTTTCTGATAATTTCTAAGATCCTGGGTAGGACGAGGTCAGGAAGGGAGGTGTGTGTTGATTTTTTTGCCTAGTGGACACTTAGCTACTGTTTTCACACTGGTATTTATTAGATGACAGATTCTGACATTCCCATTTAGAATTATTCCCTGCTCCAACAGGAGGTCTAAGCAATTCAGCTGCCTCCCTCAAGACAGCATCGTACATCTTGGCAGCACTGGCAAACTGGTGTGGAGGCTGGTGGTCTGTGCAGATACCCATCAGTGCACAGAGGCAGGGGCTGTCAAGGCTGTCCTTGCTGGGCAGCCCTGGAGATTGGGCGTTTTTAGACCCCACACACCACGGGATCAGGGAACGTGGTGTGCCCCTGTGGTTCCCCTTGCCCCAGCACTCCCTGTAATATTTATCAGGTATCTCTGAGCTGTGTTAGGAGGCTGCAGTCACAGTTATCATCAAGGCTGCCAGTCCCTGCCCTCATAAATGCAGATCAGCTTAATGGTCAGTTCTGGCCTTTGCATCAAGAGCATATATAGTAGCCTTACCTTTACTAAAATCATCAATGAAATACAAGCCTCTTGGTTATAATTTGTCATCTGCTTAACAGGAACATTTTAATTTGTGAGCTAAGATGGAGCAGTGCTCTAGCTGACGAGGACCAGAATTCTTAGGAAGAACAAAATGAGCCAAGCTCTCAGTTTTGACCAGGACAGTAAGTTGAATCATTCCTATTTGGGTTTAGATTATTTTATGTCTTACCTAATCAATTAAACGTCAGTCTTTTAAGTCCCATGTCAATGCCTCTGTTTGATCAGCTCTGGTTACCACTGGGCATGTAGAACTCTATTCCATAGAGAAAATGCTCCTTTCTTGAACATGACTTGTTATAACATTGAAGACAGATACCAAGGTAAGTATTTCCTTTCAGCCCTTTCCATGAAGGTAAGTGGCAGGCAGCAACGTTTTGATTCAACACAGGAATAAGTCTTTCTTACAAAGCTGTTGAGTCTGTGAATTGCTTCTGCTTTGAGGTCACAGGAAAGAGAAATATAATGCCAGACAGCGTGAGCCAGAGCAGCCCGTGGATTACAGCAACAGGGTGAGCAAAGGGCAACAAGTCTTCCACCAGTAATTTTGTTTTCCTTCTGTAAGTCAGGAGGATATTAATAAGAAAACCCATGAGTTTCAGGGGCCTTCTTTTCATCGTAGTAGTCTTTTGCAAAAGGGCTGCTTGCGAGCTGATGCTTCTGTTTAAGGACTAGGCTGTCTGAACACAGGAGCAGGGCTTCTGAAGGACAAGAGAATCTGGCAGCTGGCAAGGTCCCTGTGGGAGATAGAGTGCCCTTCCAACCCAGCTCTTTACATGGATTCTCACCTTGCTCCCCAGGGTTCCATTACTCACACTGTCCTCGGCTTTTGCAATGTGCACAGACTCCTGCTTAGGCTTTCCATGCCTAATGCTGATGAAAGTGAAGTACACAAGAGCAAGTGTTTCTTTTGCACTGAGACCAAAAAATGAATTTCCATGCTCTTTTATGGTCCTGAGTGTGTAATATTATATGTGTGGTGAGTTGTAAGAAGCATTAACTATGAAGAGCAATACAGAATAAAATAGGTCTGTTAAGTTCCTTGTATTTTGTGTGGAAGACTTCAACGGACTGTATACTTACCTGAGAAAAGTTTTATTAAGTTATGCTGTAACTTCTTCTGGTAGTTAAGACTTGTATCAGACCTCAAGGCCAGGTTAATAGAACCTTTCTGAGCATAGTTTTATTTCTACAGAATGAATCTGAGGTGATCTTTAAAACTGCCCACTTTTGTAATTTCCTCAATACCTGTCCACTGTGCAGAGAATAATTGATTAGTAAAAATTAATTCAATGTAATCAGTAAATAGTAATTGATGTTGTGTGAGAAAAGATACTAGATTCCATTGTGGCAGGAGAAGAAGCATAAAGTTTTTGATGGAGAACAACGCACAAGGAGGGCTGCAAGTCCTAATACTTTCATTACTGCAGAATGCATGAGTATGCTTCAAAATAAGCTGCATTGCCGCAGTGTGTAGTGTCCCTTTGGCAGCCTCCACTTGCAGGATCCTCACAAGTCTCTGGCTGTAAGCCAAGGCTTCAGAACAGCATTTGGACAAACACCATCGTTCTCCTTCCTTGGTGACTCCTCTGTTTGATCCCATCGAGCCTCCCCTGGGGTTAAGCTGCAAGAGCAGCCAATGCCCTTTAAAAGTGATGTTTGGCACGACATTTTGTGTTTCATGGGAAAAACTTGGTGTCTGTGGTTTAAAATTGTTTTCTCCACCCTACAAAAGTGTTTCTCTTTTCTGAAGATTTCTGTATCCCGTTATTCATGAAGGCATGGGAAGGCACTGTGCAAAGCTCATAGAAGACCAGAAATTATGCTAGAGCTTATTCTTATACTTGGCAAGGCAAATGATAATAAATGGAAAAAAAGGTTATTTAAATTACCTTTGCCTGTACTATGTCAGGAACTCAGCACAGTTCATAAGCAGCTTTGTAGCAGAGAAATGAGCCTCATTGCCGTCTTTTATCCTTGACTT